>JAJHSJ010000011.1:45557386-45644369 GCA_021015155.1 Magnolia officinalis | reverse complement strand
CCTAAACTCAAATCCCTAAACCTTAACATATAACCAAGCCTAAACTATACTTATAACCTAAAACTATTCCTAATCCCAAAACTCAAAACCTAAACCTAACCTTTCCCTAAACCTATAACCAAACTCAATTCCCTAAAGCTAAATCTACACCTAATCCTAATCTCAACTCCCTAACCTAAACCTAAACCTAAACTTGAAAACCAAAACTTAAACCCAATCCCGAACATGAACCCGATTTCCTAAACCTAAACCATAACCTATTCTCAAATCCAAAAACCTATAACCTAAACCTAAACCTAAACCATAACTTATAACCTAAACCCGAACCCATTCTCAAATCCCAAAACCTATAACTAAAACCAAAACCAAAACCTATAACCTCAACCCGAACCCATTCTCAAATCCAAAAACCTATAACCTAAACCTAAACCCAAACCTAAACCTAAACCTATAACCTATAACCTAAATCAAAACCTATAACCTAAACCAAAACCAAAACCTATAACTTAAACCCGAACCCATTCTTAATTCCCAAAACCTATAACCTAAACCTAAACCTAAACCTTAACCTAAACCTATAACCTATAACCTAAACCAAAACCTATAACCAAAACCAGAACCAAAACCTATAACCTAAACCCGAACCGATTCTCAAATCCCAAAACCTATAACCTAAACCAAAACCAAAACCTATAACCTAAACCTGAACCCATTCTCAAATCCAAAAACCTATAACCTAAACCTAAACCTAAACTTATAACCTATAACCTAAATCAAAACCTATAACCTAAACTAAAACCAAAACCTATAACTTAAACCCGAACCCATTCTCAATTCCCAAAACCTATAACCTAAATCTAAACCTAAACCTAAACCTTAACCTAAACCTATAACCTATTACCTAAACCAAAACCTATAACCTAAACCAAAACCAAAACCTATAACCTAAACCCGAACCCATTCTCAAATCCTAAAACCTATAACTTAAACCAAAACCAAAACCTATAACCTAAACCCGAACCCATTCTCAAATCCAAAAACCTATAACCTATAACCTAAACCAAAACCAAAACCTATAACCTAAACCCAAACACATTCCCAAATCCCAACCAAAACCTAAACCTAAAACCAAAACCTATAACATAAACCCGAACCCATTCTCAAATCCCAAAACCTATAACCTATACCGAACCCATTCTCAAATCCAAAAACCTATAACCTAAACCTAAACCCGAACCCATTCTCAAATCCAAAAACGTATAACCTAAATTTAAACCTAAACCTATAACCTATAACTTAAACCTATAACCTCTAACCTAAACTAAAACAAAACAAAACCAAAACCTATAACTTAAACCCGAACCCATTCTCAATTCCCAAAACCTATAACCTAAACCAAAACCAAAACCAAAACCTATAACTTAAACCCGAACCCATTCTCAATTCCCAAAACCTATAACCTAAATCTAAACCTAAACCTAACCTTAACCTATAGCCTATAACTTAATCCAAAACCTATAACATATAACCTTAATCAAAACCAAAACCTATAAACTAAACCCGAAGTCATTCTCAAATCCCATAACCTATAACCTAAACCTAAACCAAAACCATAACCTATAACCTAAACCTATAACCCATTCTCATTCCTCTTTGAGTTTTTTTTTTTTTAAATTCATTAAGAAAAAAAAAAGTGGTTATATATGATGCACTTCTTTCACTTTGTCTTTCTTTTCCCCAATGGGCATTCTAATTTATGAATGACATGACTGTTTGTAGGATGAGGGAATATACGAAGTTGTTGAAATTTCATGATGAAGTCAAGCACATTTTTCTAATGAAGCCAAAGATTTGTATTTTCAGCATTATTGTAATTGTAATTGTAATTGATAGAATGAATTGGATTGTAATTGATTGAATTAAGGATTGTAATTGTAATTGATTGAATGAAGGATTATAATTGTAATTGATTGAATGAAGGATTGCAATTGATTGTAATTGAATAAATGAATGATTGTATAGGTGGTAATTGAATGAACAAATGATTATAAATAATTTTATAATGTACAAAATAGCTACGGATATTGATCGTACCCACGAATCTGGCAGGTTTAGCTACAAATAATATCTGTAGCGATCTTAAGCTACGGACAATTGCTACTACAAAACATTTAATCCGTACCTATTGCCTCATTAGCTACGACTATTAACCGTAGCCTATATCTAAAAATCGTAGTTTGTTGCTAATTTAAGCCTATTGCTACGGTTCGTTCTCAACTTTTGGCTACAGAAATAATCCATAGCTGTAAATACTTTAGCGCTACAGAAGAAACGACTACGGATTAAGTCTGTAGCCATTATGTCTATGGCTATGGCTTTTACTCGTAGCAATAGCTTTTAGACCTATGGCTATGGCACCAATGGCTACGGTCGTGCTACAGATATTAACCGTAGTCATAGGCTTTTAGCTACGGTTTTTAGCCGTAGCCTTTGGCCTATTTTCTGGTAGTGTCTTTTTATCACATCGATTTAATATTTTTCTTATATGATTTCGACTATCATTTGCCCCATGTGGCTTCGACTTTGTATTTGCCCTATGTGGCTTCAATGATTTATTTCTACATAACCATGCGATGGTAAGTTCCATATGTTGAACTATGATTGGCCACTAGTCGATGGGCTTCCATTAAACATCCTAAGGTGGAGGTCTCATGAGCCAGAGATGGTGGGAATGAGACACTATGCATGTGCTGTCGGCTTATGCTGGGTGATAAACCCCCCGTAGTGACCTTTGAGCTTTATTAAACCGGCTGGCTGTAAATGGAATAATAACGGATGGGCTAATCATGCATTCATAGCATACGAGTGATGATGAGTGACTAATTCTAGATGTTATAACACGTGTCTGTAGAATTTAGTTGAGGTATCATTTTGTTAGCTCCCAAACCACCGACTATCGGCTCACTTTCGGTGAGCTTGGCACTATGCATGTACAATGTACTTTCATTCGTGACTGGCCACATGCATGGGTTTCGCCTAAAAGCCAACTGGATGAGCTTCCACAGTTGATGTGCACTCTGCATCCATGCGTTTAATAAGATTGCATCATGTATTGTTTTGAATGCATTTTTGTTTTGCAACTATGTTTAACAAATGCGGTGGTATGTAATCTTGAGGGGAACTCACATTGAGCTGGCCACTTATTCATCGAATATGTAACCGTACAAGTAGTACAGGTGACTTAAATGATATTCATGTCTAGACTGATGAGGAGCAGGGTATAATTATCAAGGATGTATGGATGTATCTGCTAAGAGAAGTTGTGCGATCTTGCAACTTAAGTTCATATGCATTTTAATATTTATCATGTATTAAATTATGTATTTCTTGTAATTATTAACATCGAGACATTGGTTTGTATAAGTAATTATAGGCAACCATTCATATATTCTGAATGTAAATGCAAATTTTCCTTTATGTTGATTTGTCCATCTTTCGATAAATGCTAACTCTGAAAGAAAAAAAATATATACTTGAATTTGACTATCTTTAAAGGTTAACACTCGGATTTTTAGAGAACGAGTCATATACTCGAGTTCCGAAAACCTAGGGCATTATAGCCCATCACTCCAAGAATTTTAAATTTATGATCCGTGCGTCCACTATATTCAAAATTTAGAAATTAAATCCTTGACTTATTCTTGAGATCATAGAAAAAATCCCCGAGAGTTAGATTTCATGGTTTAGGGGGGTACTTAGATTCATAGTTTCTAAATTTCATGTCTAATTTAATATTTCCAATGGGGAACCTGAATATGGGTTTCTAATTCCTCAACTCCCTAATTTCTTTGCGAATTCAATTAAGTGTATATGTCAAATCCATCATATGTCTTAATCACGTAAAGTTTATGATGGTCCACTCCCTCAGGCCCAGTTAATCTCATTCTCATGCTTTGATACCAATTATAACATCTCAAATTTTCACAGCCAAAGTTTATACTCGCGCTCGAGAAAAAACTTGGATGCTTTAAAAATCGCACCTTATTATTATTTTTTTCATTTAGATCACATCCAGTTACATTCATGAAGGTAACCATTCACGAGAATAAAGTCAACTGTAATTTCTTATTCTTAATAATGAGGGAATTTAGCGAATTGTCAAGGGCCCTCTCAATGGGAGCTTATTATAATATTAGAGTTTGTAGCGGAAGTGTAAAACTAAATCATAAAACTATCTTCTTATTCTTTCAGTATAATCTTCCATAGGGAGATAGTCCTTTACGTCTTCAATCTGTGCATCACCTACATCATCTGTACGGTTGGGATAGGGTTAATGCCCTACTCATAATGATGGTTATCCTTTAAGATTAACAATAATTCAAGAGATTTATAAAAGTAATGTAAGGGTTCTGATATATCTCGTACTCCACTACTGCAGGGGTTATCAGCATGCGCAAACAACCAACATGAGATGCATGCCTAGCAAAGTGTGTGCGACTCATCATACGTAGTGATCATCACAATTGTGGAATATAATTTATAGAATATCGACTCGACCCGCACCCAGAACTATGGATATTCGCTGGCATGGCCAACGCTAACATGGATTTATGCGAACATCTCAAGGAGGCACAATAACACAGTTGGGAATTTACGTAACACGATGTGTTCATGGAGTGACTATTTGCGACATCCATTTGTGAAAAAGTGATGTAACATCACATTTGCGAATTATATACATCGATTTGTGCACCATGCAAACCAACCCACGAAATTACATGCCAACCAAGAGGGCCACTACCCGTAACACATTACGTCTATGATAAATATTGGTTCACTAGTTGTGATACCTTCAACACATCACTTGCATTGATAAAGATCATAACTGAATTATATATGTTCTGGAATATCAAGACACATGCCCAAGCCTTGAAGATAAATAACATTAGGCCAATATAATAAACAGAAGAGTGACAATGGTCAACTCAACAAAGATAAAAGTGGCAATGGCCAACATAACAAAGAGGAGAGTGACAATGGTCAACTCAATAAAAGAAGAGTAACAAGGGCTAACTCAATAAATAAAAAAGTGGCAACGACCAACTCAATAATAAGGAGAGTGACAATGGCTACCTCTGAAAAGGCCTAGCTATATGTTCTAGAGGGGGGGTGAATAGGGCAATGCCAAATAAAACTTATAACAGCGGAATTAAAAAGAATATGATAGCCAAATTAAATCACAATGCAGGAAAGTGAAACAACCTCAAAATTTAGATCTTGAGAGGTTGATACAAATGTTGTTCTAAGGACAACCTTTCACCAAAAATCAGAGTTTATGGTAGGACAACCTTATTTCTAGAAAGATCTTTGTATCAAATCTCAAACCAAAGAGGAATAAAGAAATAAATACAAACTGAATTGAAATAAATTGTAATCACAAATGTATTGTTCTAGGGATAGCCATACACCATAAAAATGGCAGGGCAACCTTGCTGGAAAACTTTTAAAAGAAATTGAATATCAGCTGATAAAGGAATAGCAAAAAATAAATTATAAACTATTACAAAATTCTCACAATGCTTGAATAAAATGATTACAACATTCACCACCATACTTACATCCCACAAAAAATAATTAAAGATTAGAGTATAAATCATTCAACCACAACACAAGGGATTATAGTGGTTCGCCTGTGTGTTCACCAACTGTTAAACAACAGCCACACAAAATGCTACTCCACTCCTAATATCCTCACACAAGGGATATTAGCGTTCACTAACAAAATAGGTTTTCCCAGGTTCACCAAAAACCTTTACAATTTGTGTCTTTGTCTGTGGGCTTACACAATTAAAAAAAACCCCACTTCTGAGTTTTCCTGGCTCTCTCCTCAGATAACCAATACAACAAGATTTTTCTTGCAAATCTTGAAAGAAACCAAGAAAGGAATTTACAATTAAATGTAAAATACCTGATTATCTCCTTCGTTGTAGCAGCCCGGTAGAACCAAGTTAGAGCAGATGATTGAATGTCCTGGATCAATGTCCAGTACTCAATTACAATGGTTCTAATTCTAATAGATTTTAAATTAAACCAAGTAGGGCTTGCCTTAATTGATTTTGATTCCAAAGAAAGGAAATAACAATTCCTCTTATCAAATTAGATTGGAATAACAGAAACAAAATCAATTAAATAAAGCTAAGGAAAGAGAATATTAAATAAGCACACTTAGCTTAGATGGAGCACAGAATTATCTCTCAGAAGTTTTACGAAGATTGGCTTGAATGGATTAATTAATTCGATCATTTCTTCTGAGATTCGTGCTCTATTTATAGGTGAGCAGATCGTGTGTTCGACTGGTCTAGAGAGCTCTTCGACTAGTCGAAGCAATAACAGATATTTGAAAAATCAGGCGCGATAAGCTTTGACCGTTCTACGATTGGTCGAAGGAATCCTTCGACTGGTCGTAGGTCACCTTCGACTGGTCGAAGGTCTCCTTCGACTGGTCGAAGAACTTAAAATTCATCGCTGGACTTTGAATCGAAGACTTTCGACTGGTCGAAGATGCAGTCGACCTGTTCCTTCGACTGGTCGAACAGATTCCTGGACTAGTCGAAGCCTAATAGAAATATCCGATTTTTGTAACAAACTTACGACTGATCGAGGAATTTCTTAGACTGGTCGAAGCAACTCTAGGACTAGTCGAAGAAGGCCTAGGACTAGTCAATGAACAGACCAAACTTATGTAAAATAAACATTCGATTTATGTATCCAAAGTGACCTACTTCTAAGGTTAACCTAAGGTCAGTCAACCTTAACCATGAAGTAAGGCCATTGAAAACATTAGGAACTAGTGACCTTGAAGTATGAGCCTTGAAGTCTTGATGTAGTTCAATCTTGAAATCTTGATGTAGCTCAATCTTGAAAGTGTCTTGAGTTCTTTATGAACTGCCTTGTACTCTTCTTGAAGTCTTGCATTCAAGTTTGATCTTTGTACTCGTGAGCTTTGCTTGTTGTGAGCTTAGCTTATCCATGAATGTTGATCTTTGAGAGAGCTTCACTTATGCAAGATATATAACAGTGATTTTGGCACCACAAATTTGACAACAAACAAGGATATAAAATATAGCACTTACAATCTCCCCCTTTGTCAAATTAGTGACAAAACACATAACCAAGATAAAAATAAAACAACTAGCTAAAGAGATATGAACCAGTTCATATCAACTGGCTTACCTGCAAATCATTATTCAATATTTGACATTCAACATTCAACCAGTTCAAACATACTCCCCCTGAGTAACATAACCAATGCTACTCCTCTCAAAATCATATCGTTAAGAATAAACCATTCTCCCCCTTTTTGTCACAATATGACAAAGGAAACAACAATAAAGGAGAACTAAATTGTAACATCCCGAATTTTTGCCAACCTGGGATTAGACATCCTTAGGCATTGGGTCAATCTTAACACCTGATTAACTTTTCAAACGCTCAATTCAAAGCCTCAAATCCCGTCTTAAACCATTTTCTTCACAAATCCCACCCTTCACTACCTTGTGCTTTCAATTTTTCAAAGCACTTTCGCCCTAGACACTATCTTAAACTAGCTAAGTAGTAAAACTTGGATCACTTTATATACAAACTGCAAAGGCCTAAGTACCATCTCAACCAGAAAACAATTAGGATTAAATCCTTTAGAAATTTAACAAAGTTAACTAAGTGCAAAACTCGATTAGCCATGAAATCCGTTGGGATCACTTTAAATACGATCTGCAAGACCCAAAACTTGCAAAATCAGTGACTCTAGGTATCCCTAAAGTTTAGAACCAAACTCATTTCCCGTCTGCTCTCGGGAATGAAATGAAACTTCGTATTAGGTCTAGATCGCACATCGGGAGTCCGATTAACACGAAGCTAAGGAACTAAGACCGCCTCGCTGGGCTTGACAATCATCTCAAAAATCAGATGATTCCGATGTCCCACGGCCATTCTTTTCGATCCGGAGCGAGGGAGTGTGAAAAACACTATTCCCTTTGAAATTAAAATATCTGGAATAGTGATCTGGCACCATTCGCTTGCGCATCAGTATTAAGCAACCAGACCGTCAGAATCAGACCAAATTACACCCTCGGATCAGGAAAAATTTCAGGAACATTTACATGTACTTGGAATTTCGGATCGTGGCCCACTGACCGTTGAACTGAAAGTGGTCCGCCACGTGCGATCTGGGAATCCGATCGAGTCGAAAACGTAATCCCACGTAGATCCGTAGATGGTGAGCTTAAGTCTAACGTTTGGCTCAAGGAGGGCCACCAGAACACCCCTTTTGAGCTTGGAAAGTGGCGAACTGCCTACATATGCAGCCACCCTTGAACCTGAGTCTATTTTGGACATGTTCTTGGCTATAAAAGGGGCTTAGAACAGTCCCTCTCACAGCCATACGAATTTGGGAGCAAACCCTTAGAGAGAAAGAGAGAAAAGAGAGAAAGTCTTGGAGATCGAAGCCGATCTTCCTCCTGCTGCTTCCACTCATCCCACGGCTTACACCGCCTTATTCCAGGGGTTTTCCCGGCGGTGTCCATCCCATTTGAAGGTAAGAAACCCTAACCCTAAGTCTGATTTGAGGTTGGTTAGAGGTAGGTTATGAAAAAGTTAATCGGATACGCTCTTTAGGTTAGGAAACTCCCGTATACGGAAGCTCCAACACCCTTGCTGATTTGTTGGAATTCCAAGGGCTGAGGTGAGGACTTTAAATGTATAAGTTACGTTTTTCAACGCATTCAATGTCAGATAATGATAGATTCATGATCTGCGTGTAAATGCACATGTACAAAGTGCTTTTCGTTTCCTGTTTCGATTAACGTTGTAGAATATGGAATTTCACATACTCTAGATATACGTAGAAATACCGTATACGTATTTTTCTTGGGAAAATGTTTGACATGTTTATTTAATGTTTGATTATATAATATGGGGATAAAATGCTAGTTTGGGGAAAGGAATCGCAAAAATACATGTTCATGTGTAAATGTCATGCATGTTGAAATTGCGTATTCTAGAAATACCGCATACGTGCGGATTTTGGAAATGCAATTGTAATGATTATTTGCTGTATGATTGTGAGATACATGGGTAAAATACTCACGTGGCGAAGGGACAGCCCTAACACGTATTTTGCTAACATACGTCATGTATGTTGTAATAGTGTATTTTAAGTGTTTGTGAAAATGACTGAATGAGTATAGAATTCTCATTCGTGCTTCCATGATTAGTTGTCATGGATTCATGATTGATGTATTGGCGATACCCCTTTGACGAAAGGATTTGCCCTAAATCACGCCACGGCCAATATACACTATATAGGCTAAAATGTGTGGCCCAAGTGTTTGTGGAAATGGCTGAATGAATATGAACTTGGATTCCTGCTTGCCATGACTATCCGTCGTGGGTGTACGCGTGTTATGGTTGGGGCAACTCCCTAGTGAAAGGATTTGGCCTAATGCCTATGTGATCGACATATGTCATGTATGTTGATGTATGTTTGTTTAAGTGTTTCTTGAAATGTCTGAATGTGTAGTAGTTAGCAATTGTAATGTATAAGGGTGTTGAGATATGATTCTCAACCTCTTTTAACTATGTGTATGATCTCCTTTAATAGTTGTGTGATTAGGAATTGAACATGTACAAACTCATGCTTGTGTTGTGATTCATAACATGCTCAACTGCTTTATGATTTTAACTGTGTAATGCATATGTTTAAATTTATATTTACGTTGTATGATCCGTCATGGGTGATGGGGGAGCGGAGCAACGAGTGCGTGCAACAGCCCTGGCAGCCCTAAACGGATAATACCAGACTTTGATTGTATGAATTAAATCCTGATCCGTTACTGCTTTATTTATCTGAATTGATTGTGTTTGGGGCTATGATTATGGCCCAGGCAATCGGTAACGAGATTGAACTCGTGGCTGAGATTCATTTGCCACGTGGGATGTGTTCGACGAACTCGAGTCGTGCGTTGCCTGTCGGCAGTGGCTAGGCCACACGAAGTTGTTTATGCACTTCATGTCGTGCAGCTCAACGGGCGATCGTGCTAGTCGAGCTCGTCAAGTAACCCGATCTGCCTTATGCATGTTCACCTTGTTTGGTCGCTACTGCTTGAACCTAGGGTACCAAACTTACCAGTGAAACCCCCTTTTAAACCATGGTACCTCGATCCGCTAAGACGCATGAGCCGGGCATGGTGGTATGGGACACTGTGGTCGAGCTGTCGGCCTACGCTGGGGCCATGTGCCTCCCCGTAGTGACCATTGCGCAACCAACTCGTGAGCCGAATACGGTGGTATGGGACACTGTATTCGAGCTGTCGATACTTCGGCGAGAGCCGAGTACGGTGAGATCTGTGCTCGTGCTGACGGGCGACGAGTCCTCCGTGGTATCATCGAGTACACTCCAAGGGTCTGTGATTGGCCACGAGTCTTTCACAGCAACTAGAGTGTGAGTTGAGCCGAGTACGGTGAGACCTGTACTTGAGCTGACGGCTAGTGATTGAGCCGAGTACGGTGAGACCTGTACTCGAGCTGACGGCCAGCAATTGAGCCGCATACGGTGAGATCTGTATCCGTGCTGACGGGTGACGAGCCCTTTGCGATGCCTTCACTAAGCTTCTCAAACTATAATATCGTATGAGAATAACTAGGATTGACGACCCTAGAATGGATCATGTTGGGAATGATACAAGGGAGGTACCTTAGTTTCCCAATACTGCTGTTTGAAATGGACTAATAAAAACTTGGTAATCATGAGCATCATCGCACCGCATGTGCTTTGTAGATGTGGCGCACTGAGGGAGTAAGCATTCGCGAACGTAAGATGATGTCGCTTGAGGGTGGTTTGGCAAGGGCATACAGCATCATGTCATTTCATTTTCGCACTTAACAAGAGTAGTTAGAAATGTTTGATTTGTACTGCTTTATCATTACTGCTTGATCGAATTGATAACATGTTAACCTATGCTTTACTGTTCCACTGAGTTGATCACTCACTCCCACGTTACGGGACGGTGTTCCGAACACCCACCAGATTTGTTGAGTTTCAGGTGATGGCGATGCTTATGAAGCAGAGCTGGACTTCTATGATGTGGAGGAGGAGTTCTCCTACATGTAACTTTCTGACAGGCCAATGAAGACCTGGTATTGTATTGACGGGGCTATGGTGCGTGGGATAAGAGACATTACACTTCCTCACATTTGGTATATTTTAGAACTGCACTTGTATTTATTTAACCTGGTAATGTTATCACGCTCTGGAGACTCATCATAAGTTATATATTTTATCTATCTATCACAGTCTTCCGCTTGCAAATTTAACTGTCTCTGGAGTATGATATGCTGTTTTGGCTTAATCTCACTCATGTTCAATGCACGAATTCAGTCAACATTCAATCATCATTCATTTTGTTGCATAAGTGATGTTCTGGAACTCGGGAGTTGAGTTTATGTTCGACCCCCGATTTTCAGGGCGTTACAAGATGGTATCAGAGCATGATTTTGATTAAACCGGACCTGGGTTATGGTCACACTACGCACACTGACGCACTCTGACTTAGGAGGGAGTGACGGAATGTAGAAACAGTCTTAGGCATCCCTGTTCCGTCCAACGGCTAGTTCACTGAAAACGAACGCCGAAATCGAGTATGTATTCAACCATGGTCGCACGGGTCGACCTAAAACAGTTCTAGGTTGTCTAGTGAAGGGTCTAGATCACAATCCACCTCATCTCAATCATTGAGGATCAGTAAATGTGTGCGATAAACGTGATGATGATAACTACTTTCGAATCCTCGGAGCTTCTCTGGACTCCTCACCGAGACTTCCCGAATCCATGAGGAAAGAAAGCAGACAATATAAATAAATTCTAATACATTCGTAATTGATTAATGAATGTTTAAAAACATGAGTTCACAACCCTTTAAATAAGGATACCAGGTAATGGGAAAGAAATCAGGAACAAACTACAACTAAAACTTCTAGAATTCGCGACTTACTATGGGTTGTGATGTCTACTAGTGGGTAAAGTTTTCGGTCAAAAAAATAGTAAGTGTCCTAAACGACTTCACCAAACTGTTCTCCTAATTATTCTAAACTCTTTTCTCATTGGGCACAACTCCTAAAGCCCAACGGATGAAGAGAAATCAAACTAAAACTACTACTTTAGCAAAATGAAATTGAAGCGCGGAAATAACCGTCAATCGGTGGGTTTTCTCGCAATTTCGGGCTGCGCAACCTGGCATAGCAGGGTTGGTTGGCTTCATTAGCTCGTTCTACCCCAAATTCATATATTTTACGTCAGATAACTCATTCCGGATTGCAAGTTAAGTCCGGTTTAACCCGAAACTATCCGAAATTGAACGAACCGGAGTCGGGGGCCTCCCCAGTTAAATTTACTAAGACCCAGGGTCGAACCAGGGTGTTTCTGACACCTTGAGACCACAAAGAACAGGTCTCCACCGCGGCGGCGCGGTTCCTGCCAAGTCGGCCGCGGCGGCGCCGCGGCTCGGGCGGCGGACCGCGGTCCGGTGGGCCATCTCAAGTGGGGCCAGGGCTGGGGTTGGTCGGCCTGACCTCCCCTACCCCCTGGCACGTGCCATTTGTCCAATGGATTGGGATTTTGGGGGCTGGAGCTCCCCTCTCTCTCAAATACACCTCCAAGCTCTCCGTTGCTCCAAAAATTATTGTTTTCGCTCTCAGACCTCTCTCTCAATCGCCAATCCCTCATTTTTGGGCATAACCCATCCACATCCATCGTTCACAGCAACACCTACCCTCTACCTTCTCCGTCTTCTCTCATTTGGACTCCCACTCGCCCACTTGGAGCTCAAAATCGGGCAAGCCCTCTAACCCATCCATTTTCTTCATTTTCCTTTCTTTCTTTCTTGTCAGTTGGGCCTCTACAACCCCTGATGAGAAACAAATCTATGGAGAACAAAACCTCCAGCCCTACCTCTCTCTCTCCATCACTTTTCATTCGCTTTTCCATGGCTCTATCCGAGCATGTACGGCTATTCCCTTGGATGTCTAATCATCCATACTGTTGCCTCGTAGTTCACATGGGTTACTGTCTTAGGGTGCTTATGACTTCATGTTGATGGTTGTAGTTGTTGGTAGAATATTTTAGATATTTGAGGACGTTTAGGGCCCGTTCGGCCAATTGCATTAGATGAGTTAGGGTGGATAGAATTGAAAAGGTAACAATAAATGTATGTGTAGGTATGGCCCTAGATTGGTTGTATCCCATGTTTTCCAATACCATGTTTGGAGTGTGTGCAATTAAAAGTAAATTCCGAGATTTTCTTTCAAATAACACTTAGTAATTCTGCTTCCTGGGATTTGGAAATCCCATCTCACACTTTCCGACACCAGGCTCATTTTCCAAAGCCTATACCAATAATTTTAGTCCCCACCCACCCTCCTACCAACCATGTCACTCCCAATCCCGAGGTAGGATTAGTAATGCGGTCACATTTAATACAACTTAAGACCACTTGCCAAATAGTGTTGAAGTGATAAAGTCCCTTGATATACATTAACCTACCGCACTCTGATAGTTTAAGCTTTCTGAGTAAATGGTTGTTTGACAAATAGACCCTCGGAGTTTTGGGCCTAGAGCAGTGCTTCAACAGACCTGACAGTATAGGAAATCCAACCAATTAAGAACGTGAACTCTAGAACCCCCCTTGTGGTTGGTTTGAGCATGTGTGACATGCTCGGGCGTAGTTAAATTCAACTTTAGGCAACTCAATTCCAATTAGACAACTTTGACCCTAAGTGATAAAACCCTTCCTTGTATTAAAAATGAAGTGAAATCATCTAACGTATAAGCATCGACTTTGGACTCACCTATGGATTCCCGCTACTCCTCAATTAAGATTAGGCTACTGGTTAGGCTAAGGAGAGTACAAGACTAATTAATTATGCTAAGCCAATTGAATAATAGACTTAGTTATTCGGCTTAACCGACTCAGACCCACTACACAATTTTCTTTCCGTGTTGGCCCGACCATTTACAATTAAGAGTTTATGATTTTGTCCTTGAAAAGTGTTAGGAGTATATCGCTGATAGGGACTTTGTCTTTTAGGCCTAAGGAATTGCCCAAATGGGCAACAGACAGTTAGGGATTAGGTCCCAAATCGCATGCCATGTTGGCATCCATATTGTGTTTATGAACGTAAAAAGATAGCCTGCCTATTAAGCTAGACATAATTAAAAAGGATAAGTCTGGACCGCGACATAACCCCATGGTAGAATTAGGCATCTTGCCTCAAACTCACACCTGCCCCTGACATCAACCACCTTACCCATCATTTTTAGCTCCTCTCGATCCCCATAGGTACAAATGTCATCGTACACATCGTCGATGAAAGGCAGACCAATGTATTTCCCATTTCATGTCAAGGATAGGTTATAAATTACACCTTGTTCCGACCTACGGATCAGGACATAGCTCTTGAGCCTTGAGGGTGAAACTAAAATTTTAAGGGGGGTAGAACATTATGAGCCCAATCTAGTTAGGTCACCTGATACGCCTCTTTAATCTGGGTGGCGCAGCGGAAACACGGTGGACCCTACCCCACTGGCCCAGGATCGAAGCGGTGTTCGTTGAATGCGAACATTATTGAAGCCCTAGCCTGTCCTACTATGAGAAACCGTTTTAGGATGATCTAGTAAGATTTGATTCACTTTTTCCTTTGACATAGATAATAACGAGGACTCTCTTAGACGAAGACCTAAAGGGTAACCTTAGACATGGACAATTTGACCTTCCTATGATGGACATTCCCTACGTTTCTAGAGTGATCGGACTACGGAGTTACTGAAATATACAACTGCGAAACATTCGCGGCTTGACCCAATTCTCAATCCTGGGCGACTACCAATGGACTCACTGCTTGACCGAGCAGAAGACCAGGATCCACCAGGATTCAGAAGTGATACGATGAGCCTTTTACCCTGGTCAGGTAGATGATCGATGTATCGGGATCGAGCCCACTATTATCGTCTCTCCGCGTTGGTCAAACAATGAAAACAGTTATCTTACTCTAAATTGTTGGGAATTGTCGTCGAGACTCCAAATAGGTAAAGAAATAAATGGTAGCAAACCATCAGGGTATGAGAAATGGATAAAGAATTAAGTTTTAAGGGGGGTAGACTAAAATGAACCAGCTGGTATATACCCTACCACGCGTGGAAACTTGGAATCAATAAGTCTTAGGCGAATGAAATAATAGAAATCTTCCCTTATTACCCTTAGCCAATTTCGGGGACGAAATTTTGTTTTAAGGGGGGTAGATTGTAACATCCCGGATTTTTGCCAACCTGGGATTAGACATCCTTAGGCATTGGGTCAATCTTAACACCTGATTAACTTTTCAAACGCTCAATTCAAAGCCTCAAATCCCGTCTTAAACCATTTTCTTCACAAATCCCACCCTTCACTACCTTGTGCTTTCAATTTTTCAAAGCACTTTCGCCCTAGACACTATCTTAAACTAGCTAAGTAGTAAAACTTGGATCACTTTATATACAAACTGCAAAGGCCTAAGTACCATCTCAACCAGAAAATAATTAGGATTAAATCCTTTAGAAATTTAACAAAGTTAACTAAGTGCAAAACTCGATTAGCCATGAAATCCGTTGGGATCGCTTTAAATACGATCTGCAAGACCCAAAACTTGCAAAATCAGTGACTCTAGGTTTTCCTAAAGTTTAGAACCAAACTCATTTCCCGTCTACTCACGAGAATGAAATGAAACTTCGTATTAGGTCTAGATCGCACATCGGGAGTCCGATTAACACGAAGCTAAGGAACCAAGACCGCCTCGCTGGGCTTGACAATCATCTCAAAAATCAGATGATTCCGATGTCCCACGGCAATTCTTTTCGATCCGGAGCGAGGGAGTGTGAAAAACACTATTCCCTTTGAAATTAAAATATTTGGAATAGTGATCTGGCACCATTCGCTTGCGCATCAGTATTAAGCAACCAGACCGTCAGAATCAGACCAAATTACACCCTCGGATCAGGAAAAATTTCAGGAACATTTACATGTACTTGGAATTTCGGATCGTGGCCCACTGACCGTTGAACTGAAAGTGGTTCGCCACGTGCGATCTGGGAATCCGATCAAGTCGAAAACGTAATCCCACGTAGATCCGTAGATGGTGAGCTTAAGTCTGACGTTTGCCTCAAGGAGGGCCACCAGAACACCCCTTTGAGCTTGGAAAGTGGCGAACTGCCTACATTGTAGCCACCCTTGAACCTGAGTCTATTTTGGACATGTTCTTGGCTATAAAAGGGGCTTAGAACAGCCCCTCTCACAGCCATACGAATTTGGGAGCAAACCCTTAGAGAGAAGAGAGAAAATAGAGAGAAAGTCTTGGAGATCGAAGCCGATCTTCCTCCTGCTGCTTCCACTCATACCACGGCCTACACCGCCTTATTCCAGGGGTTTTCCCGGCGGTGTCCATCCCATTTGAAGGTAAGAAACCCTAACCCTAGGTCTGATTTGAGGTTGGTTAGAGGTAGGTTATGAAAAAGCTAATCGGATACGCTCTTTAGGTTAGGAAACTCCCGTATACGGAAGCTCCAACACCCTTGCTGATTGTTGGAATTCCAAGGGCTGAGGTGAGGACTTTAAATGTATAAGTTACGTTTTTCAACGCTTTCAATGTCAGATAATGATAGATTCATGATCTGCGTGTAAATGCACATGTACAAAGTGCTTTTCGTTTCCTGTTTCGATTAACGTTGTAGAATATGGAATTTCACATACTCTAGATATACGTAGAAATACCGTATACGTATTTTTCTTGGGAAAATGTTTGACATGTTTATTTAATGTTTGATTATATAATATGGGGATAAAATGCTAGTTTGGCGAAAGGAATCGCAAAAATACATGTTCATGTGTAAATGTCATGCATGTTGAAATTGCGTATTCTAGAAATACCGCATACGTGCGGATTTTGGAAATGCAATTGTAATGATTATTTGCTGTATGATTGTGAGATACATGGGTAAAATACTCACGTGGCGAAGGGACAGCCCTAACACGTATTTTGCTAACATACGTCATGTATGTTGTAATAGTGTATTTAAGTGTTTGTGAAAATGACTGAATGAGTATAGAATTCTCATTCGTGCTTGCCATGATTAGTTGTCATGGATTCATGATTGATGTATTGGCGATACCCCTTTGACGAAAGAATTTGCCCTAAATCACGCCACGGCCAATATACACTATATAGGCTAAAATGTGTGGCCCAAGTGTTTGTGGAAATGGCTGAATGAATATGGAACTTGGATTCCTGCTTGCCATGACTATCCGTCGTGGGTGTACGCGTGTTATGGTTGGGGCAACTCCCTAGTGAAAGGATTTAGCCTAATGCCTATGTGATCGACATATGTCATGTATGTTGATGTATGTTTGTTTAAGTGTTTCTTGAAATGTCTGAATGTGTAGTAGTTAGCAATTGTAATGTATAAGGGTGTTTAGATATGATTCTCAACCTCTTTTAACTATGTGTATGATCTCCTTTAATAGTTGTGTGATTAGGAATTAAACATGTACAAACTCACGCTTGTGTTGTGATTCATAACATGCTCAACTGCTTTATGATTTTAACTGTGTAATGCATATGTTTAAATTTATATTTACGTTGTATGATCCGTCATGGGTGATGGGGGAGCGGAGCAACGAGTGCGTGCAACAGCCCTGGCAGCCCTAAACGGATAATACCAGACTTTGATTGTATGAATTAAATCCTGATCCGTTACTGCTTTATTTATCTGAAATTGATTGTGTTTGGGGCTATGATTATGGCCCAGGCAATCGGTAACGAGATTGAACTCGTGGCTGAGATTCATTTGCCACGTGGGATGTGTTCGACGAACTCGAGTCGGGCGTTGCCTGTCGGCAGTGGCTAGGCCACACGAAGTTGTTTATGCACTTCATGTCGTGCAGCTCAACGGGCGATCGTGCTAGTCGAGCTCGTCAAGTAACCCGATCTGCCTTATGCATGTTCACCCTGTTTGGACGCTACTGCTTGAACCTAGGGTACCAAACTTACCAGTGAAACCCCCTTTTAACCATGGTACCTCGATCCGCTAAGACGCATGAGCCGGGCATGGTGGTATGGGACACTGTGGTCGAGCTGTCGGCCTACGCTGGGGCCATGTGCCTCCCCGTAGTGACCATTGCGCAACCAACTCGTGAGCCGAATACGGTGGTATGGGACACTGTATTCGAGCTGTCGATACTTCGGCGAGAGCCGAGTACGGTGAGATCTGTGCTCGTGCTGACGGGCGACGAGTCCTCCGTAGTATCATCGAGTACACTCCAAGGGTCTGTGATTGGCCACGAGTCTTTCACAGCAACTAGAGTGTGAGTTGAGCCGAGTACGGTGAGACCTGTATTTGAGCTGACGGCTAGTGATTGAGCCGAGTACGGTGAGACCTGTACTCGAGCTGACGGCCAGCAATTGAGCCGCATACGGTGAGATCTGTATCCGTGCTTACGGGTGACGAGCCCTTTGCGATGCCTTCACTAAGCTTCTCAAACTATAATATCGTATGAGAATAACTAGGATTGACGACCCTAGAATGGATCATGTTGGGAATGATACAAGGGAGATACCTTAGTTTCCCGATACTGCTGTTTGAAATGGACTAATAAAAACTTGGTAATCATGAGCATCATCGCACCGCATGTGCTTTGTAGATGTGGCGCACTGAGGGAGTAAGCATTCGCGAACGTAAGATGATGTCGCTTGAGGGTGGTTTGGCAAGGGCATACAGCATCATGTCATTTCATTTTCGCACTTAACAAGAGTAGTTAGAAATGTTTGATTTGTACTGCTTTATCATTACTGCTTGATCGAATTGATAACATGTTAACCTATGCTTTACTGTTCCACTGAGTTGATCACTCACTCCCACGTTACGGGACGGTGTTCCGAACACCCACCAGATTTGTTGAGTTTCAGGTGATGGCGATGCTTATGAAGCAGAGCCGAACTTCTATGATGTGGAGGAGGAGTTCTCCTACATGTAACTTTCTGACAGGCCAATGAAGACCTGGTATTGTATTGACGGGGCTATGGTGCGTGGGATAAGAGACATTACACTTCCTCACATTTGGTATATTTTAGAACTGCACTTGTATTTATTTAACCTGGTAATGTTATCACGCTCTGGAGACTCATCATAAGTTATATATTTTATCTATCTATCACAGTCTTCCGCTTGCAAATTTAACTGTCTCTGGAGTATGATATGCTGTTTTGGCTTAATCTCACTCATGTTCAATGCACGAATTCAGTCAACATCCAATCATCATTCATTTTGTTGCATAAGTGATGTTCTGGAACTCGGGAGTTGAGTTTATAAAGGGATATATGAGAGTAAACATGAGGAGTTATGAGATTATAGCAAAACAGAGATAGAGATACTCAACATAGCTTCACATAGAATAAATATCCAGCATAAAACATAGATAATATCCTACTCAAACTCAGTCAACCAAGTGCTAAGTTAAAAAGTTATTACAGACCAAAAGTCTCATATAAACTAATCAGAACTAGAACCAGATGACGGAGCAGGAATAGAAGGATCAAGTTGGTGCATGCCTTTGTTCAATCACTTAAGATATTTGCGCATGTACTTGAATTGTAAATCATGAGCAACAGACATGTTTTCCATCTTTAAATTTATATTCTCAACTTTATCCTCTAATGCACTCAGACGAGCATCAACATCAGATGGTTCAGAATCTGGATCATTTGTCGAGTCAGAATCCAGTTCCTCAAAAATGTCATCCATATTAATGTCATCACCAGCTTCTTCATGACCACCACCACCACCACCACCTTGTTCAGGAAGTAGATCCAGCTTCATCTTATTGATATTAGAATTGTTGAAGATCAGATGATGGATTGGTGCCTCATCAACCGGCATATTGACTAACATATGTGTAGTCAATACAGTCATTAAATAGGCAAAAAGAATGTCACTATGACAGGATGGAGTCTAAACTGAAGAATGAAACGACAGATTAAGGATGGTAAACAAATCTGAGTACCTTTGGAGATAGCATGGATAACACGAACCATAAATGAAGTCAAGTCAGTTTATTACCCGAACGAGGATACAGATTAGACACAAAGATTTTGTAGAGAATTCTGTACTTGGGTAACAAATACCTTGCGGGAAGTGCATTCCCTTTTTGTGTCCATTGAACATCCATGTTGCACAAGTCTCTAGTGAGCATGCGTTTTTCAGACATTGAGGGTTTATCAGTTAAGTTATGGATAAGAATACCCTCATCATTCACAGGAATGTCCATAAGGGCTGAAATTAAATGACGATCAATGTCAAAAGGCCCTTCTCTAGTAGATATTTTAAAAGTTAAATTATCCTGTGAAAAAGCACTAATACATGTAAACATGGATTGGGCAATGGACCGGTATGCAGGCCCACCCCAATGTAATAAGTTAACCCAACCTACAGCTTCAAGCATAAGAAGGATGTCAAAAGGTGCAATATGATTAACATCAATAGGATGTTCAACAATAACATTACGTAATCTGATGTCCTTAACATAAGATGGATCATCATTGGTAACAAGAAGATGGCGCTTTGTGATAATGGTCGATCTGGAGGAAGAAGAAGGACCACAGGAAGTAGTTTTTCTACCTCGAGAAGCCATTTGCAACAAGGATATCAAGGAATTAAGAAGTTGCAAAGGATTGAGAAGTGGGTTTACACAAAACAGATTTTTCAAAATCCAAACCCCAAATCTCAATGAAATCCAAAATACAAAGCTTAAAGCTTGAAAAGTATACAATTTAGACACAAATCTGCAAGAAAAACGTGATTTGGAACACTAACCTTGAAGAACATGAAAGATGGGTTCGACAAGTCGAAGCTCGGCTCCTTAGAGAGGAAAAACGAAGTGAGGAAGAAAGCAAAGATCCCCAAATTTTAAGTGATTTCCGAGATCTACGACTGGTCGTAGATATCTACGACCGGCGAAGGTCGACTGGTCGAGTATACTCACGACTGGTCAAAGAATGTCCAAAAATTTATATTTCTTGCAAATTATTTAAAGATTAGAATTCAATCTAGCAAATATATACACTATGATACAAGTAGGCATAAATAATCATTTCAAAATGCACATGCCAAGATCAAATTTCATCTTTTTGAACCTACTTTTATCGAGAGGTTTTGTGAAAATGTCAGCTCGTTGATATTCGGTAGGAATATATTCTAGAGATATAACTTTTTCTTCTACTAATTCCCTTATATAATGAAATCTAATGTCAATGTGCTTAGTACGAGAATGTTGAATAAGATTTTTTGAAATATTTATTGCACTGGAATTATCACAATGCAAAATCATAGAATCCTGTTTAATTCCATAATCACTTAGCATTCGTTGCATCCAAACTAGCTGCGTACATGCATTACCAGCTGCGATATACTCAGCTTCAGCTGTTGATAGTGATATAGAATTTTGTTTCTTACTAAACCAAGAAACTAAACAATTTCCAATGTAAAAGCAACCACCACTGGTTGATTTTCTATCATCTAGATTACCAGCCCAATCAGCATCTGAGTACCCAACAAGTTGGACACTAGTCTCATGAGGATACCAGAGACCAAGATTTATAGTACTTGCAACATATCTAATAATCCGCTTAATAACAATCAAGTGAGATTCTTTTGGATCAGATTGAAATCTTGCGCAAATACCAACACTTAAAGAAATATCAGGTCTACTAGCAGTTAAATATAACAAACTACCAATCATACTCCGATAAAGTTTTGAATCAATATTTTTACCATTATAGTCTTTTGAGAGTTTCAGGGTAGTACTCATAGGAGTATCGAAATTCTTGTCATTCTCAAATCCAAATCTCTTGATTAGATTCAAGGCATACTTAGATTGAGAGATGAATATTCCTTCAGGTTGCTGCTTAACTTACAAACCAAGAAAATAAGTTAATTCCCCAACCATGCTCATTTTAAACTGTGATTTCATCAAGTCTGCAAACTCAGTAGTCAAGTTAGTACAAGTTGATCCATAGATGATATCATCAACATAAATTTGTACTATTAAGATCTGATCATTATGTTTTTTAACAAATAGAGTTTTATCAACAGATCCCATTTAAAAATTGTGACTTAAAAAGAAATTTTGTTAATTTTTCATACCATGCCCTAGGTGCTTGTTTTAATCCATAAAGTGCCTTTTTAAGCCGATACACATGATCAGTATTTTTGGGATCTTCAAAACCCATTGGCTGTTCAACATAGACTTCTTCATGTAAATTGTCATTTAGAAAAGCACTTTTCACATCCATCTGATAGATCTTTATCTTTCTAAAACATGCAATGGATATAAATAGTCTGATAGATTCAAGACGTGCTACTGGTGCAAAAGTTTCATCAAAATCAATTCCTTCTATTTGAGTATAACCTTGTACCACTAGTCTAGCCTTGTTTCTAATTATATTTCCACTTTCGTCAGACTTATTTTTGAAAATCCATTTTGTTCCAATGATGTGTTTATCTTTAGGTCTTGGTACGAGATACCAAACATCATTTCTTACAAATTGATTAAGTTCTTCTTGCATTGCAACAATCCAGTTCTCATCAGCAAGAGCTTCTTTTACATTGGATGGTTCTATTTGGGATGTAAAACATACATAATTACATAAATCCTCAAGTTGTCCACGGGTGCGAACACCAGTGAGAGGGTTTTCAAGAATTTGAGTGGTTGGGTGATCTTTAACAGTCCTCAATTCAGATTCAGTCTGATTTGATGAAGTATCGGGTTTATCAATGATTAGTACTTCATCATTATCTGAATTCGAGATTAGCTTATTTAAGTGATCATCAATGACAACATTGATGGATTCTTGAATCACACCAGTCCTTTTGTTTAGAACCCTATAAGCACGACTGTTTAAGGAATATCCTAGAAAAATCCCTTCATCACTCTTTGTATCGAATTTTCCCAAATTTTCACGATCACGTAAAATATAGCATTTGCTGCCAAAAACTCGAAAGTATTTGACAGTAGGCTTTTTGTTGAACCATAATTCGTAAGCCGTTTTATTATTATCTTTGCTAGTATAAACTCAGTTAATAATATAACAAGCTGTATTTACAACTTCAGCCCAAAGATTTTTAGAGAGCTTCATGCTATTCAACATGACATTAGCCATTTCTTGAAGCACCCTATTCTTTCTTTCCACAATTCCATTTTGTTGTGGAGTTTTGGGAGCTGAGAATTCATGTAATATTCCTTGGTCGGTACAGAACTTCTCAAAATTGCTATTCTCAAATTCAGATCCATGATCACTACGAATCTTACTGATTTGAGAAGATTTTTCAGTTTGAATCCTTTTGAGAACTTTTCTTACTTCTTCAAGGGTTTCAGATTTATCCCTTAAGAAGACTACCCAAGTTTATCTGGTAAAGTCATCAACTATTACCAGAATATACTTTTTACCACCACGACTTTCCGTTCTAGTAGGTCCAATTAGATCCATGTGAAGAAGTTCGAGTGGTTTTGATGTGGTATTTGAATTCACCTTTTTGTGTGAGTTCCTTGTTTGTTTGCCTATCTGGCATTCACCACATATTTTATCTAATTTATGAAGTTTGGGTAAACCTCTTATAAGTTCTTAATTGCTCAATCTATATAAATTTCGATAACGAACATGTCCAAGACGCTTGTGCCATAAATCAGTCTCGTCTGTATGAACCATGTAACATGTTTGATTAGATGAGCTGGATTCGCTAATAATATAGCAATTTTCAGACGTTCTACGTCCAGTTAATATTACAGAACCCTTATTATTTAGTATCTCACAGCTTTGATTAGAGAACCGAACACTATGGTTATTATCACATATTTGAGATATACTAAGCAAGTTATGTTTTAAGCCTTTAACATATAAGACATTTTTAAACACAGGAAGATTAAAAAGTTGAACCGTACCTTGGCCTATAATCTTGCAGTTGCTACCATCACCAAATGTGACTGAACCATCAGTCATATCTTTCAGATCCGTAAAGCTTTGTCACCTGTCATATGCCTGGAGCATCCACTGTCTAGGTACCACTTTGAATGACTTGTTGCTTTGAAAGCAGTGTGAGCAACCAAGCAGGTAACTTTAGGAACCCATTTCAAAACAGTTTTGGGTTTAGGAACATAGTTGGTCTTCTTTTGTTTATAGTTGTAAGAATGACCTATAGAGTTAGATTTTAAGAGCACCTAGAGTAAATCAACTATCTTTTCAGCTAGTGGATTTCGTTTCTGATTAAAGTTGACATGGTTACTTCTAGGTTTTTGAAAAGTTTTTGAATTTCTAGAAAAATCTTAATAAGTACTTTTCCCTTTTGAATTTGAGGACTCTCCTTTAACAAACATAGGAGTATACTTTTGTTTAGAAGGTAGATTTTTATCGCAGCCCAACCCGGATAGATCGCCACATTTTCTTGATTCAGATAAAAGTTTTTCTAAATTTGGATCTCCTTTGGCATATTTCCATGTGTCCTTTAGACTCAGAAGAGAAGATACTTCAGTTTTGAGTTTCTCAATTTCATATTTCAAATCAATAATTAGGGAGTTCTTGAATTCCAAATCGCATTTTGATTTTTCAAAACAATCTGAAATTTGTGATTTTTCTATGACAAGTGATTCAAAACATTCTTTGAGTTTAGAAAACTTTTCTTTTTGAAGTTTAAGTTTGACAGCAATTTCACAACTTTCCTTATATAGGGGATTATAAGCGTCTTGAAGATCATCTTCATTTTCACATTCACTACTCAGATTTTCTTCACTTATTGAGTCATTATCTGAAAATGTGAATTTGGCTAGAGTCATAAGAGCTTTAACCTCATTGCCCAACTCAGTTTCAGAATCTTCTGATTCAGAAGAAGCTTCAAAATCAGATGATTCATCCCATGTAGCCAACATACCCTTCTTCTTGGGTTTGTCCTTTTTAGGACATCTATTTGCTAAGTGCCCATATTCTTGACAGTTGTAACATTGACTATCTTTCAAAGATTTTCGAGATTTGGGTTTAAACTTTTTTTTATCATTCGATTTTTTAAAATCAACCCTTTTCTTGCTTTTGAAAATCTTGTAAAATTTCTTAGCTAAAAGAGCCATATCATCTTCTGAATCAGAATTTTCTTGTAAATTATATTTAGAAGATTTTAGTGCGATAGATTTACCTTTAAAAGCTTTAAAGTTTAACTCGTAGGTTTATAAAGAACCAACTAATTCCTCTACCCTTATATTATCCGTATCACGAAGTTCCTGGATCGCGGTTACTTTAGAATTGAATCGTTCAGGAAGTGAGCGTAATATCTTTGCACACACTTTACTTTCTGGGATTTTATCGCCAAGACCCCACATTGAGTTTACAATGTTATTCAATCTAGTGTAAAAGTCCATAAACATTTCATTTTCCTCCATATGAATTTCTTCAAATCTGGTTGTGAGGAGTTGGACTTTAGATTTTTTGGCAATTGTAGTACCCTCGTGTGTCATTTCTAATACATCCCAAGCTTGCTTTGCAGTATCATAGGAAATAATTCTTTTGAACTCATCCGGTGATAGTGCGCAAGTGATTGCATTTAGTGCTTTAGCATTTGCACTACTCTCACTTTTCTGAAGAGTGGTCCATTGGTAATATGGTGTGACTTTCATAGAATTTGAACCATCAACCCCAGTAACTTCCATGATAGGAGGTTTCCATTTAGTCACTGTGGCTTGCCACACATTTTCATCTATTGATTTGAGGAAAATCCTCATTCTGGCTTTCCAATAGGCATAGTTGGAGCCATCAAAGGGTGGAGGCCTTGTGACTGAAAGGCTATCAAAATTTGACATCTTAAATAGCTTAAATCGTTAGCTCAGGAATTAAATCCAAGAATTAAAAAAGAGTTATTAGGCTCTGATACCACTTGAAAAGGCCTAGCTATATGTCCTAGAGGGGGGGTGAATAGGACAATGCCAAATAAAACTTATAACAGTGGAATTAAAAAGAATATGATAGCCAAATTAAATTACAATGTAGGAAAGTGAAACAACCTCAAAATTTAGATCTTGAGAGGTTGATACAAATGTTGTTCTAAGGACAACCTTTCACCAAAAACCAGAGTTTATGGTAGGATAACCTTATTTCTAGAAAGATCTTTGTATCAAATCTCAAACCAAAGAGGAATAAAGAAATAAATACAAACTGAATTGAAATAAATTGTAATCACAAATGTATTGTTCTAGGGACAGCCATACACCATAAAAATGGCAGGGCAACCTTGCTGGATTAAAAGAAATTGAATATCAAGCTGATAAAGGAATAGCAGAAAATAAATTCTAAACTATTACAAAATTCTCACAATGCTTGAATAAAATGATTACAACATTCACCACCATACTTACATCCCACAAAAGAATAATTAAAGATTAGAAGTATAAATCATTCAGCCACAACACAAGGGATTATAGTGGTTCGCCTGTGTGTTCACCAACTGTTAAACAACAGCCACACAAAATGCTACTCCACTCCTAATATCCTCACACAGGGGATATTAGCGTTCACTAACAAAATAAGTTTTCCCAGGTTCACCAAAAGCCTTTACAATTATGTCTTTGTCTGTGGGCTTACACAATTAAAAAAACCCCACTTCTGAGTTTTCCTGGCTCTCCTCAGATAACCAATACAACAAGATTTTTCTGGCAAATCTTGAAAGAAACCAAAACAGAAAGGAATTTATAATTAAATGTAAAATACCTGATTATCTCCTTCATTGTAGTAGCCCGGTAGAACCAAGTTAGAGCAGATGATTGAATGTCCAAGTTCAATGTCCAGTACTCAATTACAATGGTTCTAATTCTAATAGATTTTAAACTAAACCAAGTAGGGCTTGCCTTAATTGATTTTGATTCCAAAGAAAGGAATAGCAATTCCTCTTATCAAATTAGATTGGAATAACAGAAACAAAATCAATTAAATAAAGCTAAGGAAAGAGAATATTAAATAAGCACACTTAGCTTAGATGGAGCACAGAATTATCTCTCAGAAGTTCGACGAAGATTGGCTTGAATGGATTAATTAATTCGATCATTTCTTCTGAGATTCGTACTCTATTTATAGGTGAGCAGATCACGTGTTCGACTGGTCTAAAGAGCTCTTCGACTAGTGGAAGCAATAACAGATATTTGAAAAATTAGGCGCGATAAGCTTTAACCATTCTACGACTGGTCGAAGGACTCCTTCGACAGGTCGTAGGTCACCTTCGACTGGTCGAAGAACTTAAAATTCATCGCTGGACTTTGAGTCGAAGACTTTCGACTAGTCGAAGATGCAGTCGACATTGTTCCTTCGACTGGTTGAACAGATTCCTGGACTAGTCGAAGCCTAACAGAAATTATCCAATTTTTGTAACAAACTTACGACTGATCGAGGAATTTCTTAGACTGGTCGAAGCAACTCTAGGACTAGTCAAAGAAGGCCTAGGACTAGTCGAAGAATAGACTAAACTTATGTAAAATAAACATTCGATTTATGTATCCAAAGTGACCTACTTCTAAGGTCAACCTAAGGTCAGTTAAACCTTAACCATGAAGTAAGGACATTGAAACATTAGGAACTAGTGACCTTGAAGTATGAGCCTTGAAGTCTTGATGTAGTTCAATCTTGAAATCTTGATGTAGCTCAATCTTGAAAGTGCCTTGAGTTTTTTATGAACTGCCTTATACTCTTCTTGAAGTCTTGCAGCTTGAGTCATGTCTTGTGAGTAGTTCTTGCATTCAAGTTTGATCTTTGTACTCGTGAGCTTTGCTTGTTGTGAGCTTAGCTTGTCCATGAATGTTGATCTTTGAGAGAGCTTCACTTATGCAAGATATATAATAGTGATTTTGGCACCACAAATTTGATAACAAACGGGGATATAAAATATAGCACTTACAACCTCAATAAAGAGTCGAGTGGTAGGGCCAACTCAAATAAAGAGACGAGTGGCAGGGCCAACTCAAATAAAGAGATGAGTGGTAGGGCTAACTCAATGCATTTGATAAGGCAAGGGCAAAGCTTGTATATATGGCCAAACATAAATTCAGAAATATCATTTGTAGTTAACATTATACTATGATCTCAAAAGGCAAATAATTTATGGTAAAACATATAATTGTAGGGAGAATTGAAAGTAACTTGAAACATAGTATATAAAAGGCAAGATAATAACATATTAACTTAAATTACTGTAAGCTTAAAGGGTAAAACCCTCACCTAAGCTCGACTCAAATCTTACCCCGACTTAGTCCAGGACCCAGCAATCTACTCGTCACACGATCTCTCTCTCTCTTCTCTCTCTCTTTCTTTCTTTCCTTTCTCTTTCTTTCTCTTTCTTTTCCTTTCTTTTACTTCTTGCTGGTACGTCCAGTAGGGAAACTCTCTCTCGATCTCTCTTTCTTTCTCTTCATGCTGAACGGATAATAACCCCTTTTTTTCTTTTCTTTTCTTTCCTCCCTGTGGTGCATTCTACGACACCTGTGGAGTCATATTTATACCAGCTAAGGCCTTTCAGGCATTTCCTACATAAGCTACATAAGAGGAAGTCGTCTTACGCATGTTATCTTGAAACTGGATGGACTGGTTTCCTTTACTTTTGGAGTGGGGAGGCTGATCCGATCCCTTCAGCCTTCTTGGCTTTGGTCGATTTTGAATGGCCAACAAGGTGGACGGTTCAAATCGCTCAAGCCACTTATAGGGAGCTTTCAGTGGATTAGAGTCGCTCATTAGCTCCATAGGATCAAGTTAGTACATGAGTCAAGATTTGAATTCGATCCTAGTTTTGAGTGGGTCACACCACTAGTCAACGTAATATTGTATTTCTAGTGAATGTGGCTCGGGTTCATGCATGAATGAATATGGACACCACGGTTTTAGAAGAAATCCCCGTTCGGACACGTTGGACTGCTCAAATCATCCATCTGATGAAGGTGGGGCCCAACATGATCCCAGTAAATGGGCGCACGAAGGACGTTATTCCTTTTTCGATTTTCATCGGGTCAAACATGGTTCAACCCGACCTCTGGTTCGGCGCCCGGCTGGTGAACACCTGTTGTGCACTTGCACAATGCAAGTTGGAGTCCACCATGATGTTTCTGGGAAATTCTACATCGTCCATTCATTTTTTCGTTTAATTTAAGGGGTTAAGCCCAAATTTGAAGCATATCCAAAGATCAGGTGGCCCATATTTGAATGAATATCTGTTTCAACAACCGATCACTTTGATCCAGCGGCCGAACTTTGTCATGTACAGTTCATTTATGATACCTGGGCCTGATATAAAGTTTCATGCTAAAAGGATCGTGGGAACCATGTGATTTGGAATTCAGGGGCCTAGGTTAATGACATTTTCGTAATTATTACAAATATGGGGGTTTTGGGAGAACTGATGGTTCTACATGATTATATGAACATGTGTAAGTGCTATGATCTCATGCTCCTTTGGTTGTTAAATTTTGATGTGTCAAAACATCTATCTGTGTCTTGTGTTTGTATGATGATTTATATGTACACTGCATCAACACTTCATGACATTGGATGCCTTCAAGAAATACAAAGTGTACTTCATCATATTATCAATGTTCAAAGCTACAATGTTGAAGTTCAACACTCAAGAAACAACTTCAAGACTCAAGAGCAACGCATGAAGTAGCTTTCAAGCTGATGAAGCTTTTAAGATTAAAGCTACAACAAGTTCAAGATCTCGAGCTTGATAAGGTTTAAATGTCTACATTCGTTGAATGGTTGAAGTTCAATGTCCATACGACATGATTCAGGTTTGAAAGACCATTACGTTGACCTTAGACTAGGTCATTTCGGATACATAACTCAATTATATCTTTAATAGGTTTTTGGTCTATTTTAAGACCAGTCCTAGCCCCTGTTCGACCAGTCCTGGCATTGACTCGACCAGTCCAAGAAATTCCACGACCAGTCCTAAGTTGTTGAGAATTTTTGAAATTTTTTGGTACTCCTACCACCAGTCCTGGTGGTCCTTCGACCGGTCGTAGGAGTGACTTCGACTCGATCTCGACCAGTCGTAAGTCTATGACTTAGAGTCCAGCAAGCAATTCTATGGTCCTACGACTAGTCGTAGAGAGCTACGACCAGTCGTAGGTGACCCATGACCGGTCGTAGGTTCTCTAAGACCAGTCATGGAACGACTTTCAAAATTCGCGCTCCTTATTTCAAATATCTGTTAGAGCTACGACTAGTCAAAGGTTCCTAAGACCAGTCGTAGATGCGATTTCTGCTTCTATAAATCGAACAAGAATTTCAGAGTTTTTCATTCAATTCATAATATTTTCAAGGCTCCACTCTGAGATAAGTTTGTGTTTGTTTTTAAGTTATTTTGTGCATAATTGCTTTCTCTTTTTGCTACCTTATTTAATTTGATTTTGTTTCTATATTCCAATCTTATTTGAAAAGAGAAATTACCTTATTCCTTCTTTTTAGAATCAAGATCAAATATAACTACCCCCAACTGGTTAAAATCTAAAATCTATTAGAACTTAAAACCATATTAAAGTGAGTATTGGAAATTAAACTTTGACATTCAATCATCTACTCCGATTGGTTCTACTGGGCTGCTATGAAAAGGAGAAATCCATGTATTTTACAATTCTGTAAAATTTCATTTCTTTGGTTTTGTTTGAGGTTAAGACAGAAAAATCTCATTGTATTGGTTATCTGAGGAGAGCCAGAAAACTCAGAAAAGAGGGGTTTTTGAATTGTGTAAGCCAAAGTGAAAAAGACACAATTGTAAAGGTTTTGGGTGAACCTGTGAAAACCTATTTGATAGTGAACGCTGATATCCTCTGTGTGAGGATATTAGGAGTGGATTAGCATTCTGTGTGGCTGTTGAAAGACAGTTAGTGTACACACAGGCGAACCACTATAACTCTTTGTCTTGTGGATTGAATGCTTGCTTAATTTTCATATCTTTTATCATTCAATTGTGTGGAATGTACATGTGGATGTGAATGTTGTAACAATTTATATTTCAAGCAAGTGTGGGGATTGTTGTAATAAATTAGATCTATATTTCTGCATTTAATTTCAATTCTTTGCTATTCATTTATTTATATTACAATTGAGTTCTTGATCCAAAAGACGTTCTAGAAATAAGGTTGTCCTACCATAAGCCCTTGTTTATTATGGTGTAAGGTTGTCCTTAGAACTTAATTTGTATCGATCACTCAATACTTATTTATTAAGGTGATTTGATTTCAGCATTGTGAATTGATTTATAATTGTAAGGCTATTGATTTATTTTATTCCGCTGATTTTATTTTAATTTGGCATAGTCCTATTCACCCCCCCCCCCCCCCCCCCAAGGAAATATAGCTTGGCCTTTTCAAGTGGTATCAGAGCCTAATGGCTCTGTAACGACCTGAAAATTTCCGTACATTGGGCCGAGTACCACCTCGACCAGAAATCACATAGGATTAAATCCTTTAGAAATTTAACAAAGTTAACTAAGTGCTAAACTCGGTAAATCATGAAATCCGTTGGGATCGCTTTAAATACGATCTGCAAGACCCAAAACTTGCAGAATTGGTGACTCTAGGTTACCCTAAAGTCTAGAGCCAAACTCATTACCCGTCTGCTCTCGGGACTGAAACGAAACTTCGTATGAGGTCTAGATCGCACATCGGGAGTCCGATTAACACGAAGCTAAGGAACCAGGACCGCCCCACTGGGCTTGACAATCATCTCAAAAATCAGATGATTCCGATGTCCCACGGCCATTATTTTCACTCCGGAGCGAGGGAGTGTGAAAAACACTATTTCCATTCAAGAGAAAATATCTGGAATAGTGATCTGGCACCTTTCGGTTGCACGTCAGTATTAAGCAACCTGACCGTCGGAATCAGACCAAATTACACCCTCGGATTAAGAAAAATTTCAGGAACATTTACATGTACTCAGAAATTCCGATCGTGGCCCACGGACCGTTGAACTGAGAGTGGTCCGCCACGTGCGATCTGGGAATCCGATCGAGCCAAAAACGTAATCCCACGTGGATCCGCAGTGGGTGAGCTTAAGTCTGACGTTTGGCTCAAAGAGGGCTACCAGAACACCCCTTTTGAGCTTGGAAAGTGGCGAAATGCCTATGTAAGCAGTTACCCTTGAACCTGAGTCTGTTTTGGGAAGGTTTGTGGCTATATAAGGGGCTTAGAACAGCCCCTCTCACAGCCATACGAATTTGGGTTAAAACCCTAAGAGAGAAAGAGAGAAAAGAGAGAGAACTTGTGGAGATCGAAGCCGATCTTCCTCCTGCTGCTTCCACCTCTCCCACGGCCTACACCGCGCTATTCCAAGAGGTTTCCCGGCGGTTTCCACCCCATTTGAAGGTAAGAAACCCTAACCCTAGGTCTGATTTAAGCCTAATTAGTGATAGGTTAAGGAAAGACTAATCGAATGCGATCTTTAGGCTAAGAAACTCCCGTATACGGAAGCACCAACCTTCTTGCTGATTCGTTGGAATTCCAAGGGCTGAGGTGAGGACTTTAAGCGTATAAGTTACGGTTTTCAACGCTTTCAATGACAGATAATGATAGATTCATGATCTGCATGCAAATGCACATGTACAAAGTGCTTTCCGTTTTGTTTCGATTAGCGATAAAGATTATGGAATTTTACATACTCTTGATATACGTAGAAATACCGTATACGTATTTTTGTTGAGAAAATGTTTGACATGTTTATTTAATGTTTGATTATATCATGTGTGGATAAAATACTAGTTTGGCGAAAGAGATCGCAAAAATATATGTTCATGTGTAAATGCCATGTATGTCGAAATTGCGTATTCTAGAAATCCCGCATGCGTGCGGATTTTGGATATGTAATTGTAATGATTATTTGTTGTATGAATACGATATACGCGGGAAAAATACTCCCGGGGCTTAGGGACAGCCCAATCACGAACTTGCCTAACATACGTCATGTATGTTGGAAATGTGTATTCTAAGTGTTTGTGTATGTGCATGTAGGTGTACATGTGCATGTACTAGTGCCTTAGATAGGCGCTGATATGGATTCTCCAACTCCCTTAGAGACATGTAGGATCCCCTCCATGCGGTGGTTCACCGCAACCACTTAATTGCAGTGCACACACAATTCTATCCCTATGGGGATAGTGCTGTAGTACATGCATTACAATATGCTTTATAACATGCTTCTCAACATGCCTGTAACATGCTTACTCCATGTCTTACTTTATGCTTTATAACATGCCGACTAACATGCTTGTATTGCTTGTTTACCATGCTTTACTTTACATGCTAGCGATGAAAACTGTTTGAGTTTGGGACTATGTTTATAGTCCAAACACTCGGTACCAGACTTGTGATTGTGGCTGAGATTCATGTCGCCACAAAGGACGGGTCCGGCGAACCCGAGTCGTACTTCGGTTGGCGATAGTGGTTGGCCACGCGGAGTGCTTTTGCGCTCCATATCGCTCAACTTGTGGTGCGCTCGAGCTAGTCAGGCTCGCCACTTGAACCGAAGTGTAGTTGTGTGTTCACCTTGTTTGGTCGCTACTGCTTGAACCTAGGGTACCAAACTTACCAGTGGTGATTCCTGTTTAACCATGGTACCTAGATCCGCTAAGATGCATGAGCCGGGCATGGTGGTATGGGACACCGTGGTCGAGCTGTCGGCCTATGCTGGGGCCATGTGCCTCCCCGTAGTGACCATTGCGCAACTATCTCGTGAGCCGAATACGGTGGTATGGGACACTGTATTAGAGCTGTCGATACTTCGGCGAGAGCCGAGTACGGTGAGATCTGTGCTCGTGCTGACGGGCGACGAGTCCTCCGTGGTATCATCGAGTGTACTTTAAGTATCTGTGATTGGCCACGAGCCTTTCACAGTAACTAGAGTGTGAGTTGAGCCGAGTACGGTGAGACCTGTACTTGAGCTGACGGCTAGTGATTGAGCGAGTACGGTGAGACCTGTACTCGAGCTGACGGCCAGCAATTGAGCCGCATACGGTGAGATCTGTATCCGCGCTGACGGGTGACGAACCTGTGTGATGCCATCACTAAGCTTCTCAAACCATAACATCGTATGAGAATAACTAGGACTGACGACCCTAGAATGGATCATGTTGGGAATGACAAGGGGAGGTACCTTAGTTTCCCAATACTGCTGATTGAAATGGACTAATAATAACTTGGCAATCACGAGCATCATCGCACCGCATGTGCTTTGTAGATGTGGCGCACTGAGGGAGTTAAGCATTCGCGAACGTAAGATGATGTCGCTTGAGGGTGGTTTGGCAAGGGCATACACATCATGTCATATCATTTTTGCATTTAACAAGAGTAGTTAGAAATGCTTGATTTGTACTGCTTTATCATTACTGCTTGGTTGATTTGATAACATGTTAACTTATGCATTATTGTTCCACTTGAGTTAGCTACTCACTCCCACGATACGGGACGGTGTTGTACACACCAACCAGACTCTGTTGCAGGATTAGAGGGCGCCTTGGTTCAGGAGCTAGAGCCCGACGTTGATGAGGACCAAGGAGGAGTTCTCTTTCATGCAGTATTCTGACGGCTACGCCTAGGCCGGCTGCATCGCGGGACTTTGGGGCCTCTTTTGAGGATGTATTTTGGGTTTTTAATTTACAAACTTTACGTGTATATTGGTGCTCAGCTAGTGCTCATACCCTGAAGTTCAGAAAATTTTGTTACTTTACATACTTGTATATAAAATTTCAGTCTTCCGCTGTTTTTAAATGCAATTGAACTGGGTATGAATTACTGTTTTGGTTTAATCTCATTCATGTGTTTATTCGCTAACTCAGACAACATTTAACCGACATTGTGTATGTTGCATAAGTGATGCGTTGGAACTCGGGAGTTGAGTTCATACTCGACCCCCGAATTTCAGGGCGTTACAGGCTCGTTCTTATTGCTTTTTATTTGGATATATTTCTTGAGCTAACGATCTAAGTTATATAAAAAGATGTCAAATTTTGATAGCCTTTCAGTCACTAGGCCTCCACCATTTGATGGCTCCAACTATGCCTATTAGAAAGCCAGAATGAGGATCTTCCTCAAATCAATGGATGAGAGTGTGTGGCGAGCTACAGTGACCGAATGGAACCCTCCTACCATTGAAGTAACTGAATCCGACGGTTCAAAACCTGTGTCTATACCTGCTTATTATTTATGGACCACCCTTCAGAAAAGTGAGTATAATGTCAATGCTAAAGCACTAAATGCAATCGCTTGTGCACTATCACCGGATGAGTTCAAAAGAATTATATCCTGTGATACTGCAAAGAAAGCCTGGGATATACTAGAAATGACACACGAGGGTACATCAATTGTCAAAAAGTCTAAAGTCCAACTCCTCACAACCAAATTTGAAGAAATTCATATGGAGGAAAATGAAATGTTTATGGACTTTTACACTAGACTAAATGACATTGTAAACTCAATGTGGGGTCTTGGCGATAAAATTCTAGAAAGTAAAGTGTGTGCAAAGATACTACGCTCACTTCCGGAATGGTTCAATTCTAAAGTAACCGTGATCCAGGAACTTCGTGATACGGATAATATGAGGGTAGAAAAACTAGTTGGTTCTTTACAAACCTATGAATTAAATTTTAAAGCTCCTAAAGGTAAATCTATAGCTTTGAAATCATCTAAAGGTATTTCTCATGAAAACTCAGATTTAGAAAATTTTGAAGATGATATGGCTCTTTTGGCGAAAAGGTTTATAAAATTTTCAAAAGCAGAAAATGGTCGACTTTCAAAAGGCAAATGAAAAGAAACGATCTAAACCTAAGTCCAAAACTTGGAAGTCTTTGAAAGATAGTCAATGTTACAACTGCCAAGAATATGGGTATTTAGGAAATAAATGTCCTAAAAAGGACAGACCTAGAAGGAAGGGTATGTTGGCTACTTGGGATGAATCGTCTGATTTTGAAGCATCTTCTTAATTAGAAAATTTGAAACCGAGTCAGGCAGTGAAGTTGAAGCCCTTATGACTCTAGCCAAAGCCCTTATGACTCTAGCCAAGTTTACTTTTTCAGATCACGATGATTCAACAAGTGAAGAAAATTTGGATAGTGATCATGAAAATGAAGAAGATCTTCAAGATGCTTATAATGCCTTATATAAAGAAAGTTGTAAAATTGCTGTCAAACTTAAACTTCAAAAAGAAAAGTTTTTTAAACTCAAAGAATGTTTTGAAACTCTTGTTTTAGAAAAATCCCAAATTTCATATTGTTTTGTAAAATCAAAGTGTGATTTAGAATTCAAAACTTCCCTGATTGAAGATTTGAAATCTGAAAATGAGAAACTTAAAAATGAAGTATCTTCTCTTCTGAGTTTGAAGGACACATGAAGATATGCCCAAGGTGATCCAAAATTAGAAAAATTATTATCCGGATCAAGAAAATGTGGTGATCGATCCGGGTTGGGATATGATAAAAATACATCTCCTAAACAGAAGAATACTCCTCCCAACTCTGTGAAAGGAGAGACTTCTAACTCAAAAGGAAAAGGTACTAGTCAAGTTTTTTCTAAAAATACAAAAACTTCTCAAAAACCTAAAGCAGCTATATAAATTTTAAAAATCAGATCAGAAACCCACTAGCTGAAAAGATAATTGATTTACTAAAGGAGCTCTTAAAATCTAACTCAGTAGGTCACTCTTACAACTATAAACAAAAGAAGATCAACTATACTCCTAAACCCAAAACAGTTCTGAAATGGGTTCCTAAGGTTGCCTGTTTGGTTGCTCACACTGCTTTCAAAGCTTCAAGCCATTCAAAATGGTACCTAGATAGTGGATGCTCCAGACATATGACAGGTGACAAGGCTCTATTCACCGATCTTAAAGATATGACTGATGGGTCAGTCACATTTGGTGATGGTAGCAACTGCAAGATAATTGGCAAAGGTACGGTTCAACTCTATAACCTTCCCTTATTTAAAGATGTTTTATATGCTGAGGGTTTAAAACACATCCTGTTAAGCATATCTTAAATATGCGATAACAACCATAGTGTTAAATTTTCTAATCAAGGTTGTGAAATTATGAACAAAAAGGGTTCTGTAATATTAACTGGTCGCAAAACTTCTGAAAACTGCTATATAGTAAGCGATGGTAGATCATTTAACCAAACGTGCTACATGGTCCATACCAATGAGACAGAATTATGGCATAAACACCTCGGACATGTACACTACCGAAATTTATACAGATTGAGCAAAGGAGAACTAATTAGAGGTCTACCTAAGATGCAAAAAGTAGACAAGATTTGTGGTGAATTCCAGTATGGTAAACAAACTAGGAGCTCTCACAAAAAGGTGAACTCCAGTACCACCACAATACTACTCGAGCTTCTCCACATGGATCTTATATGACCAACGAGAACGGAAAGTCGAGGTGGCAAAAAATACATCTTGGTTATCGTAGATGATTATACAAGATACACTTGGGTTTCATTCTTGAGGGACAAATCAGAAACCCTTGATGAAGCGAAAAAAATTATAAAACGGATCCAAACTAAAAAATGTTCTCAAGTTAGTAAGATCCGTAGTGATCATGGATCCGAGTTTGAAAATTGTAGTTTTGAGAAATTCTGTAGCGATCAGAGAATATCACATGAATTCTCTGCACCTAAGACTCCTCAACAAATTGGAATTATCGATAAGAAAAATAGAGTGCTTCAAGAAATGGGAAATGTTATGTTAAATTACATGAAGCTTCCTAGGAATCTTTGGGCTGAAGCAGTGAATACCACCTGCTACATTATTAACCGTGTTTATATTTGCAAATCTAATAATAAAACGGCTTATGAAATGTGGTTTGAGAAAAAGCCTTCTGTCAAATACTTTCGAGTTTTTGGCAGCAAGTGCTATATTTTGTGAGACCGTAAAAATTTGGGAAAGTTCGACACTAAAAGTGATGAAGGGATCCTTTTAGGATATTCTTTAAACAGTCGTGCATATTGTGTTCTGAATAATAGGACCGGTGTGATTCAAGAGTCAGTAAATGTTGTAATTGACGATCATTTGAATACACTTGCCCCTAGTTCAGATAATGATGAAGTTCTTATACTTGAAAAACTAGAAACTTTATCAAGTGAAACTAATTCTGAATTAAGGACTATTAAAGATCATCCAACTTCTTAAATACTTGGAAACCCTTACACTGGTGTGCGCACTCGTAGACAATTAGAGGACATATGTAACTACGTATGCTTTACATCCCACATAGAACCAGTTAACGTGAAAGAAGCACTTTTTGATGAAAACTGGACAGTTGCGATGCAGGAAGAACTTAATCAATTTGTCAGAAATGATGTCTGGTACCTTGTTCTTAGACCTAAAGATAAACATATTATTGGAACAAAATGGATTTTCAAAAAAAAGTTTGATGAACTTGGAAATATTATTCGAAATAAAGCAAGGCTAGTTGTACAGGGGTACACATAAATTAAAGGTATTGACTATGATGATACCTTTGCCCTTGTAGATCGTCTTGAATCAATCAGACTTTTTATTTCCATTGCTTGCTTTAGAAAAATTAAAATTTACCAAATGGATGTAAAGAGTGCTTTTTTGAATGGTGATTTACATGAAGAGGTATATATTGAACAACCTAAAGGGTTTGAAGACCCTAAGTTTACTGATCATGTGTATCGTCTTAAAAAGGCTCTCTATGGTCTAAAACAAGCTCCCAGAGCATGTAACGAAAAACTGACTAAGTTTTTACTGAGTCATAATTTTCAGATGGGAAGTGTTGATAAGACGCTCTTTGTTAAGAAACATAACGATGATATTTTAATGGTTCAAATATATGTTGATGATATTATTTATGGATCAACCTGTACTAACATGACTGTTGAGTTTGCAGATTTAATGAAATCTAAGTTCGAAATGGGCATGGTTGGGGAATTAAATTATTTCCTAGGGTTACAAGTGAAACAACAACCTGATGGAATTTTTATCTCTCAAACCAAATATGCTCTGAACTTAATTAAGAAGTTTGGATTTGAGAATGGTAAAAATTTTGATACTCCTATGAGTACAACTTTGAGATTCTCAAAAGACTCTATAGGTAAGGATGTGGATCCTAAATTATATCGTAGTTTGATTGGTAGTTTGCTTTACTTGACTGCAAGTTGACCAAATATCGCTTTGAGTGTTGGTATTTGTGCTCGTTATCAGTCAAATCCTAAAGAATCTCACTTAACTGCTGTTAAGCGGATTATGCGATATGTCGCTAGTTCTGCTAAACTGGGTCTCTGGTATCCTCATGAGACTAGTGTTCAATTAGCCGGGTACTCAGATGCTGACTGGGTTGGAAACATTGATGATAGGAAATCAACCAGTGGTGGTTGTTTCTACATCGAAAATTGTCTTGTTTCTTGGCTTAGCAAGAAGCAAAGTTCTATATCGCTATCAACAACTGAGGCTGAATACATTGAAGCTGAAAATGCATGTACTCAGCTTATTTGGATGAAACGCATGTTAAGTGATTATGGAATTACACAGGATTCTATGATTTTGTATTGTGATAATTCCAGTGCAATAAATATCTCAAAAAATCCAGTTCAGCATTCACGTACTAAGAATATTGACATTAGATTTCATTTCATTCGTGAATTAGTGGAAGAAAAATTAATATCTTCGGAATACATTCCAACCGAGACTCAACTTGCGAAAATTTTCATTAAACCGCTCGACAAAAGAAGGTTTAATAAATTAAAGTTTGATCTCGGTATATGTGATTTAAATTGAATTTGCATGCTTTGGTGTATCATAATGTACATATATTGATAGCTTGCTTAAATTTTGAAATCATTTGAAAAATTGTAAATTATGGTCCGTACTCGACCAGTCTTGAGTGTACACGACCAGTCTTGCTTCGATCGGTAGAGCACATCCATGACCGGTCGTGAAACTTGTGAATTCACTTTAGTTTGGGGTTTTGCCTCTTCTTCTTCATTTCCTTTTGTCTCACCAACGAGCTTCGCCTTGACCGGTCGAACCCACCTTCGTGATACTTCTAGTTAGTGGTTCTTTTGTAATTTCCTTGTAGATTCTTGTTATTGGTGCTTCAAATTTCACTCTTGTAGAATCTATTTGCTCTTTTATTGCAAGTTTGGGGTTTTCTCTTAAAAAATCTATTCTATCAAAATCCCACTTCTTCTTTCTTGAATCTTGTAGTTTCCTTAATTCCTCCTTTGAAAATGGATGCTAGGGGTAAAAAGAAAACTACCTGTGGTCCCTCTTCATCTCAATCAGCATCTATTACGCAACGTCATCTTCGATCTCCCAAAAATGATCCATCAGATGCTCGGGATTTGCGTATGCGCAATGTTATAGTTGAGCATCCTGTTAATATTAATCACATTGCTTCATTTGGTATCCTTCCTCTGTTGCAATCTGTGGGATGGGATAACATCTTATATTGGGGTGGAGCTGCATACCAGTCCATTGTCCAATCCATGGTTGCATGTATCTGTGATTTTTCTCTTGAGAATTTAACTTTTGAAATTGATACTCAAGAAGGCTTATTTACTGTGGATCACCATTTGATAGCTCACCTTATGAAAATTCCTATCAATGATGAGGGCATTCCGATTCATATATTATCTAATAAAATCTCATAATCTGAAAGACGAATGCTTACTAGGGATTTATGTAATTTGGATATTCACTGGACTCATAAAGGTAATGCACTTCCTTCAAGGTATTTGTTACCCAGACACAGAGTGCTTCACAGGATTTTCATCTCAAATCTATATCCGCATTCTAGTAATAAAACTGAACTCACTACATTCATGGTTCGTGTTTTGCATTCCGTCATCTCTGGTGTGAAAATCTGTCTACCTTCGTTAATTTGTCACTCCATTATTCAGTTTCGTCTTCATCCAGGTCATAGGGATATTCCCTTTGGTTATCTGATGACTATGTTAGCCAATCATATGCTCGTGGCTATGCCTGTTAGAGAGAAACCCATCCATCATCTCCCTTTTAATAATTCTAATATTAACAAGATGAATTTAGAATTGGCTGATGGCCAAGTAGATGTTGGTAGCAGTGGTGCTGAAGCAGGGAATGCAGATGAAGCTGATGATCTTCCTGTAGACATAAATATGGATGATATTTTTAAAGACCTTGAGTCAGACTCGGCTGATGATCCTGACTTTCAGCCTTCTGATTTTGATGAGAGGTTGAATTCTCTTCAGGAACAGGTGACTCAAATTCGTGTTACCCAAGACACTCAATTTTCTTATTTACGCAAAGATATGAGGCATGTTGCTAGGGGTTTACACAAAAGTGATCCATCTAATCCTGCTCCCTCTTCTGGTTCGGACTGACAATTTTACGTTTGGTCAGTAATAACTGGTATTTAACTTTACTTTATGGCTACACTATGTTTGCTTGACTGACTGTTGTTGAATTATGAACTATGCACTTGGAACTTTTTATCTCTTGCATCTATATTCCATCTCTTACCTTCCTTAACCTTAGCTTGCCCTTATTTTTTCTTCCTTTGTCATTTTGTATCAAAAACGGGAGAAAGTTTGGTGAAGTTTTGGCTGTATTTAATGATTATGATTATGGGATTGTAGAGTAGTTTGGATGAGTTGTTACTCAGGGGGAGTAAGCTGGATGTTGCTTATGATGTCTATATAACTGGTGCATGATTCACTATTGAACCTATTGTGCTTGTATCTCTCTTATTCTTATTGGAAGTATTATTATTTGGGTGTTTTGTCACAAATTTGACAAAGGGGGAGATTGTAAGTGCTATGATCTCATGCTCCCTTGGTTATCAAATTTTGATGTGTCAAAACATCTATCTGTGTCTTGTGTTTGTATGATGATTTATATGTGGTCAAGACACTGCATCAACACTTCATGACATTGGATGTCTTCAAGAAATACAAAGTGTACTTCATCATCCTATCAATGTTCAAAGCTTCAATGTTGAAGTTCAAGACTTAAGAAACAACTTCAAGACTCAAGAGCAACGCATGAAGTAGCTTTCAAGCTGATGAAGATTTTAAGATTAAAGCTACAACAAGTTCAAGATCTCAAGCTTGATAAGGTTCAAATGTCTACGTTCATTGAATGGTTGAAGTTCAATGTCCATACAACATAATTCAGGTTTGAATGACCATTAGGTTGACCTTAGAGTAGGTCATTTCGGATACATAACTCAATTATATCTTTAATAGGTTTTTGGTCTGTTCTAAGACCAGTCCTAGCCCCTGTTTGACCAGTCTTGACATTGACGCGACCAGTCCAAGAAATTCCACGACCAGTCCTAAGTTGTTGAGAATTTTTGAAATTTTTTGGTAATCCTATGACCAGTCCTGGTGGTCCTTCGACCGGTCGTAGGAGTGACTTCGACTCGATCTCGACCAGTCGTAAGTCTACGACTTAAAGTCCAGCAAGCAATTCTATGGTCCTACGACCAGTCGTAGGTGACCCACGACCGGTCGTAGGTTTTCTAAGACCAGTCATGGAACGACTTTCAAAAATCGCACTCCTTATTTCAAATATCCGTTAGAGCTACGGCCAGTCGAAGGTTCCTAAGACCAGTCGTAGATGCGATTTCTACTTCTATAAATTGAACACAAATTTTAGAGTTTTTCATTCAATTCATAATATTTTCAAGGCTCTACTCTGAGATAAGTTTGTTTGTTTTTAAGCTATTTTGTGCATAATTGCTTTATCTTTTTGCTAGCTTATTTAATTTGATTTTGTTTCTATATTCCAATCTTATTTGAAAAGATGAATTACCTTATTCCTTCTTCTTGGAATCAAAATCAAATATAGCTACGCCCAACTGGTTAAAATCTAAAATCTATTAGAACTTAGAACCATATTAAAGTAAGTATTGGATATTGAACTTTGACATTCAATCATCTACTCCGATTGGTTTTACCGGGCTGCTACGAAAAGGAGAAATCCAGGTATTTTACAATTCTGTAAAATTTCATTTCTTTTTGGTTTTGTTTGAGGTTAAGGCAGAAAAATCTCATTGTATTGGTTATCTGAGGAGAGCCGAAAAACTCCGAAAAGAGGGGTTTTTGAATTGTGTGAGCCCAAGTGAAAAAGACACAATTGTAAAAGTTTTGGGTGGACCTATGAAAACCTATTTGATAGTGAACGCTAATATCCCCTGTGTGAAGATATTAGGAGTGGAGTAGCATTCTGTGTGGCTGTTGAAAGGCAGTTGGTGTACACATAGGCGAACCACTATAACTCTTTGTCTTGTGGATTGAATGCTTGCTTAATTTTCATATCTTTTATCATTCAATTATGTGGAATGTACATGTGGATGTGAATGTTGTAACAATTTATATTTCAAGCAAGTGTGGGGATTGTTGTAATAAATTAGATCTATATTTCTGCATTTAATTTCAATTCTTTGCTATTCATTTATTTATATTAAAATTGAGTTCTTGATCCAAAAGACGTTCTAGAAATAAGGTTGTCCTACCATAAGCCCTTGTTTATTATGGTGTAAGGTTGTTCTTAGAACTGAATTTGTATCAATCTCTCCATACTTATTTATTAAGGTGATTTGATTTCAGCATTGTGAATTGATTTATAATTGTAAGGCTATTGATTTATTTTATTCCGCTGATTTTATTTTAATTTGGCAATCCTATTCACCCCCCCCCCCCCCCCCCCCCCCGCAGGACATATAACTTGGCCTTTTCAACATGTCTAAATAATTCTTATAACAGGACTTATATCTAAATCCTTACAGATAAAGAATTATTTTCCAAATTAATTGAGGGAGTGTACCTATTTCAAACCATATGGTGGGTGATCTTGTCTTAAAATCAAAGGTCGGATGACTTGATTTCATGATGGAATTTGTTGTCAAGGGCTAGATTCATGTTAGGGAATAGATGTGAGGCTAGGATAGTTGGATTGGTATTGTACACACGTATATGTTATGTTGAATCTTAGGATAACGCTTGAGAACTTTCTATGCTTGAGTATTGAAAAGTTCTATGCGTTACAATGCAAAAGTTGGTATTTTCCAACTATAAATAGGAGCCTGTAGGGCCATTATAAGATATTCTAAGTTTTCTTAAAGTACTCCAAGGGTTTCTAGAAGGGGTTCTAGGGTTTCAAAGGATGTCGCAAAGGTGAGATTCAAGGTTGTTCGAATCGGGTAAGTCCTTTCACTTTGTAATTTTTGCCTTCATAGTAAAGATCTATTGCTTTGTGCCGTGGTTTTTTCCCGAAAGGGTTTTCCACGTTAAATCTTTGTGTTCTCTTGTGTTTGCTTGGTGCTCTTGGATTGCTGTCCTAGATCCATCTCTATGTGATTCCGCAGAACAATCCCCTACAAGTGGTATCAGAGTAACCGTTGGGACACAGATTTGAATATGAATGATTAACATCAATGGGAAGCACTAGGTATGATATTGAGAAGTACTTAGGGAAAAATAACTTTGAGTTATGGAAGATCAAGATGATCAGTTCCTTAACCAAGCAAGGTGAGGATGGTGCTCTTGAGGAGAGGAAGTCTAGTATGACTGATGATGAATGAAATACTCTTGATAAGAAGCCTTTATCCTCGATTCGTTTATGTCTTATGGATGAGGTCCTCTATAATGTTTTGAGAGAGAAAACTGTAGCTGGTTTATTGGCAAAGTTAGAAGATATTTATGTTAAAAAATTCACTGAGAATCACCTACACTTGAAGCTACAGTTGTTCACCTTCAGATTTATAGAGGGTGGAGATGTGGAGACCCACATCAGTAATTTTAATAAACTGATTTGCAAATTGCTGGACATGGAGGAAGTGATCAAAGATGAAGATATGCATGTATATTGTTAAATACTCTACCGCCATCGTATGAGTCATATAGGGAGTCAATGTGCACCGAAAATAAAACCCTTAGTGTGGACACCGTTATCTCAGCCCTTCAAGGGAAGGTCATGAGAAAGATGAATGGTGTCTTGGGGTTGTCTTCTGATGCACTGTTTACAAGGGAAAGAAATACTCAGCAAGGTAAAGGATCTTCAAGACATAGATCTAAATCCAATGGCAAAGGTAAGGGAAAACTAAAGTGCTGAAACTGTGGGATGAATAGATACATGAAGAAGGATTGAAGAAGGATTACACAAATGCTAAAGCGAATAAAGAAAACTCAGAGGCTTCTTCCACGGAGGCTACTGTTGTCACATCTGATGAAGAAAACTCAGAGACTTTTATGGTTTTGTCACTTTAATAATGAGACCTCTTTTGCAGCAATGATTTTTTTTTTTCTAGCATCACTCTGATACAGAATGAGGCCTGCTTAAGGCAGACATTATAACCTAAAGATCCAGCAACTCAAGGCTTTCTTTAGGGCTAAAGGGAATGTAACCCTGCACATGAAATAAAAGAAATGAACAAATGAGCATAAGACACATTGAGGGCGATTATAAGGGCGTTCTCAGGGCGATAGCAAGGGCAATTTCAAGGGCACTCTCGGGGCAATTGCAAGGGCATTCTTAGGGAGATTTCAAGGGAGTTTTAGGGCGATTACAGGGGAGATTTCTTCTTCTTCTTCTTTTTTTTTTTTGCATCACTCTGATACAAAATGAGGCTTACTTAAGGCAAATATTATAATCTGAAGATCCAGTAACTCAAGGCTTTCTTTAGGGCTAAAGGGAATGTAACCCTGCACATGAAATAAAAGAAATGAACAAATAAGCATAAGACACATAGAAGACGATTGCAAGGGCGTTCTCAGGGCAATAGCAAGGGCAATTTCAAGGGCACTCTCGGGGAGATAGCAAGGGCATTCTCAGGGAGATTTCAAGGGAGTTTCAGGGCGATTACAGGGGAGATGAATGCAGGAGATCTCCACGTGGTTAAGGTGTGGATTGAGGGCTGAGGACTTTCCTCGTTAGGGGTTATGCGAAGTAGAAAGAGAGCCCCATCTAGGGGCAACTACGGAGAGAGAGCCCTCTCCAGGGATATCATTAGAAAACCCTTAAGAAGTAGAGATTCTGGTGGTCGCAATACAGAGTCTATCAAAGGTAGATCACCTGGGAGAGAGTTTCGTTAGAAATCGAAGATTGGGAGGTAATGTCTATGGTTTTAGTGTTTTCACAGGTAATATCCTCTTCGACTACTCCTAGCTGGACCTGCTCAAGATATTTTAGAAATTTGGGAAAGTGTTAGACATTTTCATCACAAATTTCCCAGATTCGGGGCACCCAAGGGGATATGCCTTCATTCGATTCCTTTATGAAGCTGATGCAAGAGCGACCATGGGTGTGCTAGATGGCGAAAGAATAGATGGGAGGGTAGCATCTGTTAAGTTAGATAGACCCAGACGACGTTCTCTGGAAGCTAAAAGCACCCATAATCACATTCTCTCACATCAGTCCATAGGATGCCACCATTCCTATGCAGGGGTCGTAGCCCAGGGAGGTCAGACAAAAAGATACACTACAGCAGCTAGCCCCGGACTGAGGTTCAATACGAATTCCGCAACAGTTGCGAATGCTGATACGGTCTCTACTAAACTTTAGGCTCTCAAATTAAGTCTGCTTGGAGTTACATCAGATTGCTTTGTCTCCATCCCCAAACTCTCTAAAGCCATCTGGGATTCCAAATTTACGTCCTCAACTTTTGATGTTGTCAGAATCTCCCCTTTTAGATTTCTGATAATGCTCAAATCCAGAGAAGAATTTGATGATTTCCAGGGTGGTTCATCTCTTGACACCAAGATGGGACTGGTGGACCTATTTACATGGTCACAACAAGAAGCATAAACAGGTGAAGGAACCCGGGTATGGTTGTTTGGGATACCTCCCCATGCATGGTTCGAAGCCGTTCTGCTGGATTTGGGAAGCTACTTTGGTAGGGTAGTTCACATTGATTCTGTGAGTAGATTTGGTTTATTCCAAATGTTCACCAAAATCAGAATCATCCTCCACCCATGTGCCAACCTGAATCAAGTTCTAAAGCTTGTGGTTGGGGATGTTGTTGTTCTAATCCATGCTCGGCTTGAAGAAGGGCCCTTGTGTCAAGAGGGTGGCCAAAAAATTCATGACCCTAGGATAGAATCAATGAGAGATTAGGTTACCAGAAGATTTGGGCATCAAAATGCTACCAGGTCGAAAGGCCTACCATCTATTTGTCTAAATGCGAGAGAGACCAGCGGGGTCAATCCCTAACAAGCGAGTAGCAATTGAGATCCCAATTTGAGGAGGTAAGGCAACGAGACAGATAATATGTAACGCCCTGAAAATTGGGGGTCGAGCATAAACTCAACTCCCGAGTTCCAACACATCACTTATACAACAAAATGAATGATGATTGAATGTTGTCTGTATGAGTGCATTGAACATGAGTGAGATTAAGCCAAAACAGCATATCATACTCCAGAGACAATTAAACTGTAAGCGGAAGACTGTGATAGATAGATAAAATGTATAAACTGTGGTGAGTCTCCAGAGTGTAATAAAGTTACCAAGTTAAATAATTTCAAGTACAATTTCAAATTATACCAAAGGTGTAGTGTTATCTAGTCAACATCCATGTAATCCCGTCGATTAAGACACGGCTCACGTGAAGCCGTCATCATACAGTATGCGAACAAGCATCATTGTCATCATAAAGGTCCGGCTCCGCCTCAGGAGTAGCGTCGCCATCTACAATCAGACAAAGTCTGGTGGGTGTTCGGAACACCGTCCCGTAACGTGGGAGTGAGTAGCTAACTCAGTGGAATAATAAATCATAGGTTAACATGTTATCAATTCGGTCAAGCAGTAATGATAAAGCAGTACAATCAAACAATTTTAAATACTCTTGTTAATGCAAGTATGGAATGTAGTCATGATGTATGCCCTTGCGAAACCACCCTCATGCTACACCATCTTACGCTCGCGTCATGCTTTCATCCCTCAGTGCTCCACATCTTCCAGGCACATGCAATGCAATGATGAGCATGATTACCGAGTTGTTATTAGTTAATTTCAAAAAGCAGTATTGGGAAACTAAGGTACTTCCCTTGTATCATTCTCAAACATGATTCATTCTAGGGTCGTCAGTTCTAGTTAATCTCATACGATGGTGTGTTTCTAGGTCGCTGCAAAGGCTGCCAAGGTTGTTACACAGAACCATTACACCACTCCCCCATCACCCTTTTAACGGTTCATCACTAAATTGATACAGGCCTAGTTCATACTCTATTCATTGCGGTAAAACTCGTCGCCTCATCGCAAATTCAAAGTATGCTCGAGGTCACTACAAAGGGCTGTCAGGGCTGTTGCTCGCAATCGTTGCTCCACTCCCCCATCACCTTATCAATGTAGGCCGACAGCACGAATATAGTGTCCCATACCACCATAATCGGCTCACTAGTTTAGTTGCTCACTGGTCACTACGGGGAGGCACGTGGCCCCAGCGTAGGCCGACGGCTCGACCACGGTGTCCCATACCACCATGCTTGGCTCATGAGTGTTAGCGGATCAAGGTACCATGGTTAACGGGATTTCACTGGTAAGTTTGGTACCCTAGGTTCAAGCAGTAGCGTCCAAACATGGTGAACATACATTAGACAGATCGGGTTACTTGATGAGCTCGGCTAGCTCGAGCACACAACAAGTTGAACGACATGAAGTGTATAAGCACTTCGCGTGGCCAACCACTATAGCCAACCGAAGTACGACTCGGGTTCGTCGAACGCATCCCATGTAGCAAATGAATCTCAGCCACACATTCATTTTCATTTCCGATTGCCTGGACTTAATCATAGCCCCAAACACAATCAATTTTAGATAGTTAAAGTAGTAATGGATCAAGATTCAAATCATACAATTAAGGTCTGATATTATCCGTTTAGGGCTGCCAGGGCTGTTGCACGCACTCGTTGCTCCACTCCCCCATCACCCATGACGGATCATACAACGTAAATATGAATTTAAACATATGCATTACATAGATAAAATCATAAGAGCAGTTGAGCATGTTATGAAGCATAACACAAGCATGAGTTTGTACATATTCAATTCCTAATCACACCACTATCCAAGGAAATCATACACATAGTTAAAAGAGTTGAGAATCATATCTCAACACCCTTATACATTACAATTTGCTAACTACTACTCATTCAGACATTTCAACAAACACTTTAAAAGACATACATCAACATACATGACATATGTTGATCACATAGGCATTAGGCCAAATCCTTTCACTAGGGAGTTGCCCCAATCATAACACGCGTACACCCACGACGGATAGTCATGGAAAGTAGGAATCCAAGTTCCATATTCATTTGAACATTTTCACAAACACTTGGGCTACCCATTTCAACATATATAGCGTATAGTAGCCATGGCATGATTCAAGGCAAATCCTTTCGTCAAAGGGGCATCGCCTATACAACAATCATATATCCATGACAATTAGTCATGGTGAGCACGAATGAGAATTCTATACTCATTCAGTCATTTTCACAAACACTTAGAATACACTATTTTAACATACATAGTGTATATTAGCAAAAACATGTATTAGGGCAAACCCTTTCACCAAATAAGTAATTTTTCCATATATAATATATTCATACAGCAATTAATCATGGCAAATACATTTCCAAAATTTATACATATACGGTACTTTCTACAAATACCTAGAGTTTGTAAAATTCCATATTCTTCATCTTTAATCGAAACGGAAAATAGACAGCACTTTGTACATGTGCAATTGCATGCAGATCATGAATCTATCATTTTCTGACATTGAAAGAGTTGAAAACCATAACTTATGCACCTAAAGTCCGCACCTTTTGTCGTAGAATCGTAACGGAGTCGATAGAATTGCTAAGCTTCTGTATACGGCAGTTTGGCCACCTATAGATCGAAATAGGTTAGCTATTTCATAACCTACAACCTATACAACCCCAAAACAGATTAGGGTTAGGGTTTCTTACCTAGAAATGAAATCGGAATTGCCGGGAAAGCGATGAGAATGGGGTGGTGCAGCTTGTGTAGTGGCGGGGAATAGTAATTGGGAGATTCTCCGACTTCTCTCACTCTTCTCACTCTTTTCTCTCTTCTCTCTCTAGGGTTTCGCTCAAATTCGTATGGCTGTGAGAGAGAGGTTTCTAAGGTCCTTATATAGCCTAAAAATACTCCAAAACAGACTCCAGGTCAAGGTATACTTGGGTTCTAACCAAAGCGGACCTGTTTCAGCTCAACGGAGGACTTCTGGCGGGCCTCCTTGAGTCAAGGGTCAGACTTAAGCTCATAGACTATGGATCTAGGTTCCATTAAGTTTTCATTATAGTAGGGTTCTCAGATCACACGTGGCGGACCAGTTTCAGTTCAACGGTCAGCGGATCTCGATCGGAGATTCCGAGTACATGGATATGTTTGGGGAAATATCCCTGATCCGAGGGTGTAATTTGGTCTGATTCTGACGGTCTGGTTGCTTAATACTGATCTGCAAGCGAGAGGTGCCAGATTTATTTATTTTGGATTTAATTTAAAATTATTTTCACATTTCTCACACTCCCCGCTCCGAACTCAAACGAATAGCGCTGGGACACTATCTGGATTTGATTTCCGAGATGGTTGTCAAGCCCAGTAAGGCGGACCTAATTCCTTAACTTCGTGTTAATCGGACTTCCGACGTGCGGTCCAGATCTTATACGGAGTTTCGAGATGGTCCCGAGAGCAGCCGGGTAATGAGATTGATCCTAGAGTTTAGGGTAACCTAGCGTCAATGATTTTGCAAGTTTTGGGTCTTGCAGATCGTATTTAAAGTGATTGGTGCTAATTTCACAGGTACTCTAGTTTAACACTGGCTAATTCTCGCCTAATTTCTAAAGGATTTAGTCCTGTATGATTTCTGTCTGAGGTGGTACTTAGTCCTTTGAAGTAATGTTTAGCTTAAGTATTGTTCTTCATCAGCTAAACTTTAAGATAGTGTTTAATGCGAAAGTACTTAGAAGGATTTAAAGAACGAGGTGGGGAAAGGTGAGATTTGTGAAGGAAATGGGTTAAGGAGCGATTTTAGACTGTGGTATTCAGTTCTGACAAGTTAATAAGGTGTTAGGATCGACCCATTGCCTAAGGACGTCTAATTCCAGGTTGGCAAAAATCCGGGATGTTACATAATATTCGGGAGATTTTGGAGGGCCATAGAGTTGTCAGGCAGCTACCAGATGAACTTATTTCAGATCAGCCTTCTCAATAGCCCTGTGCAATGAACACTATTTCCACTTCTAAGAGTTCAAACCCAGGAGAGGCCATAGTTGGTGGGTCAGCTAGCATGTAAGATAGTTAGTTGAATACTAGCCTAGGGATAGTACGCCTGGACTTTGTTTCGGCCATTGAAGGGCCCTCCTCTTCACCCACCATCTCTGTGAATCTAGGTGTGATTGCAGAGGGCAGAGTAGTCATCCTGGCTAACAGGCAACTACTTACTACCTCAGGATTAGAGTGTAGACAAGGTATCGGTGTTGCCTCAAGACCAACAAGTCCTCTAGAGCACCATTCCAGATTCAGGATACGAATATCCTAACCTGACTCCTAGAGGATCCCATCAGGGTGGCCGTCTCTTTGCCTTATCCTCCCCCTCTATCCCCTATTGTTAGCATATGGAATAGGAAAGGTCAAGGGAGATCCAAATCAGTAGGATCATCGCCCCTTCTCCCTGCTCCCATTAGTCTAAAAGTCACTGGAGGTAATACCAATATAATGATGGAATTGGAGGTGGAACTCTCTCCATACTTTGCCCAGGCATTTGAAACCGGCATTGTAAGTGTTATATTTAATATCCCTGTTTGTTGTCAAATTTTTGGTGCCAAAATCACTGTTATATATCTTGCATAAGTGAAGCTCTCTCAAAGATCAACATTCATGAACAAGCTAAGCTCACAACAAGCTAAGCTCACAAGTACAAAGATCAAACTTGAATGCAAGAACTACTCACAAGACATGACTCAAGCTGCAAGACTTCAAGAAGAATTCAAATGAACTCAAGACACTTTCAAGATTGAGCTACATCAAGATTTCAAGATTGAACTACATCAAGACTTCAAGGCTTATACTTCAAGGTCACTAGTTCGTAATATTTCAATGTCCTTACTTCATGGTTGAGGTTTGACTGACCTTAGGTTGACCTTAGAAGTAGGTCACTTTGGATACATAAATCAAATGTTTATTTTACATAAGTTTGGTCAGTTCTTCGACTAGTCCTAGGCCTTCTTCGACTAGTCCTAGAGTTGCTTCGACCAGTCTAAGAAATTCCTCGATCAGTCGTAAGTTTGTTACAAAAATCGGATATTTTCTGTTAGGCTTCGACTAGTCCAGGGATCTCTTCGACCAGTCGTAGGAATAGTGTCGACTGCTTCTTTGACCGTTCGTATTTCTTCGACACAAAGTCCAGCGATAATTCACAAGGTCTTCGACCAATCGAAGGTGACCTACGACCAGTCGAAGGAGGCCTTCGACCAGTCGTAGAACAGTCAAAGCTTATCGCGCCCGATTTTTTTCAAATTTGTTATTTCTTCGACTAGTTGAAGAGCTCCTTAGACCACTCGAAGATGCGATCCGCTCATCTATAAATAGAGCACGAATTTCAGAAGAAATCATCGAATTAATTAATCCATTCAAGTCAATGTTCGTCGAACTTCTGAGAGATAATTCTGTGCTCCATTTAAGCTAAGTGTGCTTATTTAATATTCTCTTTCCTTAGCTTTATTGATTTTGTTTCTGCTATTCCAATATAATTGATAAGAGGAATTGTTATTCCCTTTCTTTGGAATCAAAATCAATTAAGGCAAAGCCCTACTTGGTTTAATTTAAAATCTATTAGAATTAGAACCATAGTAATTGAGTACTGGACATTGAACTTGGATATTCAATCATCTACTCTGATTTGGTTCTACCGGGCTGCTACAACGAAGGAGATAATCAGGTATTTTACATTTATTTGTAAATTCCTTTCTGTTTTGGTTTCTCTCAAGATTTACCAGAAAAATCTTGTTGTATTGGTTATCTGAGGAGAGCCAGGAAAACTCAAAAGTGGGGTTTTTTTAATTGTGTAAGCCCACAGACAAAGACACAATTGTAAAGGTTTTTGGTGAACCTGGGAAAACCTATTTTGTTAGTGAACGCTAATATCCCCTGTGTGAGGATATTAGGAGTGGAGTAGCATTTTGTGTGGCTGTTGTTTAATAGTTGGTGACCACACAGGCGAACCACTATAATCCCTTGTGTTGTGGTTGAATGATTTATATTTCTAATCTTTAATATTCATTTGTGGGATGTATGTATGGTGGTGAATGTTGTAATCATTTAATTCAAGCATTATGAGAATTTTGTAATATTTTAGAATTTATTTTCTGCTATTCCTTTATCAGCTTGATATTCAATTTCTTTTAGGAAGTTGTTCCAGCAAGGTTGCCCTGCCATTTTTATGGTGTATGGTTGTCCCAAGAACAATACATTTATAATTACAATTTATTTCAATTCAGTTTGTATTTATTTCTTTATTCCTCTTTAGTTTGAGATTTGATACAAAGATCTTTCTAGAAATAAGGTTGTCCAACCATAAACTCTGGTTTTTGGTGAAAGGTTGTCCTTAGAACAACATTTGTATCAACCTCTCAAGATCTAATTTTAAGGTTGTTTCACTTTCCTGCATTGTGATTTACTTTGGCTATCATTTTCTTTTAATTCCGCTGTTATAAGTTTTATTTGGCATTGTCCTATTCACCCCCCTCTAGGACATATAGCTAGGCCTTTTCAAGTGGTATCAAAGCCTAATAGCTCGCTCTTATTGCTATTTATTTGGATTTATTTCCTGAGCTAACGATCTAAGCTATTTAAAAAGATGTCAAATTTTGATAGCCTTTCAGTCACGAGGCCTCCACCATTTGATGGCTCCAACTATGCCTATTGGAAAGCCAGAATGAGGATCTTCCTCAAGTCAATGGATGAAAATGTGTGGCAAGCCACAGTGACTGAATGGAAACCTCCTGTCATGGAAGTTACTGGGGTTGATGGTTCAAAATCTATGAAAGTCACACCATATTACCAATGGACCACACTTCAGAAAAGTGAGAGTAGTGCAAATGCTAAAGCACTAAATGTAATCACTTGCGCACTATCACCGGATGAGTTCAAAAGAATCATTTCCTGTGATACTGCAAAGCAAGCTTGGGATATATTAGAAATGACACACGAGGGTACTACAATTGTCAAAAAATCTAAAGTACAACTCCTCACAACCAAATTTAAAGAAATTCATATGGAGGAAAATGAAATGTTTATGGATTTCTACACTAGATTGAATGTAACATCCCGGATTTTTGCCAACCTGGAATTAGACGTCCTTGGGCGATGGGTCAATCCTAACACAGGTTTAACTTCCCAAACGCTCAATTAAAGCCTCAAATCCCTTTTTAAACAATTTTCTTCACAAATCTCACCCTTCACTACCTTGTGCTTTCAATTTTTCAAAGCACTTTCGCCCTAGACACTATCTTAAACTAGCTAAGTAGTAAAACTTGGATCACTTTATATACAAACTGCAAAGGCCTAAGTACCATCTCAACCAGAAAACAATTAGGATTAAATCCTTTAGAAATTTAACAAAGTTAACTAAGTGCAAAACTCGATTAGCCATGAAATCCGTTGGGATCGCTTTAAATACGATCTGCAAGACCCAAAACTTGCAAAATCAGTGACTCTAGGTTACCCTAAAGTTTAGAACCAAACTTATTTCCCGTCTGCTCTCGGGAATGAAACGAAACTTCGTATTAGTTCTAGAACGCACATCGGGAGTCCGATTAACACGAAGCTAAGGAACTAGGACCGCCTCACTGGGTTTGACAATCATCTTAAAAATCAGATCCAGCCGATGTCCCACGGCCATTCGTTTCGATCCGGAGCGAGGGACTGTGAAAAACACTATTCCCATTCCAAAATAGATATCTGGAATAGTGATCTGGCACCATTCACTTGCGCATCAGTATTAAGCAACCAGACCGTCAGAATCAGACCAAATTACACCCTCGGATCAGGAAAAATTTCAGGAACATTTACATGTGCTTGGAATTTCGGATCGTGGCCCACTGACCGTTGAACTGAAAGTGGTCCGCCATGTGCGATCTGGGAATCCGATCGAGTCGAAAACGTAATCCCTCATAGATCCATGTGTGGTGAGCTTAAGTCTGACGTTTGGCTCAAGGAGGGCCACCAGAACCTCTCTTTTGAGCTGAAAAAGTGACGAAATACCTATATTAGCAGTAACCCTTGAACATGAGTCTATTTCGGTGAAGTTTTAGGCTATATAAGGACCTTAAACCCTCTCCCATTTCAGCCATACGAATTTGGATTTGAGAGAGAGAAAAGAGAGAGAAAGTGTGGGAGATGTGGGAGAATCTCCCTGCCGTCCTTCCCTGCTGCTATCCATGCTCCACCGCATTGTTCTCATTGCTTTCCCGGCGATTCCAGCCCCGTTTCTAGTTAAGAAACCCTAACCCTAATCTGTTTTAGGGTTGTATAGGTTGTAGGTTATGAGATAGCTAACCTATTTCGTTCTCTAGGTTGCCAAACTCCCGTAAACGGAAGCTTAGCGAACCTATCAACTCCGTTACGATTCTACAACAAAAGGTGCGGACTTTAGGTGTATAGGTTAGGGTTTTCAATGCTTTCAATGTCAGATAATGATAGATTCATGATCTGCATGCAATTGTACATGTACAAAGTGCTTTCCGTTTCCTGTTTCGATTAACGTTGTAGAATATGGAATTTCACATACTCTAGGTATACGTAGAAATACCGTATACGTATTTTTTTTGGAATAATGTTTGACATGTTTATTTAATGTATGATTATACAATACATGGATAAAATACTAGTTTGGCAAAAGGAATCACCGTAATATATGTTCGCTTGTAAACACTATGTATGTTGAAATTGTGTATTCTAGAAATACCGCATATGTGTAAATTTTGGAAATGTAATTGTCATGATTATTTGTTATATGATCATGGTATACGCGGAAAAAATAACCGCTTGGCGAAAGAGTTCGCCCTAATACATGTTTGCTAACATACACTATGTATGTTGGAATAGTGTATTCTAAGTGTTTGTTGAAATGACTAAGTAAATATGGATTTATGATTTATGTTTGTCATGTGTATTGAATGTAAGAACATGATTGAAATGTACTAGTCAACCCCCTTTGACGAAAGGATTTGCCCTAAATCACGCCACGGCCAATATACACTATATATGCTAAAATGTGTGGCCCAAGTGTTTGTGGAAATGGTGAATGAATATGGAACTTAGATTCCTTCTTGCCATGACTATCCGTCGTGGGTGTACGCATGTTATGATTGGGGCAACTCCCTAGTGAAAGGATTTGGCCTAATGCCTATGTGATCGACATATGTCATGTATGTTGATGTATATTTGTTTAAGTGTTTCTTGAAATGTCTGAATGAGTAGTAGTTAGCAAATTGTAATGTATAAGGGTGTTGAGATATGATTCTTAACCTCTTTTAACTATGTGTATGATCTCCTTGGATAGTTGTGTGATTAGGAATCGAACATGTACAAACTCATGCTTGTGTTGTGATTCATAACATGCTCAACTGCTTTATGATTTTAACTATGAAATGCATATGTTTAAATTTATATTTACGTTGTATGATCCGTCATGGGTGATGGGGGAGCGGAGCAACGAGTGCGTGCAACAGCCCTGGCAGCCCTAAACGGATAATATCAGACCTTGATTGTATTAGTTGAATCTTGATCCACTACTGCTTTATCTATCTGCAATTGATTGTGTTTGGGGCTATGATTATGGCCCAGGCAGTCGGTAACGGGATTGAATTCGTGGCTGAGATTCATTTGCCACGTGGGTGTGTTCGACGAACTCGAGTCGTGCGTTGCCTGTCGGCAGTGGCTAGGCCACGCGAAGTTGTTTATGCACTTCATGTCGTGCAGCTCAACGGGCGATCGTGCTAGTCAAGCTCTTCAAGTAACCCGATCTGCCTTATGCATGTTCACCCTGTTTGGACGCTACTGCTTGAACCTAGGGTACCAAACTTACCAGTGAAACCCCTTTTAACCATGGTACCTCGATCCGCTGAGACGCATGAGCCGGGCATGGTGGTATGGGACACCGTGGTCGAGCTGTCGGCTTACGCTGGGGCCATGTGCCTCCCCGTAGTGACTATTGCGCAACTAAACTCATGATCCGAATACGGTGGTATGGGACACTGTATTCGAGCTGTCGATACTTACGGCGAGAGCCGAGTACGGTGAGACCTGTGTTCGTGCTGACGGGCGACGAGTCCTCCGTAGTATCTTCGAGTATACTCAAAGGGTCTGTGATTGGCGACGAGTCTTTCACAGCAACTAGAGTATGAGTTGAGCCGAGTACGGTGAGACTTGTACTCGAGCTGACGGCTAGTGATTGAGCCGAGTACGGTGAGACCTGTACTCGAGCTGACGGCCAACAATTGAGCCGCATACGGTGAGATCTGTATCCGCGCTGACGGGTGACGAGCCCTTTGTGATGCCTTCACTATGCTTCTCAAACCATAATATCGTATGAGATTAACTAGGATTGACGACCCTAGAATGGATCATGTTTGGGAATGATACAAGGGAGATACCTTAGTTTCCCAATACTGTTGTTTGAACTGGACTAATAAAAACTTGGTAATCATGAGCATCATCGCACCGCATGTGCTTTGTAGATGTGGCGCACTGAGGGAGTAAGCATTCGCGAACATAAGATGATGTCGCTTGAGGGTGGTTTGGCAAGGGCATACAGCATCATGTCATTTCATTTTTACACTTAACAAGAGTAGTTAGAAATGTTTGATTTGTACTGCTTTATCATTACTGCTTGATTGAATTAATAACATGTTAACCTATGCTTTACTGTTCCACTGAGTTGATCACTCACTCCCACGTTACGGGACGGTGTTGTACACACCAACCAGATTCGTTGAGTTTCAGGTGGTGGCGATGCTTGTGAAGCAGAGTCGGACTACTTCTATGATGATAGGAGGAATTCTCCTATCTGTATCTCTCTGGCAAGTCAATGAAGACCTGATATTGTATTGACGGGGCTATGGTACATGGTATAGGAGGCATTACACTTCCTCACATTTGGTACATTTTATAACTGCACTTGTATTTATTTAACCTAGTAATGTTATCACACTCTGGAGACTCATCATAAGTTATATATTTTATCTATCTATCACAGTCTTCCGCTTGCAAATTTAATTATCTCTGGAGTATGATATGCTGTTTTGGCTTAATCTCACTCATGTTCAATGCACGAATACAGTCAACATTCAATCATCGTTCATTTTGTTGCATAAGTGATGTTCTGGAACTCGGGAGTTGAGTTTATGTTCGACCTCCGATTTTCAGGGCGTTACATTGAATGACATTGTAAACTCAATGTGGGGTCTTGGCGATAAAATCCCAGAAAGTAAAGTGTGTGCAAAGATATTACGCTCACTTCCTGAACGGTTCAATTCTAAAGTAACCGCAATCCAGGAACTTCGTGATACGGATAATATGAGGGTAGAAGAACTAGTTGGTTCTCTTCAAACCTATGAGTTAAACTTTAAAGCTCCTAAAGGTAAATCTATCGCTCTAAAATCTTCTAAATATAATTCAGAAGAAAATTCTGATTCAGAAGATGATATGGCTCTTTTAGCTAAGAAATTTTACAAGATTTTTAAAAGCAAGAAAAGGGTTGATTTTCAAAAAATGAATGATAAAAAGAAGTTTAGACCCAAATCTCGAAAATCTTTGAAAGATAGTCAATGTTACAACTGTCAAGAATATGGGCATTTAGCAAATAGATGTCCTAAAAAGGACAAACCCAAGAAGAAGGGTATGTTGGCTACATGGGATGAATCATCTGATTCTGAAGCTTCTTCTAAATCAGAAGATTCTGAAACTGAGTTGGGCAATGAGGTTAAAGCTCTTATGACTCTAGCCAAATTCACTTTTTCAGATAATGACTCAACAAGTGAAGAAAATCTGTGTAGTGAATGTGAAAATGAAGATGATCTTCAAGACGCTTACAATGCCCTATATAAGGAAAGTTGTAAAATTGCTGTCAAACTTAAACTTCAAAAAGAAAAGTTTTCTAAACTCAAAGAATGTTTTGAATCACTTGTCTTAGAAAAATCACAAATTTCAGATTGTTTTGAAAAAATAAAATGTGATTTGGAATTCAAAAATTCTTTAATTGTTGATTTGAAATCTGAGATTGAAAATCTCAAAAATGAAGTATCTTCTCTTCTGAGTCAAAAGGACACATGGAAATATGCCCAAGGTGATCCAAAGTTAGAAAAACTTTTATTCGGATCAAGAAAATGTGGTGATCTATCCGGGTTGGGCTATGATAAAAATCTACCTCCTAAACAAAAGTATACTCCTCCTATGTTTGTTAAAGGAGAGTCCTCAAACTCAAAAAGGAAAAGTACTTATCGAGATTTTTCTAGAAATTCAAAAACTTTTCAAAAATCTAGAAGCAGCCATGTCAACTTTAATCAGAAATGAAATCCTCTAGCTGAAAAGATAGTTGATTTACTCAAGGAGCTCTTAAAATCTAACTCTATAGGTCATTCTTGCAACTATAAACAAAAGAAGATCAACTATGTTCTCAAACCCAAAACTGTTTTGAAATGGGTTCCTAAAGTTGTCTGCTTGGTTGCTCACACTGCTTTCAGAGCAACAAGTCATTCAAAATGGTACCTAGACAGTGGATGCTCCAGGCATATGACAGGTGACAAAGCTTTATTCACAGATCTGAAAGATATGACTGATGGTTCAGTCACATTTGGTGATGGTAGCAACTGCAAGATTATAGGCCAAGGTACGGTTCAACTTTTTAATCTTCCTGTGTTTAAAAATGTCTTATATGTTGAAGGCTTAAAACATAACTTACTTAGTATATCTCAAATATGTGATAATAACCATAGTGTTTGGTTTTCTAAACAAAGCTGTGAGATACTAAACAATAAGGGTTCTGTAATATTAACTGGACGAAGAACGTTTGAAAATTGCTATATTATTAGCGAATCCAGCTCATCTAATCAAACATGTTACATGGTCCATACAGACGAGACTGATTTATGGCACAAACGTCTTGGACATGTACATTATCGAAATTTATATAGATTGAGCAAACGAGAACTTATAAGAGGTTTACCCAAACTTCAGAAATTAGATAAAATATGTGGTGAGTGCCAGATAGGCAAACAAACAAGGAACTCACACAAAAAGGTGAATTCAAATACCACATCAAGACCACTCGAACTCCTCCTCATGGATCTGATAGGACCTACCAGAACGGAAAGTCGTGGTGGGAAAAAGTATATCCTGGTAATAGTTGATGACTTTACCAGATTCACTTGGGTAGTTTTCTTAAGGGATAAATCTGAAACCTTTGAAGAAGTAAGAAATGTTCTCAAAAGGATTCAAACTGAAAAATCTTCTCAAATCTGTAAGATTCGTAGTGATCATGGATCTGAATTTGAGAATAGCAATTTTGAGAAGTTCTGTACCGACCAAGGAATATTACTTGAATTCTCTGCTCTGAAGGAATTGTAGAAAGAAAGAATAGGGTGCTTCAAGAAATGGCTAATGTCATGTTGAATAGCATGAAGCTCTCTAAAAATCTTTGGGCTGAAGCTGTAAATACAGCTTGCTATATTATTAACCGAGTTTATACTAGCAAAGATAATAATAAAATGGCTTACGAATTGTGGTTCAACAAAAAGCCTACTGTTAAATACTTTCGAGTTTTTGGCAGCAAATGTTATATTTTACGTGATCGTGAAAATTTGGGAAAATTCGATACAAAGAGTGATGAAAGGATTTTTCTATGATATTCGTTAAACAGTCGTGCTTATAGGGTTCTGAACAAAAGGACTGGTGTGATTCAAGAGTCCATTAATGTTGTCATTGATGATCACTTAAACACGTCAATCTCTAATTCAGATAATGATGAAGTTCTAATCATTGATAAACCCGATACTTCATCAAATCAGACTGAATCTGAATTGAGGACTGTTAAAGATCATCCAACCACTCAAATTCTTGGAAACCCTCTCACTGGTGTTCGCACCCGTAGACAACTTGAGGATTTGTGTAATTATGTATGTTTTACATCCCAAATAGAACCATCCAATGTAAAAGAAGCTCTTGCTGATGAAAACTGGATTGTTGCGATGCAAGAAGATCTTAACCAATTCGTAAGAAATGATGTTTGGTATCTCGTACCAAGACCTAAAGATAAACACATCATTGGAACAAAATGGATTTTCAAAAATAAGTCTAACGAATGTGGAAACATAATTAGAAACAAGGCTAGACTAGTAGTACAAGGTTATACTCAAATTGAAGAAATTGATTTTGATGAAACTTTTGCACCAGTAGCACGTCTTGAATCTATCAGACTATTTATATCCATTACATGTTTTAGAAAGATAAAGATCTATCAGATGGATGTGAAAAGTGCTTTTCTAAATGACGATTTACATGAAGAAGTCTATGTTGAACGGCCAATGGGTTTTGAAGATCCCAAAAATACTGAGCATGTGTATCGGCTTAAAAAGGCACTTTATGGATTAAAACAAGCACCTAGGGCATGGTATGAGAAACTAACAAAATTTCTTTTAAGTCATAATTTTCAAATGGGATCTATTGATAAAACTTTATTTGTTAAAAAACATAATGATCATATCTTAATGGTACAAATTTATGTTGATGATATCATCTATGGATCAACTTGTACTAACTTGACTACTGAGTTCGTAGACTTGATGAAATCACGGTTTGAAATGAGCATGGTTGGAGAATTGACTTATTTCCTTGGTTTGCAAGTTAAGCAGCAACCTGAAAGAATATTCATTTCTCAATCTAAGTATGCCGTGAATCTAATCAAGAGATTTGGATTTGAGAATGACAAGAATTTCGATACTCCTATGAGTACTACCCTGAAACTCTCAAAAGACTCTAATAGTAAAAATGTTGACTCAAAACTTTATCGGAGTATGATTGGTAGTTTGTTATATTTAACTGCTAGTAGACCTGATATTTCTCCAAGTGTTGGTATTTGCGCAAGATATCAATCTGATCCAAAAGAATCTCACTTGATTGCTGTCAAGCGAATTATTAGATATGTCGCAAGTACTGTAAATCTCGGTCTCTGGTATCCTCATGAGACTAGTGTCCAATTAGCTGGGTACTCGGATGCTGACTAGGCTGGTAATCTAGATGATAGAAAATCAACCAGTGGTGGTTGTTTTTACATTGGAAATTGTCTAGTTTCCTGGTTTAGTAAGAAACAAAATTCTATATCACTTTCAACAGCTGAAGCTGAGTATATCGCAGCTGGTAATGCGTGTACACAACTTGTTTAGATGCAACGGATGCTGAGTGATTATGGAATTAAACAGGATTCTATGTTATTGCATTGTGATAATTCCAGTGCAATAAATATTTCAAAAAATCCTATTCAGCATTCTCGTACTAAGCACATTGACATTAGATTTCATTATATTAGGGAATTGGTAGAAGAAAAAGTTATATCTCTGGAATATATTCCTACTGAAGATCAGAGAGCTGATATTTTCACAAAACCTCTTGATAAAATTAGGTTTAATAAGATGAAATTTGATCTTGGCATGTGTATTTTAAAATGATTATTTATGCCTACATGTATCATAGTGTATATATTTGCTAGGTTTAATTCTATTTTCTTTAAAAAATTGCAAGAAATATGCTTTTCTAGACTTCCTTTGACCTGTCGTGAGTGTACTCGACCAGTCTACCTACGACCGGTCGTAGATACCTACGACCAGTCGTAGATCTCGAAAATCACTTAAATTTGGGGCTTTTTGCTTTCTTCCTCATTTCTTTTTGTCTCTCTAAGGAGCCGAGCTTCGACTTGTCGAACCCACCATTCTTGTTCTTCAAGGTTAGTGTTCCATTTACGTTTTTCTTGCAAATCAGTGTCTAGATTGCTCTCTTTTCTAACTTGAAGCTTTCTATTTTGGATTTCATTGAGATTTGAGGTTTGATTTTTGAAAAATCTGTTTTAAAGAAACCCACTTCTCAATCCTTTGCAACTTCTTAAATCCTTGATATCCTTGTTGCAAATGGCTTCTAGAGGTAGAAAAACTACTTCCCGTGGTCCTTCTTCTTCCTCCAGATTGACCAAACGTCACCTTCTTGAGCCTACTAATGATCCTTCTTATGTTATAGACCTTAGAGCTCGTAACGTTATTGTTGAACATCCTGTTGATATTAACCATATTGCACCTTTTGATATCCTACCTTTGCTGGAAGCTGTAGGTTGGGTTAACTTATTGCATTGGGGTGGGCCTGCATACTGGTCCATTGCTCAATCCATGTTTACATGTATAAGTGACTTCTCACTGGATACTTTTACTTTTAAAATATCTACTAGTGAAGGGCCATTTGAAATTGATCGTCATTTAATTTCAGCCCTTATGGACATTCCTGTAAATGATGAGGGTATTCCTATCCATAACCTAACTGATAAACCCTCAATTTCTGAAAAACGCATGCTTACTAGAGATTTGTGCAACATGGATGTTCAATGGACACAAAAAGGGAATGTGCTTCCCGCAAGGTTTTTTTTACCCAAATACAGAGTGCTCCATAGAATCTTTGTGTCTAATCGGTATCCTCGGTCAAGTAATAAAACTGACTTGACCTCTTTTATGGTACGTATTATTCATGCTATTTCCAGTGGTACTCAGATTTGTCTCCCTTCCTTAATCTGTCATTTCCTTCTTCAGTTTAGACTCCATCCTGGTCATAGTGACATCCCTTTTGGTTATTTAATGACTGTATTAGCTACACATATGTTGGTCGATATGCCAGTTAATGAGGCACCTATTCATCATCTGATTTTCAACAACTCTAATCTCAATAAGATGAAGCTGGATTTACTTCCTGAACAAGGTGGTAATGGTGGTGGTGCTGGTCATGAAGAAGCGGGGGATGACATTAATATGGATGATATTTTCGAGGAACTGGATTCTGATTCAACAAATGATCCAGATTTTGTACCATCTGATTTTGATGCACGTCTGAGTGCATTGGTGGGTAAAGTTGAGAATTTGAATGAAAAGATAGAAAACATGTCGGTTTCTCATAATTCTCAATTCAAGTACATGCGGAAATATCTTCAGCGATTAAACAAAGGCATGCACCAACTTGATCCCTCTATTCCTGCTCCGTCTTCTAATTCTAATTCTGACTAGTCTATATGGGATTTTCTGGTCTGTAATAACCTTATGACTTAGCACTTGGTTGACTATTTTTTGAGTTGGATACTATCTATGTTTTATGTTGAATATTTATTCTATGTGAAGCTATGTTTCGTATCTCTATCTCTGTTTTGCTATAATCTCATACCGCCTCATGTTTACTCTCATATATATTCCTTTATTTAGTTCTCCTTTATTGTTGGTTCCTTTGTCATATTGTGACAAAAAGGGGGAGAATGGTTTGTTCTTAACGATGTGATTGCGAGAGGAGTAGCATTGGTTATGTTACTCAGGGAGAGTATGTGTGAACTAAACTAGTTGAATACAACTGGTTGAATGTTGAATGTTAAATGTTGAATGTTGAATATTGACTTACAGGTAAGGCAGTTGATATGAACTGGTTCATATTTCTTTAACCAGTTATTTTATTATATGTTTATCTTGGTTATGTGTTTTGTCAGTAATTTGACAAAGGGGGAGATTGTAAGTGCTATATTTAATATCCTTGTTTGTTGTCAAATTTGTGGTGCCAAAATTACTGTTATATATCTTGCATAAGTGAAGCTCTCTCAAACGAGTACTTTGTAAGTACTTTCACATTTCTCACACTCCCCGCTCCAAACTCAAACGAATAGCGCTGGGACACTATCTGGACTTGATTTCCGAGATAGTTGTCAAGCCCAGCAAGGCGGTTCTAATTCCTTAACTTCGTGTTAATCGGACTTCCGACGTGTGGTCCAGATCTGATACGGAGTTTCGAGATGGTCCCGAGAGCAGCCGGGTAATGAGATTGATCCTAGAGTTTAGGGTAACCTAACGTCAATGATTTTGCAAGTTTTGGGTCTTGCAGATCATATTTAAAGTGATTGGTGCTAATTTCACAGGTACTCTAGTTTAACACTGGCTAATTCTCACCTAATTTCTAAAGGATTTAGTCCTGTATGATTTCTGTCTGAGGTGGTACTTAGTCCTTTGAAGTAATGTTTAGCTTAAGTATTGTTCTTCATCAGCTAAACTTTAAGATAGTGTTTAATGCGAAAGTACTTAGAAGGATTTAAAGAACGAGGTGGTGAAAGGTGAGATTTGTGAAGGAAATGGGTTAAGGAGCGATTTTAGACTGTGGGATTCAGTTTTGACAAGTTAATAAGGTGTTAGGATCGACCCATTGCCTAAGGACGTCTAATTCCAGGTTGGCAAAAATCCGGGATGTTACATAATATTCGGGAGATTTTGGAGGGCCATAGAGTTGTCAGGCAGCTACCAGATGAACTTATTTCAGATCAGCCTTCTCAATAGCCCTGTGCAATGAACACTATTTCCACTTCTAAGAGTTCAAACCCAGGAGAGGCCACAGTTGGTGGGTCAGCTAGCATGTAAGCTAGTTAGTTGAATACTAGCCTAGGGACAGTACGCCTGGACTTTGTTTCGGCCATTGAAGGGCCCTCCTCTTCACCCACCATCTCTGTGAATCTAGGTGTGACTGCAGAGGACAGAGTAGTCATCCTGGCTAACAGGCAACTGCTTACTACCTCAGGATTAGAGTGTAGACAAGGTATCGGTGTTGCCTCAAGACCAATAAGTCCTCTAGAGCACCATTCCAGATTCAGGATACGAATATCCTAACCTGACTCCTAGAGGATCCCATCAGGGTGGCCGTCTCTTTGCCTTATCCTCCCCCTCTATCCCCTATTGTTAGCATCTGGAATAGGAAAGGTCAAGGGAGATCCAAATCAGTAGGATCATCGCCCCTTCTCCCTGCTCCCATTAGTCTAAAAGTCACTGGAGGTAATACCAATATAATGATGGAATTGGAGGTGGAACTCTCTCCATACTTTGCCCAGGCATTTGAAACCGGCATTGTAAGTGCTATATTTAATATCCCTGTTTGTTGTCAAATTTGTGGTGCCAAAATCACTGTTATATATCTTGCATAAGTGAAGCTCTCTCCAAGATCAACATTCATGAACAAGCTAAGCTCACAACAAGCTAAGCTCACATGTACAAAGATCAAACTTGAATGCAAGAACTACTCACAAGACATGACTCAAGCTGCAAGACATCAAGAAGAATTCAAATGAACTCAAGACACTTTCAAGATTGAGCTACATCAAGATTTCAAGATTGAACTACATCAAGACTTCAAGGCTTATACTTTAAGGTCACTAGTTCGTAATATTTCAATGTCCTTACTTCATAGTTGAGGTTTGACTGACCTTAGGTTGACCTTAGAAGTAGGTCACTTTGGATACATAAATCAAATGTTTATTATACATAAGTTTGGTCAGTTCTTCGACTAGTCCTAGGCCTTCTTCGAGTAGTCCTAGAGTTGCTTCAACCAGTCTAAGAAATTCCTCGATCAGTCGTAAGTTTGTTACAAAAATCGGATATTTTCTGTTAGGCTTCGACTAGTCCAGGGATCTCTTTGACTAGTCGTAGGAACAGTGTCGACTGCTTCTTCGACCAGTCGTATTTCTTCGACACAAAGTCCAGCGATAATTCACAAGGTCTTCGACCAATCGAAGGAGACCTTCGACCAGTCGAAGGTGACCTACGACCAGTCGAAGGAGGCCTTCGACCAGTCGTAGAACGGTCAAAGCTTATCGCGCCCGATTTTTTTCAAATTTGTTATTCTTTGACTTGTCGAAGAGCTCCTTAGACCAGTCGAAGATGCGATCTGCTCACCTATAAATAGAGCATGAATTTCAGAAGAATTCATTGAATTAATTAATTCATTCAAGTCAATCTTCGTCGAACTTCCGAGAGATAATTCTGTGCTCCATTTAAGCTAAGTGTACTTATTTAATATTCTCTTTCCTTAGCTTTATTGATTTTGTTTATGCTATTCCAATCTAATTTGATAAGAGGAATTGTTATTCCCTTTCTTTGGAATCAAAACCAATTAAGGCAAAGCCCTACTTGGTTTAATTTAAAATCTATTAGAATTAGAACCATAGTAATTGAGTACTGGACATTGAACTTGGATATTCAATCATCTACTCTGATTTGGTTCTACCGGGCTACTACAACGAAGGAGATAATCAGGTATTTTACATTTATTTGTAAATTCCTTTCTATTTTGGTTTCTTTTAAGATTTACCAGAAAAATCTTGTTGTATTGGTTATCTGAGGAGAGCCAGGAAAACTCAGAAGTGGGGTTTTTTTAAATTGTGTAAGCCCACAAACAAAGACACAATTGTCAAGGTTTTTGGTGAACCTGGAAAACCTATTTTGTTAGTGAACGCTAATATCCCCTGTGTGAGGATATTAGGAGTGGAGTAGCATTTTGTGTAGCTGTTGTTTAACAGTTTGTGAACACACAGGCGAACCACTATAATCCCTTGTGTTGTGGTTGAATGATTTATATTTCTAATCTTTAATATTCATTTGTGGGATGTATGTATAGTGGTGAATGTTGTAATCATTTAATTCAAGCATTGTGAGAATTTTGTAATAGTTTAGAATTTATTTTCTGCTATTCCTTTATCAGCTTGATATTCAATTTCTTTTAAGAAGTTGTTTCAGCAAGGTTGCCCTGCCATTTTTATGGTGTGTGGCTGTCCCTAGAACAATACATTTGTAATTACAATTTATTTCAATTCAGTTTGTATTTATTTCTTTATTCCTCTTTGGTTTGAGATTTAATACAAAGATCTTTCTAGAAATAAGGTTGTCCTACCATAAACTCTGGTTTTTGGTGAAAGGTTGTCCTTAGAACAACATTTGTATCAACCTCTCAAGATCTAATTTTGAGGTTGTTTCACTTTCCTGCATTGTGATTTACTTTGGCCATCATTTTCTTTTAATTCCGCTGTTATAAGTTTTATTTGGCATTGTCCTATTCACCCCCCCTCTAGGACATATAGCTAGGCCTTTTCAGGCATGGAGGCAGTTTCTCAGCAGTATGCTAATCTGACTAGTCATGAAGGAAATGATTGCCAATAGCTCCCAGCTGCTCAAGTAGGAAGATCAAAAGTTCAACCCTCCATGACTCCAACTGATTGAGGACTGATAAGCAGATCTCAAGTCCCTCCAACTAGGGTGTTGAGGAACTGAGGAGTCAGTCCATCTCAGGTCTTCCTGCACCTCCCTCTAAGCCAGTGGTCCAGGAGACCAAGAGGTAGAAGACCAGAAGAAAGGCACTAGTTAAGATAACAGAGGATGTTGATTGGTACAACAGATTGAGAAGGCTGAAAAGAAGGACCATGAACTCCGGTTGTGTCACAAATGGATAAGGTCCTTTTGTGTAATGCCCGAGGGGTAGGCAATGTGCCGACGTTGAGGACGACTGATATGCTTATCAGGAAATATAACCCTTTGATTATGGTGTTCCTCGAGCCAGTACCAAGAGAAAATCGTAGAGTCGGGACCGGGATAAAGATTGGTTTCCATTCCTCCTTGTCCAATGTATCTGAGGGAGGGAAAATATGGGTGTTCTTTTGGAACCATCTAAATGTCTCTCTTCTATCTTCTTCTAACCAAATGATCTCCTTGATTGTTTCTCATCAGGTTAATACTCCTCCAGTCCTTCTTTCCTTTGTCTATGCCAGCTGCGGGAGAATTGCTAGAAGGAGGCTTTGGAACAAGATGGCAGTTATCAACAGTTCCTGGTAGGATCTATGGGCGGTATGTGGTGATTTTAATGCAATACTAGTAGAGGCCAAGAGATTGGACAAAAGAAGGTCCGCGGATCCAAGCTCGATCGAATTTACAGAAGTGATGGATATTGTGGGCTTCAGGATGTGGGATTCATCGAGAACAGGTTCACTTGGAGCAACAACCAGGCGGGTTCAGCTTGTGTGTGGTCTAGGCTTGATAGAGCCTTAATTAATGGGAGTTGGGCCAAGCTATTTGGACGATTCTGAGTGGAACATCTCCCAATAGTTAACTCTAATCATTGCTTCCTATTGCTAGTTTGCCCAGGGGTCTATCGCTCTGCTGCGTCTCCATGTAGATTCTAAAGAATGTGGACATTCCATCCCACCTTCATGCAGCTCGTCAAGTTGGCTTGGGAGGAGTAGTGTTCGCCCAATCCTATGGTTAATCTTCAACTAAAAATGAGGAATGCGAAAAGAGCCCTGAAAAGATGGAATAAAGAAGTTTTTGGGGACATCTTCCAGAAAATCAAATCAGCTGAGAAGGAAGTTCAAGACCTTAAAACAAAGATGCAAGAATCGCAGGTCTAGATTTCCCCGATTGAACTATATGCTGCCAGGCAAACCTTGGCTCAAGCAGAACTGATGGAAGAGGTTTTTTGGAAGTAGAAAGCCAGGAATTATTGGCTCCGAGAGGGGGACAAGAATACAAAAAAAAAAATTGCATCTCAGTCCAAGAGTGGTCCAGGAGAGCAGAAATCACCTCCATTGTCCTGGAGGGTGGAATTATCCTAACGAACTAGCAAGACATCCAGGAGGCTGTAGTCATATTTTTTTAGAATGCATTCACTGAGAATAGCCCCTCATTCGATCTTGTCCTCTATCATCAATTCCGGAGATGATCATGACCCAACAAAATGAGGAGTTGCTGTCTACTCCTTCGATCCAAGAGGTCTACCAGGCTGTCCTCTCTCCCCAAGGATGGAACTCCAAGTCCATATGGATTCTTAGGGAGTTCTTTGTGGCTTGTTGGAATATAATAGGCCAGGATTTGTTGAAGGAAGCAGAATTCTTCTTTGGAGGGGGAGAATTCCCTGAAGCATTAACATCCTCATTAATCCGTCTCATCCTAAAATCGGCAACGGCTTTTTCTTTTACTGATTATAGGTTGATCAACCTATGCAACTGTGTTTACGAGGTTTTTCTCAAAAATCCTCTCAGCTAGATTAAGCCTTATCCTGCCTAAGATAATTTCTTCTGAGCAAGGGGCGTTCACTAGGGGGAGATCCATTGTTAAAAATGTGGCCATTGCCTAAGAGATGCTTAAGACATTAACTGGAAGGTCAAGGAAGGCAACCTAGTCCTTAAGATAGACATGGAGAAGGCTTATGATAGGGTTAGTTGGAATTTCCTAAATCAGGTTTTGTGCAGATTCAAATTTGGTGAGAATTGGATTAATTTAGTGGAGAAGTGTTGGTTCAACAGCTGGTTCTCTGTCTTGGTTAATGGGGAAGCATCTGGCTATTTCAAGTCTTCGAGAGGGCTTCGCCAGGGAGATCCTCTTTCTCCTAGTCTTTTCATCATAGCTGCTGAAGTCCTTAACAGAAGCTTCAAGAGTCTTATGGAAAGAGGTCCTCGGCAGCCATTTCTTCTCAAACAGGGGTGCCCCATCATTTCGCACCTTTTATTTGCGGATGACACACTGCTTTTTATCAATGGGGGTCGTGCGTCTATCGAAGCTGTAATGAATTTTCTCAAGACCTTTCAAGAGGCCTTCGGGCATAAAATCAACCTCCAAAAGATCTCTTTCTTTTTCTCGGATAAAGTGTCAGATAGAAGGGTAAGAAGTATAGAGCGCTAGTTGGGCTTCCCTAGAGTGAGGGTTGGCTTTAGATACCTAGGTGTGCCTATTTCTTCAGGCAGGTTGAAGAAGATGGACTTCAAATTTCTACTGGACAAGATCCAACTCAAGATTAATGGCTGGACTATAAGGTTCTTATCGCAAGCGGGTAGAGTCACCCTGCTCAAACACGTCTTGGGGAGCATCCCAATTCATGTCCTGGCTGTCTCTAAAGTTCCAGTTTCAGTTCTGGGAGATCTGGAAAGAAAGTTCTCCAATTTTCTTTGGAGTTGGGCTGACGGCAAAAGTAAGTATCACTAGCTTAGCTGGAAGAAAATTTGTAAGCCTTCAAAGGAAGGGTGTCTAGGCATCAAGGCCCTGAGAGAAGTGATGATAGTCTTCAGGATGAAGTTAGCTTGGGCAGTGAAGTACGAGCCAGGAGATATTCAATGGGCAGCCTTGATGAAGGCCAAGCATCCCAGTGATTTTCAGATTACTGGTGGGAATGGGAGGCAATCGGTTGCCTCCCCTTTATGGAAATCTGTCAGGGAGCTTTTTTCGTTGTTGGAAGCTAATACTAAGTGGCTAGTTGGAAGTGGGGACATAAGCTTATGGGCTGATAACTAGTCGGGCTTGGGGCCATTAAATATGCTGGAAGAAATGCTAATTCCTGCAGCTATTTCTGGGCTTAAAATGAAGGACTGGTTGAACAAGGATGGATCGCTTCTACCTTCCTCTGGTTTCAACTTTTTGCCTCAACATGTGTTAGACTTTATTTTTAACAATGGGTTTACTACGTCGGATGAGGAAGACCGGTGTTTCTGGACCTTGGATCCTTCAGGGAACTTCTCGGTGAAATTGGCATGATGCCTTTGTAGGTCCTTAGCCTAGAGAAAGAGCTAGGATAAAGGGGTGTGGTAGAGGAATCTTCCTCCAAAAATTACGACGTTTATTTGGACATTAGTGCAGGGAGCTGTTGTAGTTGATGAGAGAGTCTAATCCAAAGGTATTTCCTTGGCGTCTAGGTGCGTTTGTTGTGACGAGGACGCAACTTATAACCCTCAGGTGGAATCCCTCCCTCATGTCTTCCTCCGTGGAGCTCCATTGTCCAAGGTTTGGACCTTCTTTGGAACTAAGTTCGATATTCCCTCTCTTATAGTCTTATCTGTGGAAAATAGATTTCATCAGTGGTGGATGGCTGTTTGCAGTGGCAGCAACTTGCAGCATATGAAGGTGGCCCCTAGCCTTATCCTTTGGGAGAACTGGAGGTCCAGAACTCTATGAAGATGGATGGTAGAGTTGGTTCAAGCGCTGTAATTGTGGCTCATGTCTTATGGTGGCTTAACTTCTTATTTTCAGACGTGTGCAAGCCTTAGCCCGAGGCCCGCTTTGAGTTGGTAAGATGGCCAACAAGGTTGGGATGGGCCAAGCTAAATGTTAACGGTTCGGCCCGCGAGAACCTGGGGATGTCAGGTGGAGGGTTATGTAAAAACTCAGAGGGGAACATTCTTTTTGCATTTGCGGTAGGTTTTGGAGAAGGGTCGAGCAATGGAGCAGAATTGCAGGCTATCTAGTTCAGCCTATCCCTTTGTCTGGCCCAGGGCCTTTCAAAGATTGAGGTGGAATCTGATTCGAGGGTTGTCATTGACCTCATTGGAGGTCATTCCTAGCAGAATTGGTCATGAAGTCACTGGCTTAAGAGAATTGAGGACCTTATGACCCGAGGCTCCTTCTCCCTACGTCATATCCGGAGGGAAGAAAAATGCTCCTGCAGACTCCTTGGCCCGTCTGGGCAGTGCCTCCTAAGTGTACTCCTTTTATTCGTCTTTGAATGATCTTCCAATGCATGTTAGAGGGCTGGTAGTGCTGGACAGAACTATGCTAGGTTCAGTTAGGAAGATAGTTTAGCTTACTTTTGGGGATCCATTTGTAGAGGTTTATCATACGATAGGAACCCCTCCTCTCTTTTTCTAGGTGGGGTGCCTGGATGTCTTTCAAGGCTGTGTACATTTTTTTGACAATATGATATATAATAACACAATTCTCAAAAAAATAAAAAATGGAGGTGATGTTCCGTCTGTGTCTATGGTTGGGCACTTACATGACAATCTTAGAGATGAGTAGATCCTTGACACATGAGCATCATATCACATGACTCCTCATCGGAGTTGGTTCACTAGTTACAAGGAATGTAACGTTGGACAAATCTTTATGGGCAATGACAATGCCTATAATGTTGTGGATATTGGTACGGTGAGCATCAAGATGTTTGATGAGATGGAGTGTACCTTGACTGATGTCAGGCACATTCTTAATATGAAGAAAAGTTTGATTTCTCTCGCTGCACTCAAGGTTGTAGGGTGCAAGTTCACTGGTATTGATGGTGTCCTTAAAGTTTCAAAAGGGACACTCATAGTTATGAGAGCGTAAAGGTACAGAAACCTTTACAGGTTGATTGAGAGCACTTCAGCAAGTGGAGCTACAACGACTTTTACAGATTCCACATCTATTCGTATGTGGCATGCTCGTCTGGGCCACATGAGCGAGCAGGGCATGAAGGTACTATCTGATCATTGTTTAATTCTATCTTTTATGAATTCTGATTTAGATATATGCGAGCATTGTATATATGGTAAACAATCTATATTATCATTTAAATATGGAAAACATGAATGTAAGGAAGTGCTTGATTATGTGCACTTTGACATATAGGGGTCATCGCTAAAGGTTTCCATTGAGGGGTCATCATGGTTTGTTTTATTCATTGATGACTACTCCAGAAAAGTTTGGATTTACTCCATGAAACGTAAATCCGAAGTTTTCACTATATTCAAACAATAGAAGGCAATGGTGAAAAACATTCAGGGTGAAAAATAAAGGTTTTAAGGGCCGACAATGGTGGAGAATTCACTTCCATTGAGTTTAATGAATATTGTAAAGATAAAGGGATCATTAGGCACAACACTGTGTGCCACACTGTAACGGCATAAAAATCGGGGGTCGAGCAAAGCTCAACTCCCGAGTTTCAACGCATCACTTATGCAACATAGATAATGATGATTATGATGAGTGCATTGAAACATGAATGAGATTATACCAAAACAGCATATCATACTCCAAAGACAAGTGAATTTGCAAGAGGAAAACTGTGATAGATATATAAAATATATAAATTGTGGTAAGTCTCCAGAGTGTGATAATGTTACCAGGTTAAATAATTGCATGTAACATTCCAAAATATATAAAAGGTGTAATGTCATGTAGTCAGCATCTCAGAAATCCCCGTCGATCAAGACAAGGCTCACTTGAACCCGGCTGAAAACTGCATGTAGGAGAATGTCTCCTCGTTATCCTCGAAGTCCGGCTCTGCCTCATAGGCATCGCCACTGCCTACAACTAAGACAGGGTCTGGTTGCTGTGTACAACACCGTCCCATAACGTGGGAGTGAGTGATTAACTCAGTGGAGCCATAAAGCAAAGGTTAACATGTGATCAATTCAGTCAAGCAGTAATGATAACACAATACAGTAATCAAGTCCTAAGTACACTTGTTAATGCGAGAATGATATGAAATAATGATGCATGCCCTTGCCTACGCTCCCTCGGCGACTTCATCTCATGATCGCGCATGCAACCCTTACTAAATGCTTGACCTGCTACACCAAACGCACACGTAATATGGTGCATGCACATGATTACCAAGTTCTTATTAGTCCTTTTCATACAGCAGGATTGGGAAACTATGGTACCACCTTTATATCATTTTCCAAACAATGATCCATTCTAAGGTCGTCAGTCCTAGTAAATCACATACGATAAGCAAGATATAGATCACTACCACCAATGCCCTACCAACTGACAGTCTATTTTCGAAGGCTCGTCACCAACTCGACTGGGGACCACAGCCAGGCTACACCGGGGTAGGCCTATTTTATACTCTAGTGTTACGGAAAGGCTCGTCACCTTTACGCAGGTTGAGAGTATGCTCGAGGTCACTACAAAGGGCTTGTCACCTTATCAGTGTAGGTCGACAGCTCGAATACAGTGTCTCATACCACTATATTCGGCTCACGAGGCGGTGTTGCTCACTGGTCACTACGGGGAGGCTCGTCGCCCCAGTGTAGGCGGACAGTTCCACCACGGTGTCCCATACCACCATGTCCAGCTCATGAGTCTTAGCGGATTGAGGTACCAAGGTTAAACGGGCTTTTCACTGGTAAGTTTGGTACCTTAGGTTCCAGCAGTAGCGTCCAAACATGGTGAACATACATCGGGTCAATTGGGTTACTTAACGAGCTCGATTAGCATGAGCGCGCATCGAGTTGATCGACATGAAGTGCGTGAGCACTCCGTGTGGCCTAACCACTGTCGACAACTATAGTACGACTCGGATTCATCGATACATCCTGTGTGGCGAAAGCAACCTCAGTGACCCAATTCAAGGCCTGTTACCAATTGCCTCGACTACATCGTAGTCCCAACTACGTTCAGTTTCAACAAGGAATCATATGAGGAAATCAAACGGTAATGAATAGATAATTCAAATCCTATAAGTATTCATCATGTTAGAAGATACAAGTTAAACATGAATTTACACATACACATTCCATAAACGATGTAAGTATTATCGTATACATTATATGGAGGAATCATACAAATCTTTAAGGCAGTCGAGAATCTCATCTCAACACCCTTAATTAGCACAACTTAACAACTACTCGCTCATGCAAACGTTTCTACAAACACTTAGACTACACTTTCCAACATACATAACATATGTTGATATAACATGTATTAGGACTAATCCTTTCACCCAGGAGTTATTATACATACATCTAGTATACATGGACAGCAGTTAATCATGGCAAACACTCTTTCAAATTTCATACATATACAATACTTTTTACAAATACAGAGAATACGCTAAACTCCACGTAGTTCGTATATAACTGAAATACAAAATAGGCATCACATTTTGCATGTGAAATAGCGTCCATGTCAGGAATTTATCATTAACCGACATTGAAAGCTTTGAAAACCATAACCTATACGTCTATAGTTTGCACCTTACGCCGGTAGACATGTAACGAACTTAGTTCATACACCCACGCTACGTCTACGGCACAACGGCAACCTATTATATGAAATAGGTTAGCTATTTCATCATTTCAACTATTTGAAACCCTAGAACGGATTAGGGTTAGGATTTCTTACCCAATAGTGGAATTGAAATCGTAGAAATAACGATTAGGTAGTGATGAATAAGCACGGGCATAGGCAGGGTGGAATACCAGGAATCTCCACCAACTTCTCTCTCACTTTCTCTCTCTTTACTCTCTTCTCTCTCCTAGGGTTTTTCTCAAATTCGTATGGAGTGAATGAGAGAGGGTTTAAGGTCCTTATATAGGCCTGAAACTGATGGAAATGGCCCTAGGGCCAAGGTATACTTAGGTTATATCCAAGTGATGCTTGTTCCGATCCAACGGAGCGCTTCTGGAGGCCCCCTTTCTATGTGCAGTCGGACTTAAGCTCCCTGACCATGGATCTAGGTCGAGTTAAGTTTTCAGTGCGATCAAATTTACAGATCGACCACGGCGAACCAGTTTCCATTCAACGGTCACCAGTACTCGATCAGGGCCACAAGTACACTGCCATGTATAGGAAATTTCTCCTGATCCGAGGGTGTATTTGGGTCAGATTCTGACAATCTGAATCCTTATATTTGGCCCGCAAGCGAGACGTCTCAGATTACTTAAATTCAGATTTAATTCTAAAGATATTCGTGTTTCTCACACACTTTGCTCTAGGCTCAAGAGAATAGCTTCGGAATACCATCTGGACTTGATTTTCGAGGTGGTGGTCAAGTCCAGCAGGGCGGTCTTAATTATATAATTTCGTAGTAATCAAACTTTCGACGTGCAATCCAGGTCTGATACGGAGTTTCATGATGCTCCCGAGAGCAACTGGGTAATGAGATTGATCATAGATTATAGGGTAATGTAACGTCGATGATTCTGCAAGTTTTGGGTCTTGTAGTTCATATTTAAAGTGGTTCAAGCGAATTTCACAAGTAAACTAGTTTAGCACTAGCTAATACTCGCCCAATTTCTAAAGGATTTAGTCCTGTATGATTTCTGCCCGAGGTGGTACTCGGGCCTTTGTAGTTTGTATAGAAGGTGATTCAAGCTATTAATACTTAATTAAATTATTCCCTAATCACTGCAGAATAAGGTCCTACGGCAATTCTACTTCCAAAGACGTCCATTGCCAAGTTAGAAAAAATCTGGGGTGTTACACACACATGCGAACAAAACGGCGTGGTTGAGCGGATGAGTCAGACTCTCTTGGAGAGGGCACGATGCATGTTAATAATAATGAGTTGGGCAAGGACTTGTCTACTGAGGCTGTTAACACGGCTTGCTACTTAGTGAACTGATCCTCGTCTATGGCAATTGAATGTAAAATCCTAGAGGAAGTATGAAGTGGTCATAAGCTGGACTACTTAGATTTGCGCATATTTGGTTGTAAGGTTTACTCTTTTGTACCGTTAGTTAAGAGAGATAAAGTAGACCATAGAACCAAAAAGTACATCTTTGTTAGCTATGGTATTGGTGTGAAAGGTTACAGGTTATTCGACAAGGTCACACGTAAGGTCATCACTAGTCGTGACGTCAGGTTCTTTAAAAGCTCCCTATTTCACAAGAATGATTAGGAAGAGCAAGAGGAACCATAAAGGTTGATCGTATAGGTCCAGATTGACACAGATGATACTGAGGCATAAACAGATACACAGACAGAGGTACAAGAGTAGGTGGAGAAGCCACCTGTGAGAAGGAACCCACTACGTGATCGTAGGTTACCGGTAAGATACGGGGATGACTCTAATATCGCACATGCCCTTATTAGAGATGAAGGGGACTCGTCAACTATTCAGGAGGCTCTTGATGAGCCTGATGAAAAAAAAGTGGAAGGCGGCTATGGATGATGAGATGGACTCGTTTTACAAAAACCACACATTGGAGCTGATAAAGCTTCCAATGGGCCGAAAAGCGTTCGAATGCAAGTGGTTATTCAAAAGAAAACATGATAGATAAAAAACGAGGCAGGTAGTGAAGGGGTATGCTCAGAGAGAAGGAATCGACTTCACATAAATGTTCACGCCGTGGTTAAGCAAGTATCAATCAGATTCGTGTTGGCGCTGGTTGCCTAATATGATCTAGAGCTAGAACAGATGGATGTCAAGACTACATTCTTGCACGAGGAGTTGGAAGAGAAGATCTTCATGAAGCAACCAGAGGTCTATAAAGTTAAAGGGGCTGAGAAAAAATTTTACAGGTTGATGAGGTCGTCATACGACCAGAAACAGTCACCTAGGCAGTGGTATAAAAAATTGATTCACTACCAAAAGGGGCAAAGGATTCAAACCACGTTACTTTTTTGCTACAGATATAAACCTTAGCTAAGGTTTTAATCCGTAGCTAAAAGGTTGATACATCATTAATAATTAATAATGTTGTAAGAGGCTCTATGAGGCCTAAAAAAAAACTATATGTTATATTTAAGCCGTTTATATATTTGTAAATATTACTTTAGAGGATGAAAAAAAATTAGGTAGATCTAAGGCTCAAGTGGACCACATGGTATGAAACATTGATATTAAATTACTGTTGCTTCTTATAGTATGGTTTAATTGGGCCTTCAATACATCTAAAATTTGGTGTTCTAAAGTAAAATAATTTATTAAAATTAGGGATTGGAATGGATTAACGAAATACATCATGGTGGGCCCCACGGATCCCTGATCACACGTTTTACGTCTGTCCGTAAGTAAACCCCTGAATTTGGGCGCGCGCTCAAACAGAGCCGTGCCCAAATGCCTATTTCACACTCTCTTTCTCTCTCTCTCTCTCTCTCTCTCTCTCTCTCTCTCTCTCTCTCTCTCTCTCTCTCTCCCCCCGTTCCCTAATCAGAGCTTTGGAAAAGTTCTTCTTTCCCTAATCCTCTCTCTCCCTCCTGATCTCTGCTCCATCTCTTTCATTCTCCTCCCTCTCGCTCCAATGCATCAGCCGTGAATACCCTCTTCTCTCTCTCACACATCCTCTCTCTCTATCTCTCTCGGTCCTCTCTTTCTCTCACACATCTCTCTCTCTCTCTCTCTCTCTCTCTCTCTCTCTCTCTCTCTCTCTCTCTCTCTCTCCCCTCAGAGCTCGGGAACCCTATTTTCGGCATGGACTCGTGATCGGGGCTCCAACTCAAACAGGAAGTTGTTCTCTTCCTCTAAAGCTCGGTTGACCGTGAGGTATCTCTCTCTCTCTCTCAATCTCTCTCAATCTCAATACCGATTGAAAACGATCTGGGGATTTAGGGATTGGATGTCTCTTTTTTATTGGAGGTGGCTTGGTTTTGTGGGTGATATGGACAGGGAGTAGGAGGAACAGTTGGTGGCTTTGGATTTGTGGGTTCCTGTTGCTGGTGGTGGTTTTGAGTCTGTGGTGTTGGAGTTCTTTTTAGTGGTTTTTCCAGTATGACTGCGGATAGCAGCTAGAGCCCTCCACGAGTACGACGGATTCGGAGCAGTGAGCGTTCGTTGTACCGTGATGCTCCATATAGGAGGGATCATCGCAGTTACAGGTATGCTCAATTTGTTGATTTTTATATAATTTGATCCAAGGTTCTTAACTTCCAGTTTTTCGTTTCAAATATTGCTTAGTCTCAATCTGTTTTGGGGCTTGGTTTATGTCATTGAATGCACATATGCTTATCTTGATTGAATAAGTTGTTTCTGTTATTCAATGGATCCACATGCTGGATTGTCTAATATAATTAATTCTTGAAATTTGGTTGCTTGTCTTATGTTGATAACAGTCCAAACAGTGAGAAACAACCATTGATTGCTTTTGTTTTTAAACATGAACAATTGCTAGATAAATTCCTCTCTATGAAAGTTGATATGTAATATGCACTAATATTTTTTCCATAGGTTGCACTGACAGTATAAAAACTCTTTTCTATCTGTTTTTATTCAAGAGTGTAATCCAATTCTCATTGCACTCGTCATCATCATCATAACCTTGTCCATCTATTTGGGGCCTGCATCCTCATGATTACTTGGTTAAGGTTTGATGATCTATTGCTCAACTACTATCAACCTTCCTTTGCATGGGTTTGGGACTAGCTGGTGTGTCACAGTCAGGTGGAGTTTGAGATTTGTGAGGATAAGAGAAACAGGGCAGTTGAAATAAATACAAAAGACTTGATGGTGCAATGTATATTAGTTGAATTTGTGCAATGTATATTATTTTCTGTGGATGCTAGATAAGATCAAATGGATTGTCTAGTCAACAATTTCTAATTTGTGTTTAGAATCTTTAGAATATGCCAAAATAGAAAAATGCATAAAAATGTCATGGCTTCAAAATTATAACCTAATACTATTTTAAATTGAACTCTATTTTGCCAATGTTTCTGGAAAAAAAAAAATAGAGAGAGCAAAGAAATGGCATGTAATAACCAAGCCATTTAGACACCATTTGTATCATTTTTTAACATGATTTTGTTTCTTTTAGTTATTTGGTAAAAAGAGAAAGAAACCCAAAAATCTATTGATTTTAGAACATGAGCCACAAGTACCAATTTTTATACCATATTTGGGTGCATATTGACTTGGTGCTCAAATGGGCTTCCATATGATCAAGGTGTCTGTAGATAATGAATATTGTTGTTTCGGCTGTTTTGTTTGGACCCTTACAATTTGTTATATTTTTGTTCATTGATTAGCCATTTGATTACTTTGAAGAGAGTCCTCAGTGGAGGCATTCTCCACCTACTGTTAGATGAGAGCAGATGTAATGAAAACTGTTATTTTTGTTCTACTTTACATTTAATGTATGAGTTTGTGCCATTTTTGAAGGTCCATGGAAGAAAAAAACTTGCCAAAATTTGGTATTATCGCTCAATGCATTACACCTCAAACAGTCAATGGACCAATGCCTGACAAATGTTCTTTTGAAGATAAATGCCAAGGTGAGCTTTCTACCTATGGCCTTTCGAGTGTGATCTCTCTGTCTAGTTGACAACCTCCTTTCCTTTCTTTTCAACAGCTTGGTGGAATGAATTCCTTACTTGCAGTTGCAATTGAACACTCACCTTCCATTTCCTTGATTTCTGGAGTTCCCACAATCATCCTGGGGATGGATGTATCACATGGTTCCCCAGGCCAATCCAACGTGCTGTCAATTGTGGCAGTAAGATAAGATGCATGATTTTCCTTTTCAACTGTTAGTCATAGAGTGACAGTACTTGTTTCAATTTTCTTGGATGGATGATGAATGAATTTTTGAATGTAAATGAAAATAAAGAACTTATAATATATATATATATATATATATATATATATGAGTGTGTGTGTGTTTGTGTGTTATCAATGGAGGATACCTTGTTTAGGGGGACGTGAAATTCTTATAGCTTATGGTATGGTGCCCCAATATTGGTTGTATGTTACTAGTATGTAGTAGATAATACTAGGTTCAATAGTAGATAATACTAGAGAATACCTAAATTCGATCCGAACCTGAAACTGAACCTGATTCCCTAAACCTAAACTTAAACCTATAACATAAACCTAAACCTATAACCTAAACCTAAACCTATGACCTAAACCAAAATCAATAGTGTGCATGATTTCAGCATTTCGGATAGCTAAAACTATGGCCCAAATTATAGTATCTGGCTTTCTTGGATCCCTGGATCAGACGAATTCGGTGGATCCCGGGGACAGGCCGTGTTTATGTATTTGCTCGAAATTAATGAAGTAGACCCAGATATGCGTCGGAGCTATTCAGATGAGCGGGGGTCCCTGGAAGGTGGGAACCGCTATTATGACTATGATGAAGTTCTCCATTTCCTATGGACAACATAAGAGGATCCTGGCCATTTGGATAGGCCGTGTTTATGTATTTGCTCGAAATTAATGGAGCAGACACAGATGCGCGTCGGAGCTATCCGGATGAGCGGGGGTACCTGGAAGGTGGGAACCGCTGTTGTGACCATATAAAACTGTCCATTTCCTATGGACAACATTAGAGGGGCCTGGCCATTTGGACAGGCCGTCTTTATATCTGTATTTACAGGGACTACACCCTTAAGCTAAAACCAAAACGCAAACCCGATCTCGAACCCGAATCCGATTTCCTAAACCTTAACCTAGAACCTAACCTAAACCTAAACCTATAACCTACACTTATAACCTAAACCTAAAGCCTAATTGTATTCTCAAATCCTTAAACCTAAACCTACACCTAATCTTAATCTCAACTCCTAACCCAAACCTAAACTTGAAAACCCAAACCTAAACCCGTACCCGATTTCCTAAACCTAAACCATAACCTATTATCAATTCCCTAAAGCTATGACCGATAACCTAAACCTAAACCTATAACCTAAACCTAAACCTAAAACCTAAATGCATTCTCAAATCCCTAAACCTAAACCTACACCTAATCCTAATCTCAACTCCTTAACCTAAACCTAAACTTGAAAACCCAAACCTAAACCTGAATCAGAACCTGAACCCGAACCCGAACCCAATTTTTTAAACCTAAACCTTAACCTATTCTCAATTCGCTAAACAATAACCTATAACCTAACCTAAACCTAAACCTATAACCTACACTTATAACCTAAACCTAAACCTGTAACCTTAACCTAAATGTAAAACCTAAACCTAAGCCTAAACCGGATCCCGAATCTGAATCCCTAAATCCTTAGCCTAAACCTAAAACCCAAATGTAAACCCGATCTCGAACCCAAATTTGATTTCTGATACCTAAACCTTAACGTATTCTCAAATCCCTAAACTTAAACCTACACCTAATCCTAATCTCAACTCCCTAACCTAAACCTAAACCTAAACTTGAAAACCCAAACCTATACTCGAACATAAACTCGATTTCCTAAACTCAAAACTTATAACCTTAACCTGAACCTATTCTCAAATCCTAAAACCTATAACCTAAACCTAAACCTTAACCTATAGCCTAAACCTTAACCTATAAACTTAACCTATAACTTAAACGTATAACCTAAACTCAATTCCCTAAACCTTAACCTATAACCTAACCTAAACCTAAACCTATAACCTAAAACCTAAGCCTAAACCTAAAACCTAATTGTATTCTCAAATCCTTAAACCTAAACCTACACCTAACCTTAATCTCAACTCCTTAACCTAAACCTAAACTTGAAAACCCAAACCTAAACCCGATCCCGATTTCCTAAACCTAAACATTAACCTATTCTCAATTCCCTAAAGCTATAACCTATAACCTAAACCTAAACCTATAACCTAAACCTAAACCTAAAACCTAAATGCATTCTCAAATCCCTAAACCTAAACCTACACCTAATCCTAATCTCAACTCCTTAACCTAAACCTTAACTTGAAAACCCAAACCAAAACCCGAATCTGAACCTGAACCCGAACCCGATTTCCTAAGGGCCCGTTTGGCTAGTCGGATTGGAAGGGATTGGATGGTATGGGAAGGGATTGGAAGTTAAATCCCAGGATTGGCCGTGCATGCCAAACATAGTCATTGATCTGATCCCAATCTCATGGGTCTTAAGAAAATCCACTGACAACACCATCTTTACCTTTAAATCCCATCCAATCCACCTTAATTCATTCAAATTTGCCTGAGATGTATTTGGTTCGAGCGATTGGAAGGGATGGGAAGGTTTAATCCCAGGATTGGCCGGGCGTGCCAAACATACTGGATATAGCAATCCCATGTATCTCAAGACAATGCACTAACAACACCATCATTACCTAGAAATGCATGTCATCCACCCTAATACCATTCAATCCCTTTCATCCACCTGGCCAAACGGGCCCTAAACCTAAACCTTAACCTATTCTCAATTCCCTAAACCGTAACCTATAACCTAACCTAAACCTAAACCTATAATCTACACTTATAATGTAACGCCCTGAAAATCGGGGGTCGAACAAAGCTCAGCTCCCGAGTCCCAACGCAACATAGATAATGATGATTATGATGAAAGCATTGAAACATGAATAGGACTATACCAAAACAGCATATCATACTCCAGAGACAGTTAAATTGCAAGCGGAAGACTGTGATAGATGTATAAAATATATAAACTATAGTAAGTATCCAGAGTGTGATAATGTACTAGGTTAATGAATTCTAAAATATACAAAATTGTGTAAGGTCATCTAATCGACATCCCTGTAACCCCGTCGATCAAAATACAGCTCACTTGAAGCCGCCAAAAACAACATATACAAGAAAGCGTCCTTGTTGTCGTAAAGGTCCGGCTCTGCCTCACAAGCATCGCCATCACCTGCAGCTAAGATAGTCTGGTTGGTGTGCATAACACTGTCCCGTAACGTGAGAGTGAGTAGCTAACTCAGTGAAACAATAAAGCATAGGTTAACATGTTATCAATTCAGTCAAGCAGTAATGATAAAGCAGTACAATTAAACAATCCTAACTACTCTTATTAATGCAATGATGAAATGTAATCATGATGCATGCCCTCACTAACATACTCCCTCGTGCGACACCATCTTACGTCTGCGGCATGCTTTCATCCCTCAGTGCTCCACATCTTCCACGCACATGCAGTGCGATATGAACATGATTACCGAGTTGTTATTAGTCCTTTTCATACAACAGTATTAGGAAACTAAGGTACCTCCCTTATATCATCCCAAACAATGATCCATTTTAGGGTCGTCAGTCCTAGATAATCTCATATGATGGCGTAGTTCTGGGTCGCTGCAAAGGGCTGTCAGGGCTGTTACACGCACTCATTGCACCGCTCCCCCATCACCTTATCAATGCAGGCCTAGTTTATACTCTGTTACTACGGGAAGACTCGTTGCCTCACCGCAGATTTAGAGTATGCTCGAGGTCACTACACCGGGCACGGTCAGGGCTGTCAGGGCTATTACACGCACTCGTTACAACACTCCCCCCATCACCCATCAAAACAATGTAGGCCGACAGCTCGAATACAATGTCCTATACCACCATATTCGGTTCACGAGTCTGGGTTGCTCACTAGTCACTACGGGGAGGACCGTGGCCCCAGTGTAGGCCGACAGCTCGACCACGGTGTCCCATACCACTATGCCCGGCTCATGAGTCTTAGCGGATCGAGGTACCTAGGTTAACGAGGTTGTACTGGTAAGTTTGGTACCTTAGGTTCAAGCAATGGCGTCCAAACATGGTGAACATACATTAGATAGATCGGGTTACTTGATGAGCTCGACTAACACGAGCACACAACCAGCTGAACGACATGAAGTGCATAAGCACTCTGTGTGGTCTAACCACTGCTGACAACCGACGTGCGGCTCGGGTTCATCAAACATGTCCTTCGTGGCGAATAAATCTCAGCCACGAACTCAAGGCCTGTTACCGATTGTCTGGACTATAATCATAGCCCCAACCACATCCAATCCTTAACTAGAAGCATGTAGAGTAAAGCAGAATAAACAAAGTAATTCAAGCATGTTAACAAGCATGTCATAAAGCATGTTATAAAGCACAATATAAACATGAAATACAACACATATATTTCATAAGTAAGCGGTTAAATTAAACAACCAATGTGGAGAAAATCATATACATCTCTAAGTTAGTTGAGAATTCTATCTCAACACCTACCTAAAGCACAATCATCTAAGCACTTACTCTTACAAGCATTTTCACAAACACTTAGAATACACTTATTAACATACATAACGTATATTAGCAAAAACATGTATTAGGGCGAATCCTTTCGCCAAGTAAGTATTACACTTATTTCTAGCATGTACATACAGTAATTTATCATGGCAAACACACTTTCAAAATTTGTACGTATACGGTACTTTCTACAAATATACAGAATACACTATACACCATAATTTGCATACGTAATTGAATCGCAAAACGAACATCACATTGTAAATGTGAAATGGCATCCAAATCATGAATCTATCATTATCTGGCATTGAAAACTTTGAAAACCATAACCTATACGTCTAAAGTCCGCACCTTGCGCTGTAAAAACGTAACGAACTTAATAGAAACTCTACGCTTTCGTCAACGTCGATACGACGACCTATAGCACAAGGTAAGTCAGCTACTTAACTACAATACCAATAGAAACCCTAAAATAGTTTAGGGTTAGGGTTTTCTTACCAGAAATGAAGTCAGAATTGCTGGAAAAACGATTAGATTGTGATGGTTAAGCACGTATAGCACCAGAGTAGAATAGCAGGAAGATTCTCCCACTTGCTCACACTTTCTCTCTCTTTTTCTCTCTTCTCTCTCCTAGGTTTTCTCAAATTGGGTATGGTGAGAATGAGAGAGGGTTTAAGGTCCTATATATAGGCCTAAAACTCTCAAAATAGACCCGGTCAAGGTATACTTAGGTTATGTCCAAAGCGGGTCTGTTCGCCTCAACGGAGCACTTCTAAAGCCCCCCCTTGAGTCAAAGGTCGGACTTAAGCTCACTGACTATGGATCTAGGTCGAGTTAAGTTTTCATTCCAATCGGGTTTCTAGATCACACGTGACGGACCAGTTTTAGTTCAACGGTCACAGAATCTTGATCAGGGTTACAAGTACACAGACATGTATGGAAAATGTTTCTTAATCCGAGGGTGTATTTGGGTCAGCGTTTGACGGTCTGATTGCTTATATTTGGCTCGCAAACATCAAGTCTCAGATTACTTAAATTTAATTTAATTTCTAAAGAAACCCAGGCTTCTCACACTCCTCGCTCTGGGCTCAAGCGAATAGCCATGGGACACTATCTGGATTTGACTTCCGAGATGGTTGTCAAGCCTAGCAAGGTGGTCCTAATCGTTTAGCTTCGCGTTAATCGGACTTTCGACATGCGGTCCAGGTCTGATACGGAGTTTCGTGATGCTCCCGAGAGTAGTTCGGTAATGAGATTGATCCTAGAGTTTAGGGTAACCTAGCGTCATGATTCTACAAGTTTTGGGTCTTGTAGATCATATTTAAAGTGGTTCGAGCTAATTCTATTG
>JAJHSJ010000011.1:45415738-45557286 GCA_021015155.1 Magnolia officinalis | reverse complement strand
GGGTTTAGGTTATAGGTTTTGGATTTGAGAATGGGTTATGGTTTAGGTTATGGGTTTGGTTTTGGTTTAGGTTATAGGTTTTGGGATTTGAGAATGGGTTTGGGTTTATGTTATAGGTTTTGGTTTGGTTTAGGTTATAGGTTTTGGCATTTGAGAATGGGTTTGGTTTACTTATAGGTTTTAGTTTTGGTTTAGGTTATAGGTTTTTGGATTTGAGAATGGGTTCGGGTTTAGGTTATATGTTTTGGTTTAGGTTATAGGTTTTTGGATTTGAGAATGGGTTCGGGTTTAGGTTATAGGTTTTTGGATTTGAGAATGGGATATGCGTTAGGTTATAGGTTTTTATTTTGGTTTAGGTTATAGGTTTTGGCATTTGAGAATGGGTTGGGGTTTATGTTATAGGTTTTGGTTTTGGTTTAGGTTATAGGTTTTGAGATTTGAGAATGGGTTTTGGTTTAGGTTATAGGTTTTGGTTTTGGTTTAGGTTTTTGGTTTAGGTTATAGGTTATAGTTTTTTGGATTTGAGAATGGGTTCGGGTTTAGGTTATAGGTTTTGGTTTTGGTTTAGGTTATAGGTTTTGGGATTTGAGAATGGGTTTGGGTTTAGGTTATTGGTTTTGGTTTTGGTTTAGGTTATAGGTTTTGGTTTAGGTTATAGGTTATAGGTTTTGGTTTTGGTTTAGGTTTAGATTTAGGTTATGGGTTTAGGTTATAGGTTTTGGTTATGGTTTAGGTTATTGGTTTTGATTTAGGTTATAGGTTTTTGGATTTGCGAATGGGTTCGGGTTTAGGTTATAGGTTTTTGGAATTGAGAATGGGTTCGGGTTTAGGTTATAGGTTTTGGTTTAGGTTATAGGTTTTTGGAATTGAGAATGGGTTCAGGTTTAGGTTATAGGTTTTGGATTTGAGAATAGGTTCGGGTTTATGTTATAGGTTTTGGTTTTGGTTTAGGTTATAGGTTTTTGGATTTGAGAATGGGTTTGGGTTTACGTTATAGGTTATGGTTTTGGTTTAGGTTTAGGTTACAGGTTTTTGGATTTGAGAATGGGTTCGGGTTTAGGTTATAAGTTTTTGTTTAGGTTATAGGTTTTTGTATTTGAGAATGGGTTCGGTTTTAGGTTATAGGTTTTTGGATTTGAGAATGGGTTATGGTTTAGGTTTAGGAAATCGGGTTCATGTTCGGGATTAGATTTAAGTTTTGGATTTCAAGTTTAGTTTTAGGTTTAGGTTAGGGAGTTGAGATTAGGATTAAGTGTAGGTTTAGCTTTAGGGAATTGAGTTTAGATATAGGTTTTGGGATTTGAGAATAGGTTCTGCTTTATGTTATAGGTTTTGGTTTTGGTTTTGGTTATAGGTTTTGGGAGTTGAGAATGGGTTTGGGTTTAGGTTATAGGTTCTGGTTTTGGTTTAAGTTTAGGTTATAGGTTTTTGGATTTGAGAATGGGTTCGGGTTTAGGTTTAGGAAATCGGGTTCATGTTCGGGATTGGGTTTAAGTTTGGGTTTTCAAGTTTAAGTTTAGGTTTAGGGGTTTGAGAATACGTTAAGGTTTAGGTATAGGAAATTGGGTTCGGGTTCGGGATCGGGTTTACATTTGGGTTTTCGGTTTAGGCTAAACGTTTAGGGATTCAGATTCAGGTTCGAGATCGGGTTTAGGTTTGGGTTTTCAAGTTTAGGTCAAGGTTTAGGTTAGGGAGTTGAGATTAGGATTAGGTGTAGGTTTAAGTTTAGGGATTTGAGAATGCGTTAAGGTTTAGGTATGGGAAATTAGGTTCAGGTTCGAGATCGGGTTTACGTTTGGGTTTTAGGTTTAGGCTAAGGGTTATAGGTTATAGGTTTAGGTTATAGGTTTTGGGAATTGAGAATGGGTTCGGGTTTAAGTTATAGGTTTTCTTTTTGGTTTTGGTTTAGGTTATAGGTTTTGATTTAGTTATAGGTTATAGGTTTAGGTTATAATAGGTTTTGGATTTGAGAATGGGTTCGGGTTTAGGTTATAAGTTTTGGTTTAGGTTATAGGTTTTTAGAATTGAGAATGGGTTCAGGTGTAGGTTATAGGTTTTGGGATTTGAGAATAGGTTCGGGTTTATGATGTAGGTTTTGGTTTTGGTTTCAGTCTAGGTTATAGGTTTTCATTTAGGTTATAGGTTATAGGTTTAGGTTATAGGTTTTTGGATTTGAGAATGGGTTCGGGTTTAGGTTATAGGTTTTTGGAATTGAGAATGGGTTTGGGTTTAGGTTATAGGTTTTGGGATTTGAGAATAGGTTCGGGTTTATGATGTAGGTTTTGGTTTTGGTTTAGGTTATGGGTTTTGTGATTTGAGAATGGGTTTGGGTTTAGGTTATAGGTTTTGGTTTTAGTTTAGGTTTAGGTTATAGGTTTTTGGATTTGAGAATGGGTTCGGGTTTGGGTTTAGGTTTAGGTTTAGGTTTAGGTTATAAGTGTAGGTTATAGGTTTAGGTTTAGGTTTAGGTTATAGGTTACGGTTTAGGGAATTGAGAATAGGTTAAGTTGTAGGTTTAGGAAATCAGGTTCGGGTTCGGGTTTGTGTACGGATTTAGGTTTGGGTTTTCAAGTTTGGGTTTAGGTTAAGGAGTAGATTAGGATTGGGTTTAGGGATTATCTAGTATTATCTTCTATTGAACCTAGTATTATCTACTACATACTAGTAACATACAACCAATATTGGGGCACCATACCATAAGCTACAAGAATGTCATGTCCCCCTAAACAAGGTATCCTCCATTGATAATATATATATATATTATATATATATATATATATATATATATATATATATATATATTATATATATATTATAAGTTTTTAATTTTCATTTATATTCCCAAATACATTCATCATCCATCAAAAGAAATTGAAAAATAATAGAAAATATGACTAAAGCACCTTCAGTATTGTCAACCACTCAACTAGGTCAGCTCTTGTAAAACCTTTCACATTGTTTGCCCTATCATTTGAAGAGGTGGTTGCAAATCAGTCCCACATCAACAACACATAAAATCATCAACTGAAGAAAATGAGAGGAGAGAGAACCTGAGGCTGAAACTGGGATCACTATTATTCCAAATCATAAGCCTCATGGCTTCCTCTACCCCAAGATATTCTATCCACCGTGTAACCATCCCCTGGATGACAGAAAAATTGACCATGAGTACCTTTATAATCTATAATAATTAATTAATCCTGTTAATTAATAATCTATAATAATTAATCTAGGTGGCCCGAACACTACCAAATCATCAGATACAACATGAATGAACTTATAGGCTAATGATCCTGTTAAGTTCCATGCGTACCTCTGAGAATTGTAAGGCCATACGCCAACATATGCGAGCAAATCTGCCAGCCTGCAAGCAAAAATAAACACAAAAATTATAACAGCTTCAAAAAATGAAAAAAATAATAATGATAAAACTCACCTTGAAGCCCTTCTCCCTCTTCCTTTACCCGGGCTTGGGACCGGCAATGCAAAGAGTTGCATTGGCAGAGTTAAAAAAGGGCTTAAGCTCCATTTGGTTTGAGATAAATTTACATTCATAAAACACCAATGTGATGACCAAATGGAGCCTAAGACTATAAATATATTCAATATATAGTGCAAAATTCACGCAAACTATAAATATCAATGAACTATAGAGTACTAAAAAAAAAAAAAAAAAAAAACAAGCCAAACATCATATAGAGTAACTACTTAGGCCAAAAAAAGCATCATGTAAGCCCCAACCAAAACCCACTTAAGCCAAATTACTATATGTTCAATTATATAGTACTATATTTGTTCAAATTATAGGAATCTCATTGATTGCTTCCCCCAATGCACAAGTGATCCCGGACTGGCCTCTCCAAATGTAGATGCGAATCCATCTTCTTTCCCCAAAGGAGCATCAGGGAGTATAATCTCAGTCAGGATAACAACAAAAGCTCCCTCTACTAATGGCTCACAATGGACAACTGCATTTGGACTAACTTCGTGTACTTGACCATGAGCAACAACGCTACGTAAGCCCCAACCAAGCAACTCGCATTTCTTACCGATATATATCGTATCTGGCTACATGTACACATATAAAATGGCGTTAGTATTGTTAGAATTTATAATATAATTGTAAGTTTATTACATTAGCGAAATTATAATTGCATACCGATGATCCCTGAGTAGATTTAGCCACTTGTGGTGATGGGAGGTTTTGACCAGACTGTGCCTCTTGATGCATACCCACCCAGGACTTTATATCAACCAATGATTTCTTTATCTCTAATATCTCCTGTGCTAGGCCTTCGTTTTCTTTTGTCATATTATGTAGCCTTAAACGGGTAGAGGTTGACTTCTTCAGTCCTCTTTTGCTTATCGAGCAACCCAGACCACGCATTCGTCCTCTACTATCAGAACCAACCAACTGTAAAACATTGCAAACTAAGTTAATTATTAGGAAATTCATAATTACCATGAAACTCAAGTAATTTTAAAACTTTGTTAGTACCTGTGTAAGGGCATCGTCAACGCCGGTCATCTTAGAAGCAGGATTGCTACTATAAAGCTCATCTAGTTTTTGCTATGACAAAATTAATACGAATGAACGTAAAATAATTTAAAGTTATATAATGACATTTCATAATGGTACTAGTTAGTGGTAAGAGGGGTGCACTTACAACAAGGTCAGGATACTGGATGACTTTGTCCTTGCTCGTATGGGCTCTTAAGTAGACATCACCTCTACCTATCTCGGCATCAGAGGTAAGATTCCTCTCCATCGCCTTTGGCACATAACATATCGTTCAAATACACATCATTAATAGAGTTAATTAGATCAAAATTAAATTTAATTTTAAACTATAATACTTATCTTATATACGTACCATCTGATGGCGAGTAACAGTCATGCTGCGCCTCCCAAGACATGTAGGTTCTTTTAGCTTTGCCCGATTGACTTTATTCCTTGCACTTACTTTCTTGAATTGCTCGGTGTTGTGTTGATCCACAAAGATCCTCCAATCCTCCATAGGGACACCTGGGGGGGCAGGACTATCTCTAACAACTATAGGATCGTTGTTTTTTTATATATTTTTTAGTCAACCTTTTCTTATAATTTCTTCATGTTTCATTGATGCGTTGTGTTATGTACCAAACACCTGCATCCCAGCTTTGACCCTCAAACTCATAAAACAGTGACATTGTTTCTATGACCTTTTGAACGTGTGCATAAGGCACCTGGCGAAAGTCCTCGTATATGATCAGGATATGAGCACGGGCTAGGACACCGATATGCGATGCAAAGTCTTTGTGATTGGCACTGTCCTCATTCGGTTGCCCAAATTCATTCGTCTTAAGGACTTTTTTCCTATCAGGTTGCACATGTAAAGAAGCACCCTTAGTAGGGCCTCTCTTTCTAGATGAAGAAGAAGTTGGCACATCTACATAAAAAAGAATAATAATTATATATAAACATCGTTGATTACCGCCAATATATAAGAAAAATGAAATCTACATATCTAATTAATGAGAACTATCTTATTACCTTCGGTGTTGCTCGCATTTGCACCCAATGCCTCTGGCTGTGAGTCCATGTGCTTATTTATATGCTAATAGAAAGAAAAAAAAAACCCTAATGGTAAAGACACAATTTAGATAACAGATAAAGCACAAACAATTCACTATATATCATTTTGTTACATGGATTAAAAATGCAAAGAATTCAATAGATTCTCCTTGATCGCTTTCTTTTCTTTGTTTTCTCAACTACAACACTGACTTCTTCAGGTTCATTGAATATCTACTCATCCGCATTTGCTAAGGTGGTGAGATTAGGTCCTGCATCGGCATCAGTTACAGCCTTCAATCATTCTGATAGAAGGCATGTCTCCTCTTCGACAAAAATCTTTTTTGGAACCTCCAAGACCATGTGTCATTCAGGATTTTTATGATCTTTGGAGTAGAAAACTTATACGGCATGCTCCGCGAGAATGAACGGCTCGTCACCCACTTTGTCTGAACTATAAAGACTAGACAAATTTACTAATCTCAGATTCACTTCAACATCAACAACAACACCATGATGTGTCACTTTCACCCAATCACACTTAAATAGGATGGGCTTATACCCTGTACGGTACTCCAATTGGATAATTCTATGAAGGTCTCCATAGTAAGGTTAATTTTCATCCACTGTATTTATATCCTTAGCACTAGATCGGAAGGTGGTCATACCCTCTGTCATAACCCCACTATTTTGGTTCCTTTTATTCTCCTCATATTCCTTAGTGACGAAAAGGAAACCATTAATACAATACGTATTGTATTGCATAACAAAAGCTAGAGGTCCTCTCACTATATCTTTGAATTCTTCTTCGTTAGATTCGTTGAACTCTGATTGTCTCTTCAGCCAAGGTATGAATTCATCAACGCTAGGCACCTTGTTGGTCCTCCTGTAGCATCGCTGCAAGAAATCTTTGTACTTCCTGTGGGTTATTCGATACCAATGTTATATTGAAATTGCATAAAGTAAAGAAGATATATACATATGAGCTAAAAGTACATACCCTTCCCACACATCATAGCTGGGATGACTCTTCATGACCCAAGTACGAGCTTGTTCATATTCGATACCCATTTGGATGACGCTTTGACTCGAACCTACTGGACCAACATTGTCATCATTAGAATCATCGTCAACAAGTTCTTGTAACTTCTGTGGTTTTGGAATGACTCCATCAAAATGTTTTTCCAGCTTTTCCAAGAGGCTTGTTTTATGTTTTCCTCTGTATTGGTTGCAGTATATAATCGTCTCCTCTTGAATGTATTGTTCTGCAATGCAACCCTCAAGTCGCGTCTTGTTACAGACATAAACCTTGAATGTCTTCATGAACCTGACAAAAATAATGATACATTACATATACATGCATCTTTAGATGTTTCACCTATTTATTCTTACTAAGCTCATAGCGTACCTTTCGAATGGATACATCCATTGATAGTATACAGGACCACATATGCGAGCCTCATAGGCCAAGTGGATGGTAAGATGCATCATCATGACAAATATCGATGGAGGGCATATAATCTCAAGATGAGATAACGTCCTAGCCATGCCCCTCTCGAGAGTAATGAGCGTTTGAAGGTCTATGGTTGACGAGCACAAGGCATTAAAGAAGGTGTAAAAGCTTATAATTATAGGACGAATGACCTTCTTATCCTTGAATGCATGCTGGATAAGAACCGGGAGTAGATGTTGCATCAACACATGATAAGAATGAGACTTCATTCCCTTTAAATCCATGCAATCTTCCGTTGCAATGGTCTTTCAGTTCACACTAAAACCAATAGGAACACGTAGATTATGCAAAGTCTGGAAGAAAAGTTTTTTCTCTTCTTTTCTTAGACAGAAAGGACCTTGTTTCTGAATCGTCTTGCCATTGCTCTTTTTCAGCCATAGACGCTTCTTAATTCTCAACCGTTTTAGGTCCCTGCGCACATCAACATCATCCCGGTTTTATCGGGCGTGTTCAACATTAAAGCGACAAGGATTTCACATATATTTTTCTCGACATGCATAACATCAAGGTTGTGGCGCACGAGAATATCTTTCCAATACTCCAGATCAAATAATATAGACCGTTTGAAGAACCACGGTGATTCAACGTCATTGGTTAGCTCCTGTCGGCCTCCATCAATACCCCTTCTATTCTTCTTCCCAGACTTCCCCCACTGCATATTAAGGTTCGCAGTTTGTCTTTCGACCTCATTCCCATCTAGACAGATCGGTTGTCGTCATGTCTCCACTGTCTTATTGTAAGTGCCAACACTTGTGTGCTTTCTAGCCTGGTCCAACATTGGCAACCACCGTTTATGGCCCATATGAACATGTTTCTTTCCATACTTGAGTCACAAGGAATCTGTGTTGGGACCACATACAGGACAACCATATTTACCCTTGCTTCTACAACCAGAAACGTTGCCATATGCTGGAAAGTCATGGATTGTCCAGAGCAAAACTGCACGCATATTGAAATTGCTTTCGTGGTATGCGTCAAACATCATGACCCCTTTCTGTCATAAGTCTTGAAGTTCATCAATCAATGGTTGTAAGTAAACGTCAATATCCTTTCCCAGTTGTCGCGGTCCCTCAATGATCAAAGTCAATATAGTAAATTGAGGTTTCATACAAAGCTTTGGTGGAAGGTTGTATGTCACGCACATAACGGGCCATGAACTATATGAAGCGCTATAAGTGTTGTATGGGTTAAACCCATCTGTAGCCAAACCCAATCGAACATTGCGAGGCTCAGCTGAAAAATCTGTATACTTGTCATCCAGATTCCTCCATGCAATAGAATCAGCTGGATGCTCCATCTTTTGATGTTGCAATTTCCTGATTGAGTGTCAGACATTTCTTTCGCCAACCATGGCACGCTGAACATTCTTTGTAGCCTTGGTGTTAATGGAAAATACCTTAACACCTTGGTAGGTACTTGAAATTATTTTCTATCAACATCCATTTCTGTCTTGAACCTATAAGCATTACAAGTTGGACAACTAGTTTTCATCTCGTGCTCTCTCCAGTACAAGATGCAATCATTTGGACAAGCATGGATCTTCACATAATCAAGACCTAACTTTGTAATAATCTTCTTCGCTTGGTAGGTATTAGTTGGGGCCTTATTACCAGAAGGCAACACTTTCTTTAGTAGTTGAAGGAGCTTTGTAAAGCTTTTTTCACTCCATCCATGGTTCACCTTTAATTTAAAAAGCTGTACAATGAAAGTCAGCACGGTGAAATCTTCTGCCCCATGGTATAGCTCAGTCATTGCTTCTTGTAGATTTGCTTCAAAATCATTACTTTCATTTTCCTCAAATTCGCCTTCGACTACAGGGGTCACGTTCAGCTCATCATGGACAACTTTATCTAGGTTATTACCACCGAGTTCTTGAACGATCGTGTTGTGAACGTCATTTAAGTTTGGGACACTATGGCATTGTTGGGAACTTGATGCATGTTCACTGCACTCAGGTGATACATGCTCACCATGCATGTTCCAAACCCTATATCTTGGATCGAATCCATTTTTCATTAGATGTATTTCCAAATCATCATAAGAAATCGGTAAACGTGCACATCTGCAAGTGGTGCATGGACAAAAAATGGTTTCTCTACCAGGAAGGTGATCTCGTGCAAACTTTAAAAAACTTCTCATTCCAGAAATAAAACATGGGTCCGGAAAACTTAGTGTTATCCACTCCCTATCCATTATAGGCGAAACTCGATTAACAAAAGGGTCCTTTTTTAACCTGCACCTTACCAAAAAAATAATTAATAAGTATTTTTCACTCATTCACGAATATAATTCTAAACACGTGCATCTATGATCTTGATTTGAAATCATTTAAAACACCAAAGATTTTTGAAATACTTGGCTAAAATGCTAGTCAGAAATGGTTCATTGTTGTTATCAATGCACAATGAAAAAAGATCATCTATTAGCATCCATACAAGCACAACAAGTTACCCAAGGCAAAACTTCCTTCTCTGCCATGAAAAGAGATCTTTGAAGACTTAAAACCCAGTGCGAGCCACCACCATGTTGTATTATTAGTTGAGGCTCCAAGTAAATTGATGGAAATGGTTAGACTGGAAGGTTCTATAAGGGATTTCAAGGAAAGGTTCTGAATATCCCTTTATCAAGAATTCAACGGTGCATCAAACAATTCATTGATAAGAATGTTGTTTGTCAGCTTGGCCAGATGAACGTCAACCAAATAGACCTTAATCTACTGGTAGGTCGTGCTGATCAAGAAATCTCTTAAGGCCAATGGATGGTACAGCTTGAAGGCCTACAACACAATTAATTGGTTATGGCCGAAACAATTCTAGCGAGAAAGAATGCAGAAAAGATTCCAAAGATGTTCGACTCAAAATAAACTCAAAATGCTGCACTGTTGTGTTTTTCCTTAGTTGTAGGATCCTTCTCTCTCTCTCTCTCTCTCTCTCTCTCTCTCTCTCTCTCTCTCTCTCTCGCTTTGGACACAGTCACACAGCGTGTTGCTCCTGCTTCCTAGCTGTTTATACTTTACAACATTTTGAAACAGATGGTTCCCCGCTCCCACACCTACTTTGCTTCTTTGGTTCCTTGTTTCTGTTTTAAAGAAACTTAAAATCGTAGTTCCCTTTTCATAGTTCCCTGTTCAAGCTATCTGTTCTAATTGTGTAACTACTATATTGACGTAGCAAAGTTCTTTGAGTTGAATATATGTGACTTAAGTACCAGAAATGAAAGAAAGCAGGAATTGCAACAAGAGGTAGTGGGACCATGAGTGGTTGAAGTTGGCCAACACCTTAAAAGTAGGGATTCATGCGGCTACTATAAATTTATGGCATTCCTTTTGAGTTGAAAGAAAGTAATCAATTGCAGGTTATTGGATTAACCAGGGGAGTCGCTATTAACGCCTGCTCCAATTGATTTAGCTGCACCCTATTTTCAATTTTGGGTCTTGAAATATTACCACAAATGTACTCTTTAGAATGCCCAAAATGGAAAATGGAGGGTAAGCAAATCAATCAGGTTGGGTGTTGACATCAATACCCTTTACTAATATTCCAACATCATCAAACAAAATAGTAGTCTGTTGTGAGTATCAAACAACAATATACCCTGAAAGTATATTCCATCAACGGATAGAGAGAGAATACAATCAAACTGAAAATATACTACTCCACAAAATCACATCTCTTTGACATTTTAACAACCAACTCCCCTGCATGTTTTAACAACCAACTCCACAAAAATTTCATATTCATTGAAATCAAGTGATTGAAAACATTGATCTAGTAATTGAAATAAAGAGAAATGCTATATAGAACACTTCATATGAGTTCTAGTGATTGAAATCATTGATCTGGTGTGCCACCACATGAGTGTATATAGGTAAAAAATTCAAAAAACCCATCTGTGCAATTAAGATTCAGAAACAAAGGCTCCACAGGCAACAGGTAATCATATAAAGAACTTTCTATCCTTGCATGGCATTTGCTATGATTGAGGATTGATTTTTTAACATGTCTTTGCTTGTTGTTATGAAATAGCTTGAAAAGTGAGGAAGTCTTGGAAAATGACTGGCCTACAGTTGTTATAACTTGTGCTACAGTTTTCAGATTAAACCATTTGATCTGGACTGCAAATTCATACAATACTACTATGGGCCGGCATCCACAATGCAGAAATCTGATTGGCTATCCCACATCATTTAAAAGATATCAAGCGCTGGCCAATATCTTGGCTATCTTAGACCATCTCTGAATTGGGACCGAGTGGCTATGAATTGAAACAAGATATTTCGAACTAGCTCATATGAATGAAGCAAGCAGAGACAAATACAACACCAAGTATTATATAAATCATATAACACCTAATAAAATATTGTTGCTGACATCATCATCACCATCATAAAGAGAACTGCCATTGCCATACAACATTATAATCACATTACTTGCTAATTAGAATCATTGCTCTTCTAAACCAAGCTTATAACCAAACCTATAAAAGCTAAATACACATAAATCCATGATCATTTGAGGTATGAATGATTAAATGATAAAAGGGGCATCCGAACCTTGTAAATGGCCCACACACCACACCATATAAACCCTTTTCAGCTGCAGTTATGGCAGAATTCGTTGTCAGAAGAACTTTAACTATCTCACCTGAACCAAAGTACCAGTCATTAACCAATGTAATGAATCTCAAAATAGATAAGTTCAGATACTTTCTATAAATATTTTATAAGGCCTAAAATTCTAAAATCCCCAAATTCCTAATTTGTAATATCAGAAAATCCCCGTTTCAGGGTCCACGTTCAAATCTGTAAGCCCTAAAATCCCCTAATCTTTAAGGGCGTGTTTGGACGGGCCCATCCCATGGGATTAGATTGTATTAGGGTGGATGACAAGTAATGATGGCTGTGTCAGTGGATTGCTGGCAATCCCATGGGATTGCTATATCCTGGGAATTTACCACCAAGCATGTTTGGCCCACTCGGCCAATCCCTTCTAATCCGTCCACCCAAGCATGGCTAAGGAAAAATAAGTGGGATTAGGAGGGATTGGGTGGATTTCAAGGTAATGATGGTAATGTCAGTGGATTGCTGGCAATCCCATGGGATTGCTCCAATCAGGGCAGAAGTTCAACGTGCGTGTTTGGCACACTCGGCCAATCCCAGGATTCCTTCCAATCCCTTCCAATGCAATCTAATCCCATCCAGTCTGCCCAGCCAAACAGGCCCTAAATGGGGGTCCACATCGAATCGAGAATCAACAGAAAGAGAAGAAAGCATACCAAAATCCTCTCTGACGATGCAATCTAAGGAATGTTGATGACGATTTTTCTGTTTCGAACAATGGTGCGGGAGATGGAGAGAGAGAGAGAGAGAGAGAGAGAGAGAGAGAGAGAGAAAGGGATAGGAACAATGGTGCCGGAGATCGAGAGAGACGGAGAAAAGAGAAGTGGGAGATTGAGAGTGAGAGAGAAAGGGATGGACGTGAGAGTGAGAGAGAGGGACGGACATGGGAGAGATAATAAAATTTTAGGAGGGGGAAAAGAAAAACGAGCGCAGTTTTTCGCATTTTGTGCCTGCTACGGCCTTAGTACGGTCATAAACCGTAGCTAAAAGTCTGTTAGGCCGTAGCTATTGCTCCGTCCATAACAGCCCCTCCGCGTTCACATGTTTGGCGGGATCTGGACAATGGATTTTCATTCTATTTGTGGGGTCCATCTTGATGCATTTGATAAATCCACTCCGTTCATTAATTTTGTAATTTTTTATAGGAAACGACCACAACAAATCTACAAATATTATGTCCAATTGAACCACACCAACTTTCAATGGTAGGTATTAATCTCCACTATTTCCGAACGTGTGCTCCACTTGATTGTTCGATCTAATTCATTTTTTGGATCCTGCCCTAACATTATTTTTCAAAACGTATAGACGTATTAGATGGAGCACACGAATTTTAATGGGCCTCGTAGAGTCCCTCAAGCGGATATGCAGGTTAGACGGACGTGGGAAGGTGGTAGCTTTTAGCTACGGTTTTAGGCATTTTTAGCTACGGTTTTAAACCGTAGCAATAGAGCTACGATTTATATCCGTGGCCAAAAGGCAGCATAGTCCGTAGCATTTGGTCATTTTTTTGGTAGTGAGACCATCCTCAAAAGCCACGCAAACACAATAACCCATGTATGGTATGCTGTTGAGACATGGAATAAGCAAAGAACAGAAGAAAGGAAAGATCAAGAAAATCAGTTTGAAGATCAAAGAAATCAGTTTAAAAATGACTTTGTGCGGGTCCGCGCAAAGTGAATAGATTGCGCTGGACTGCGCAAAGTAAATGGGTTGCGCGGGTTGATCAGTGAAGACTGGTTGCGCAGGAATGATAGATTGCGCGAGACCGCGTAAAGCATGTCGTTTGCGTGAGTCCGCGCAAAGTGTTTTGTGGAGATATAAAAATGGTTGGATGTTATTTTGTCCCACATCGACCAGAACAGAGATTTACACTAGTAAAAATGTCTATAAATACCCCATTCTTTCTCTCAAAAGGGGCTAGAAGATTTCAGAGTGGAAGAAAGACGAAGAAGAAGACAGAAGGTGCAAAGGAGCATTGGGCTTCTATAGTTTGCGCTGACCCGCGCAAAGGAGCATTGGGCTCCTGTAGTTTGCGCAGACCTGCGCAAAGCATGTAGTTTGCGCGGACCCGTGCAAACCGACTGCTGGATAGTCTATAACAGCAATGGGCTGATATACTGCTGGAATGGCTAGAGTCTTCAAATCTTCAAGTTTTTCTTGTTCAGGAGGAAGGGAAGAATCATCGACGAAAAGGCGTATTCCTCCTAAGTTTCAGGAGATGACCGGAATAGCACTGAAATGCTGCCGAAATCTCTATTCTCTTGAAGATTAATTAGTCGACTTGTCTATTCCTCCTAAGTCATAGGAGATGATTGAAATCAGCGCTGTTATGCTGTCGAAATTTATATTTAACCATTATAATTGTAACTTGCAATGAATTCTTTGTAAACTATTTTAGAATCAAGGGATACCTGAGGATGTAAATAAATTCAGAATCAATAAAGTGTGATGATTGTTTCTGTAACTATTCATTGTTATGTTTGAATAAGATAATTCCCAAATCAAATACTTTTGTTTTCTTGTCGAAACAAAATGGCGACTCTGCTGGGGAATTTATCTTATTTAACACTAACATTGGGAAAGTTGCAAGACTCTCATTACTGTTTTTTGGCGTCTGGTAGACGCCAAAATGGCGACTCTCAGTGGGAACATCCTCCCCTTCATCTCTAAAATAGTTTACTTAATCTTTCGCATACTAATTTCATGTATGTTTCGTTATTGAAGGTACCCAAATTCAATCACATAACATTGCTAATGGCTAACGTTGTGAGAAAAGTGAACTTCCGATTCACCGCTACTGGATTTGTAATTGAATATGCGCCAAGCCAAACTCCTGAGCATACGAAAGCAAGCACTACAAGCAGGCGCAAAGTGACTCAAGTAACAGCGGGAGTCATTTTCGTCTCACCCCAACCACAAGAAAGTGATGAGAACTGGACTTTGGTCTTGTCCAAAAAGACAAAAGCAAAGACCTTAAAGAACCGCAGGGCGAAATTGCTTGTACCAAGAGCTGAGGGACCAATCACGCGTAGTATAGCAAGAAGAAAACCCGAGCTCGCTCCTCCGGCGATTTATCCTGAACAAGCTACTTCGCAGTTCTCGTTGCACGATTTTCCAGCTTTGGTCGCTCCAAAGACCAAATGGACAGAATCGCAGAAAGGCAAAGCACTGATGATAGGATCACCGATGCCCGTGTCACCTCAAACAAGCTCGCCCATAACTGTATCACCTCGATCGGTTAAAAGCACGGGAAGTACACAAGAGTCAAACGAGACTCCAATGTCTCCCCTCTTTATAAGTCCTGTTACGTCAACATATTCTCGTTTTACTCAAAAAACAGCTTCGACAAACAGTCAAGAGGCCGCAGTATATATGGCAGAGACGGGTCAAGGAAATAGACCAACTACTGAAGAACGTGTTGATCAAATGGCAGAGGCACAAAGAGTGCTAATGGATGAATGCCGGAACCTCAGAGAAGCTCTGGCAACTCTGGCACATAATGTAGCCCAGATAGTGGCTCCACCCATGATGGGAGCAACAAATGGACAAGAGAACCAACCTGAAGGCTCCCGTCCGCAGGAGATAGGATCGCGAGGATCAGTTCCAGTGACAAGAGCTATAACACAGGATGATGTAAGACAAGTCGTCGAAGAAGCAGTCAGAATAGAAAGAGAGCGCGCGAATACCGGTCGTTTCAGATACCGAACACCCTACCCGAGAGAGGTAGAGGATGTTCCGTTTCCAGCCAATTTTAAGCATCCAGATTTCCAGAAATTTAATGGGGAAGGATCACCAGAAGAACACCTGATGCATTTCATCACCAGCATGGGAATTTCTCCACGATACCTCAATACTGTTTACGCTTATTTGGATCATCGTTGACAAGTAAAGCTTTCAGGTGGTATTCAAATTTAGCACCAGGATCTATACGCACATGGGAAGAAATGCAAGATGCTTTCATGTCAAACTTCTTCTCGTCAGAGCGCGATGTTAGCATCACAGAATTAGCTTCAGTACGACAGCGAGAAGGAGAACCAGTTGAAAAATTCATAGACAGATGGAAGACACTGGGGGCATCGTGTAGGCAGTTGCCGGAAGAAAAGGAACAAGTCAAAATGTGTCTGAACTCTATGGAGACAGGAATTGCGTTCGGACTCACCAGCGCTGATATCGGAACCTTTCGCGATTTGGCTACCAAAGCCCATGCATTGGAATTAATGACTCGTAAGATGCCAGCATTTCATCATGAAACTGTCAGAAGAATACCTGGCAGGACAACCGTCAACACCATCGATCGGGATAAGAAAAATCAAGAGGCGAAGGGCTCAAGAGACAAAAGGCCGGAAGGAAGAGAAAACTGGAATCAATCAAGGGACAGATACGGTGGAAAAAAGCTTAGAATGCTCGATTCTCATGAAGGATTTGAGTTTGATAAAGAGGACGTGGTGCCTATGATGCAACAATTGTTAAAAGCAGGTACCCTGGAATTACCGGAACCGAAACGCCCTGAAGATGTGACGAGGACTCGAGAAAAAAAATTTTGCCGTTATCATCGCTTAGTGGGACATCTGACGGAAAATTGTTACATGTTAAAGTGCATCATACAGCGAATGATAAATAGAGGTGATATAATAAGCAGCGAAAGCAAAGGAAAGAATACAAGGGCGACAGTAAATGTATTGTCAATTCAAGAAAAGACTCGGGGAATAAAAGAGAAGGGAGACCGAATGCCGATAAGAAATGCGACAATGATTACGTTGCGATCGGGGAAGCAGATAATAAGTCCGGTAAAGCAAAAAGCAAGAATTATAAGGAAAGAAGTGATTGAAAGACAGAATATCGAGGATAAAAGTAGAAATGGAGACAGCGACAAAAGTGGCTTACGATGTAGTTAGTCACTTGAAAGGTATATCTGCACGTTTAAGTATTTATGATGCGCTCAAGTTATCAGAAGAGTTTCAACAAAGTTTGATTCAAGTACTGTCTGATCACGACGTGAGAGAAACTTTACTGATAGAAATGAAGAATGAAAGAAGCAAGGAAAAGGTGGATTGTCTACCAGTAATATCTTTCTCTAATGATGACTTAATTGGTGAAACAGAACATAACAGGCCATTGATGATAGAAGGGTACATTTGCGAAAAGAAGATAAAACGGATCATGATAGACAATGGGTCAGCAGTGAATCTTTTGCCACTCTCCATGATTACTAAATTGGGTTATCGCCGTTCAGATTTGCACCCCAGCGAAATGATGATACAGGGGTTTAATCAAGATGGACAACGTGCACTCGGTAAAATTACAGTAATATTGGAAGTGGGAGAACTAATTACTACTGTTGTATGTCATGTTATAAATGCTGTGACGACATATAACCTTCTCTTAGGCAGGCCGTGGATACATCAGTACAATATTGTACCTTCTACTCTACACCAATGTTTCAAATACTATAAGGATGGAATACAGTGTAAAGTAATGGCTGATGTGAAACCCTATATAGAAGCTGAGTCTTTCTTTGCGGATGCTAGCTATTATAAATGTTTCTCCAAGGAAGCGGGAAATGATGATGGAAAGAGAATCTTAAAAGATGTCCAAATAAATAAAGTTAGAGAAGAAAGGGTGGAATCCCTTGGGATTATAGAAGCAAGAAAAAAGTTCTATTTTGTACCAAAGCGCCTGAGACAACCGGGACAACCGCCGTTGACATTGTTGACGACAGAACAACTGAAAGTCTTACAGTCCAATTACATGATGCCCTTACCCAATATCGAAAAATGTAAGCCATTTGTAGCCGCCCCAGGAACATTTCAAGTCAGAGCCAGTGCTAAATATCCTGAAGCAATAAAGTTTCACGCTGCAGCAGAGGTGAAGAATGAAAACACAAGTAATATATATCATGGAGAGTTAGCACCGCAGAATTTGAGAAAATACAGTGCAGTAAGCAAGAAAATCATGAGAAATATGGGTTTTGATTGTGATAAGCCCACTAGACTGAATCATGGGAAAGGAATTCAAATCCCTCTCGGAGTTAATCAGGAAAAACGGAGAAAATTCCAAGCATTAGGAACAGAATCATCAGTAAATATGGTATCAGTAAATATGACTCCAGCCGAACAAATGTCAGAATAAGATGCTAAGGTAGTCGAGTATCCCAAAACCACTCCAAGATAAATAGAAGACGGGGGGCAGCCGACGATAGATGGCTTGCGAGAAATAAATTTGGGAACAGCAGAAGAGCCAAGGAACACATTCATCAGCGTCAGTCTTTCAGATCAGGAATTTGAGAAATATGGCCAACTTCTCAGAGAAAATAAAGACGTCTTCGCTTGGACATACGAAGAAATGCCGGGATTGGAACCCTCTGTAGCAATGCACCGATTAAATATTTTAAAAGAAAAGAAACTAGTAAAGCAAGCACAAAGGCGATTCCACCCAGACCTGATTCCATTAATCGAAAAAGAAGTAAATAAACTAATAAAGGTTGGGTTCGTCAGAGAAGTTAAATATCCCAAATGGATATCAAACATTGTTCCACTGAAAAAGAAGAATGGGCAGATTAGAGTATGCATCGACTTCAGAGATCTGAATGAAGCATGTCCAAAGGATGACTTCCCTCTCCCGATAACAGAATTATTAATTGATAGAACTACTCAGTATGCTATTATGTCATTTATGGACGGATACACGGGTTATAATCAAATCAGGATGGCACCCGAAGATGAAGAGGCAACGGCTTTCAGAACGCCGCTTGGAATTTATTGTTATAAAGTTATGCCTTTCGGTCTCAAAAATGCTGGGGCAACATATCAAAGGGCGATGAAAAACATTTTTCAAGATATGATGCATAAACATGTTGAATGCTATGTTGATGACTTGGTGGTCAGGTCGGGAGATCATCAAGAAGACCGCGAACATTTAGCATCAGTCTTCCGTCGTCTCAGAAAGAAGCAACTAAAGATGAACCCTGCTAAGTGTGCATTTGGAGTATCTTCTAGCAAATTCCTCGGCTTTGTTGTACGACATAGAGGGATCGAGATTGATCCAGAAAAAATTAAGGCTATTCAAAATATGCCGCCACCAACGACGTTGAAGGAATTAAAAAGCTTACAAGGAAAATTGACATACATTCGCCGTTTCATTTCAAACCTCGTAGGAAGGTGTCAGCCATTTTCTCGGTTAATGAAGAAAGATACAGAATTTGTATGGGATCACGCCTGTCAAAATGCATTTGACTCAATTAAGGAATTATTGAAACAACCGCCGGTGTTAACAGCTCCATTGAAAGGTAAGCCACTTATCTTATATACATCTGCAGCTACAAATTCTTTGGGTGCTTTGTTAGCACAGGTAAACGAAGCCGGAAAAGAGACTGCTCTTTATTATCTAAGCCGAACATTGATGGGGGCAAAATGCAATTATTCCTCGATCGAAAAAGAGTGTTTGGCGCTGATATTCGCTGTACAAAAGTTGAGGCATTATTGTCTCTCCCATGATATAACTCTGATCTCAAGAGCAGATCCGATAAAATTTTTGATGACCAGGCCAATGTTGTCGGGAAGACTAGCCAAGTGGATGTTATTGCTATCAGAATATACTATTTCGTATAAACCGGCGAAAGCAGTAAAAGGACAAGCTATGACAGACTTCCTCGCAGCACATCCTATAGCAGAAAGTGAGGAAATCAATGACGAATTTCCAGATGAACAGGTTATGTTGGCTGAATCTCAGAATCTTTGGCAAATGTATTTTGATGGTGCTGCTCGAATATCGGGAGCGGGGGCAGGAGTGATATTCATTACACCTCAAGGCGATTTATTGCCATACTCCTTCACATTGGGCACCGCATGCACAAACAATGAAGCTGAATACAGAGCTCTTATCATCGGAATGGAAATAGCAAATGGAAATAAAATTATTGCATATCTTCGGAGATTCTAAATTGATTGTAAATCAGTTGACAACAGAATTCGAAGTAAGGAAAGAAGAACTTCTGCCCTATTATCGGAAGGCACAAAAGTTGCTTGAACAGTTTTGTCATGTGGAAATTAAACACATACCACGCTTGAGAATGCAAAAGCGGACGCTTTAGCCGGTCTGGCAGCAGCTCTTTCCTGCACAAATCGAAGTCCTCTTCAGGTAACTATAGAAGAAAGAAGATTCCTGCCATCTGCAGAGGTTATCGAAGAAACCGTTGAAATGTTTCCTATATCTTGTCTAGAAGTAATGATAGATGATTGGCGTCAGCCTTTCGTTGATTATCTCAAGTATAATATTTTGCTAGAAGATAATGCACAAAGACAACAGATTAAGCAGTGATCGGGCAAATTTGTCATATGCAGCGAAGTATTGTATGGAAAATCTTACAATGGAATGCTGTTGAGATGCTTAGACAAGCAAGAAGCAAACCAAATGCTGCGGGAGGCACATTCAGGTGAATGTGGAGCACATCAAGCCGGCCGAAATTTATGCCATAGAGTGCATCGAATGGGTTATTATTGGCCTACTATGTTCAAAGATGTAATAGAATACGCAAAGCGGTGTCATGAATGTCAAATACACGGAGATGTAATACATGTTCCCCCAGAAGACTTACATCAGTCTGTTACTTCTTGGCCTTTCTCAGCTTGGGGACTCGATGTGATTGGTCCTATAAATCCCCCTTCATCTAAAGGAAAACAGTATATTCTGGCAGCAACAGACTATTTCTCCAAATGGACCGAAGCAATTGCCTTGCGTAGTGTTAAAGAGACAGACGTGGTCAATTTCATCCGGCATGCTATAATATACCGTCATGGTATTCCGAAAAAGATCGTCACTGATAATGGCACCCCTTTTAAAAATAGAGGCATGGAAAAGTTGTGTCAGAAGTTAGGCATCCAGCATTCTTTTTCAACACCTTACTATCCTCCGGCCAATGGATTAGCAGAGGCGTTTAACAAAACGATTGTCAAAATAATGAAAAAATGGTGACAGGCAATAAGCGTGATTGGGATGAAAAGTTACAAGAAGCATTATGGGCCTACAGAACTACCCATCGTACAGCAACAGGGCGACACCATATTCATTAATCTATGGTATAGAGGCAGTTATCCCAATTGAGATGCAGGTGGCATCACTCAGGATAGCAGTACATCAGTCTATAACAGGTGATGAAAATGCAAAAATAAGGCTGAAAGAATTAGATTTGCTCGATGAGAAACGTCTTGAAGCTCAACAGCGGTTGCAGTCATATAGGCCAGGATATCGGCTGCATTTGATAAGCAGGTTAAATACCGCTCTTTAAAAAAAGGGGATATGGTGTTAATGCTGAAAAGACCTATAGTGATTACTTGCCGAACAGGGGGCAAGTTCGAGCCTAAATGGGACGGTCCATATGTGGTAAAAGAAGTATACTCCAATGGGGCATATAGAATAAAAAATGAAGAGGGACATAGTAACAGTATACTTGTCAACGCCCGTTTCATCAAAAGATACTATCCCTAAAGATAGACATATGGATTTTGATTCAGAATATTATCGGCATAATGAATCTGTATCAAAAGGGGGCAAGGATGAATAAGATCATGTTCATATGTCAACAAAAGAAGCTGTGAAGAAAAATTCACAAGCATGTCAATTATCAAGCATCAAATCCGAAAAATATATATGATCATCATCTATGATCATCATCATCACCAAACAAGTTTGACAAAATCAATATCATCTTGAAGATTCTCTTGAAGATATTGACAAAATTGATATATTGCTTTACAAGACATGGATCTTCTTGAAGATATTATCTCAGGTGGAAATATCTACTACTACTATACTGGCAATGATGATGATCATAGATATTATTGCCTTACAAGGATACACCAATCTCAGTTAAAGGGGCAGTATAGCCAAGCCAAATCCTAAAAGAGCCAAATTGAGCTAAATAAAAAGATCAAGCTCTGTAAAAAAAAAAAAAAAGTTCTCAAAGGATCAAGCTCTAAAAGAGCCGGCCAACTATACATAAGACCTATGAAGATCGCCATTCGGGCAGCGGCGAGGAGTCAGTGGCCCTAAAAAGCCCGCGAAGACCATCGTGCGCACCCATGCGGGCAGCTGACGAAGTCAAGGATTCAAAGCCTAAAAGGTCATAAATCCGCGAAGACTAGTCACCGTAACTCCCATGCCGTCTGTATAGCTTCCGGCAGCGCCACGGGGAACGAATGAAAATGCCCTCTTGTGAATGGGCTCGACCTTGCAGACGAAAAAACAGGGGCCGCAGTGCGAGCTTTATGCCAACCGTGCGTAAGACCCTCCAGATCTAGGGTTTGATTTCAGTAGTAACTCGTGAGGAAGGGCTTAAACCTACTCATTGATGGACTGGCGACCCTAGATTTGGTGCCCAAAGGTAGCCTTGCGAGCCCTGCGAACTCTAGAGAGTTACCGTGGCCAACCCTGTACGTAAAACCAACAGTTCACCGCCCGGTAGCGTCAATGGGCCCCTCTGATGGACCTTGGCCGTGAGCTCAAGGCAATGAAAAGCCCAAAAGCGAACTCTAGAGAGTTACAGTGGCCATCACATAAGACCCATAAATGCTCCACTACTCATGAGCTTAAATTGTGTGTGTGCGCACGCTCCACTACTCATGAGCTTAAACTGTGTGTGGCTAATTAAATTGAAACTTAGTACCGCCAATTTAAATACTCACATAGAATCCCGCACTAACAAAGCATAAAAGGTTTAGAAATTGTAAAGGATGTAATGAAATCATTATATAAAGTATGAATATAATTTGATAATGTTAGTATAAATGTCATCAACATGCAATGAGAAAATGCTATTATAAACATCTCAAAATGCTTTCATAAAAACATATGTGAAGCCAAATAAATTATGTCAAAAAAAAAAACATGAAAACAAAAATCACATGTTCAAAATTACATGTTTTAAAGATCTTCTGTAATCCCCACTGCTTCCGAATATCTGCGCAAATCTTCTTTCAACGGTGCCTGAGCTACATCATGTTTTGATTTTTCTTCAAGAATAAGTTTCGCTTGATCAGGAACGCCAGCAAGTTTATTCTCCAGAGAAGCAATCATTTCTTTACTTTGAAGTTGCACGGATTTTTCAATATTAATGGATTGAACATTCGCCTGTATCCTCTCTTCAACATCTTGAATAATTAAGGCTTTTTCATGATTCCTTCTCTCCAGTTGAGAGATTTCTTCCTTCAGGACTGCAATACGATCTTGGATAGTCTTATTTTCATCAATATGAATCTTTAATTGATCTTGAAGAATCATATGCTCTTGTTCAAGTTTAAAATTGATGAAGCTGTCAGAGAGGCTTGTTCTTGAGATGCAGCCAGCTGCTTCTTGTACTCTAAAATCTCAGGGGCAATTGTAACATTCTCTACCGACGCCAAAGAAATTACTGAATCACGTAACTTGAGGAGTGAATCACACAAAGGAGATATGTTGATTCTAGCCATCTTGGCAGAGCTCTCCAAAATCTCTATAGCAACATCCAAATCCAACCATTGATCAGGATTTCTGAAGATATGGATTATTGCTAACAAGGAATGTTTCACCATAAGCATTTTATGAACAGGGATTTTTGCAAAGGATGACAATTCAGAAGTAGTGGCCACAGAATCAGAACTGGCCGCACCACTGCAAGGATGAGTACCTATAGCAAAAGAAGAAAAATATTCAAAATATTATTATGAAATATGTAGTCATGAATAAAGATAATCAGTGCATATATATGTACCTGTCACCGAAATATGACTAACAGAAGCAGAAGCTCTCTGAGTCATGGAAAGACCAAGTTCCACCATATCAGCAAAAGATGGTGCTCTAGCTTCCGTGCTTGAATCTCTGGTAGCCGGAGTTGGCAAGTCTGTAGTTTCTGTTGGAAATATGATTTCACGAGCTACTACTCTCTGTACTACCAATGGAACTACAGGTGCTCTTGGTGAAGTTACCACAAGAGGGCTCGCTGAAGAGATAGCACCTATTTCTGCAACTTGAGCACCTAAAAAAAGGAGACACAATAAAAGGGAGACATAATAATAAAATAATAGTTGTTAAAATATAGATAGATATATGCATGTGGAAATTAAATCTCCTTTACCTGGTGAATACCCATATTCGCCATAATCTAAAAGTTCCTCTTCATTTTCCTTAGCTGCAGGAGATTTAGCAGGAACATTTACACCAGGAAGAGTCTTAACGGTTGCAGGGGAAGATTCCATCTCGACTTCTTTCGCAGCTGTTTCCTCATCTCCGTCAATGTCAACTTCGCCTTGTTCAAAGTCATCATCTTTATCTTCACAGCCGTCACTATCCTCGTCTTCATATTGTGAAGATTCAGTAGTATCTGACGATGAAGTTGAACTCTCATCTTCTAAATTTCTTCATTAGCTTCTTCAATGACAACCTGTTTCCCTTTGTAAGAAATGGGTTGGCTGCTCTCCGGTACAAGCTCTTGGATTGTAGGGGAAGCGGATGCTTGACGGGTCCTTTCTGGAAGAATAGGGGATGATGTTTGTAAACGCGTTTTTAATCTAGTCATTGGGGAAGATGGACTAGGACCAAGGGGTTGTGGAGGAGATATGGAAGTACCAACAGCTGGTCCTTCTTGAACCGCTGCAGTCTCTGCAGGAATTGGAGAAGATGTACCTTCAGCATCATTTGCGGCTTGATTTGAGAAGTCCCGACGAGCTTTCTCGAATTCTCTCAAAACTCCATGAGCAAACCAGCCATCCAAAGTGTTGATAGGCTTGATTTCACGGATAGGGCCTTCCTAAGATATCTCCCTACAAATTTCTCCAGGATGAGATGCATGGCTCTTTTCTGGAATATAACCGATTCCACTCTCTAAATTTCTGCCCTTCAGCCTGGGCGGATGGAGAAAGATAGAAGAATCTACTGGCAAGCATTTAGTGACCAAGTATGATTGGTGATCCCACCATCGCATCCAGCTATACGATGTACGGACTATGCGAGCACAGCCTGGAATTATGAAAAGAGATCCAACACAGCCATTCAACAGTTGTTTCCATATCATGGCCCAGTTAAGAGGACCAGTTCCATAACAGCGCATTTTTCTAGTAACCAACCCGCAGTCTTGAGGCACGGTTTGATCATAACCAAATTGACGAGCAAAGCGACTGGGGTAGTAAGGTTCTCTCCAAAATTTTGTTCCTTCCCGAAGAGGTAAACTGCATGAGCGAATAGAAAAGAAGAAAGCTCTCTCTGCTGCAGTAAGCGTTTCTTGGTCCACCATATCTGTATCTTCAGTGTAGCGATAAAGGCGGAACTGAAAGAAGTTTATCTGGTCATCATCTCAAATTTTATTGGCAACCCACTCATATGCTCTTTTTGCCATTGCTCTTTGCTGAAAGAACCAGAGTGGAAGGTGGGAAGGATGAGTATATGCTTACTCCGGAGCTTCAAAGGTCCAAGGAAAATAAACTCCAAGCCACCCCGTAATATAATGCCAAGAAGTATGTGCAGACGAAGCTCCAAGAGTAGGGACTTTTACGTGGGTAGCTACTTCTCCAAGAGCCCTGTAAATAGAACATAATACTGGAGGAGCAAGAGAGTATTTATGGCCTTCCGCTAAAGCACCAGTTACAACAAAGACGCTTGGACGAACAACATCTGCCCACTTGGAGCTGGGCAATACGACCAAACTTAGCCAGTAAGCCAAGAACGCTGCAAGTTCTCTAAAAGAGATATATTCTGGCCTTCCCCTCATTGCATCTCAAAACTTCGTTAGTTCCTTGGAGTGACAATCGCGAAATCTTCAAAGAAAGAATAAAGATGAGGAGGTTAATATGCAGGAATGGCTAAATAAGCAAGAATATAAAGAGGAAGTCGATTATCAGATTGATAAATACCTGAGACCCCTAGAGAAATGAGCCAGCCATTGCAGAGGGGGAATTTTGTGGAAGCTGGGGAATTTGCCCATCTCTTTGAACGGTTCTATGGTGGTCTCAGAGATGGAAGGCTTGCGATCTGGAGAAGATACAAAGGCCAATTCTCTGTTTGTAGGAATGAATTCATCATAGAATTTGTCTGTTATTGTAAGACCGGCTATACGATGAAGATCCCAAAGTGATATGCTCATTTCACCATAAGGTAAATGAAAGGAGTTGGTTGTAGGCAACCAGTATTTAAGGAAGCCTTTCAGTATATTGGGTTCTCTATAGAAGTGTTTGGCGGTCACTTCTATGGCATCATAAAGGCCAATCTTTGCAAGAGTGCTCGTATGCTTCAGCAATATATCCTCCGCCCATTCAGAGTAATAGCGGCGAACAGTTAACATGCCTCTGATACAGAATTCTGCCTGTCCCCAGAGTTGTTCTCGATTTCTAAAGCGCTGTCGAACTGTCTCATAAAAATGAGAAGGAAAGAGATCATGAGGATTGTGGAAAGGAACTAAGAATATCATGAGATGAGCTTCCCCTATCCTTTGTCGTGGTTTTTGTGTCTGAATGACTCCCTCAAGAATTCGGGGCTCTCTTGATGCCCACGATTCAGTATACATTAACCTCTCGTCGTGGAGGTAATCTTTAGACTCACAGTCAAGCATGGACTGATGGCGGTATACTTTGATGGGAATAATCGTCATGCCCTCCGCATGAGGGTTGTCAAATTTCATAACGCCTTCAACAACTCGTACCGAGTCCCATGAGTTTTGAAGTCTCTTCCTCTTATGTTCCTTAATTTTCTCTGCGAACTCTTTCGCCTTATTCCGGCGAGTTTTCTTTGGACGAGAAGCAGGGGGAGTGTCCTCACGAAGGGGTGGTCTTTCACTATCAGTACGAATGTGAGCCGTAGTCTTTAACCATTCATCCCAATCGTATTCCCTGCCATGCTTTGGGGGACATTTAATATCTCCTAATGATATGGATCTATGAATGGGGGAAGGCAAAGATCTAATGCGGTCAGAAAAGTCGAAGGTGGGAAGAACAGGTTCTTTAAAATAAGAAGGATTTCTGGAAGTGGTCTTTATTCGCTTGGCAGGAGGTTGATCAGAAGAAGGTTGATCGGAAGGAGGACGAGCTGTTTGTTTTATACGAGCCATAAAAATAAGTCAAAGAAAGGAAGATAAATGACAGAGTAAGAAAGGAAGAAAGAAGAAAAAGGCTAAGTGTTGGAAACAGTTCAAAAGAAATTGGCTAAGTACGAAGTACTTTGCGCGGGTTCGCGCAAAGTAGGAGGTTTGCGCGGAAAAATCTCCAAGGTCAAAGGACTTCGCGCAAAGTGAAATGGTTTGCGCGGGTTCGCGCAAAGCAAAAGGTTTGCGCGAAAAATCTCCAAGGACAAAGGGCTTCGCGCAAAGTAACAGGTTTGCGCGGAAGAAAATCGCCAGAGCAGAGTTTCAGCAGAGTATAAGAAGTTCATGAAAATGACGAAATAGTTGGACTATTTATAGTATTTCTGGCCGAGTACGGTACTCGACCGAGCTTTGCGCAAACCCTAGAAAATGAATTCTTTGATCCTTTTCTTTGATTTTCTGAAAAAACAAAGAATGGATCAAGGGGGCATCTGTTGAGACATAAAATAAGCAAAGAACTGAAGAAAGGAAAGATCAAGAAAATCAGTTTGAAGATCAAAGAAATCAGTTTAAAAATGACTTTGCGCGGGTCTGCGCAAAGTGAATAGATTGCACTGGACGGCGCAAAGTAAATGGGTTGCGCGGGTTGATCAGTGAAGACAGGTTACGCGGGAATGATAAATTGCACGAGACCGCACAAAGCATGTCGTTTGCGCGAGTCCACGCAAAGTGTTTTGCGGAGGTATAAAAATGTTTGGATGTTATTTTGTCCCACATCGACCAGAACAGAGATTTACACCAGTAAAAATGTTTATAAATACCCCATTCTTTCTCTCAAAAGGGGTTAGAAGATTTCAGAGTGGAAGAAAGACGAAGAAGAAGACAGAAGGTGCAAAGGAGCATTGGGCTCATATAGTTTGCGCGGAGCATTGGGCTTCTATAGTTTACGCGGACCCGCGCAAAGGAGCATTGGGCTCCTGTAGTTTGCGCGGACCCACGCAAAGCATGTAGTTTGCGAGGACCCGCGCAAATCGACTGCTGGACAGTCTATAACAGCAATGGGCTGATATGCTGCTGGAATGGCTAGAGTCTTCAAATCTTCAAGTTTTTCTTGTTCAGGAGGAAGGGAAGAATCATCGACGAAAAGGCGTATTCCTCCTAAGTTTCAGGAGATGATCGAAATAGCACTGAAATGCTGCCGAAATCTCTATTCTCTTGAAGATTAATTAGTCGACTTGTCTATTCTTCCTAAGTCATAGGAGATGATTGAAATCAGCGCTGTTATGCTGTCGAAATTTATATTTAACCGTTATAATTGTAACTTGCAATGAATTCTTTGTAAACTATTTTAGAATCAAGGGATACCTGAGGATGTAAATAAATTCAGAATCAATAAAGTGTGATGATTGTTTCTGTAACTATTCCATTGTTATGTTTGAATAAGATAATTCCCAAATCAAATACTTTTGTTTTCTTGTCGAAACATATGCCCACTTCAATATCCACATCATTCAAAGTAACCACTAGATCGAGGGCCCATTATAAACACAATCAATCAAGTTACATCCTAAGTATGGGTGTACATTTAGAAGTGGGGTTTCTCATTGATTGATGTACTAGTTTAAGTTCCATAAGCAATCCACAAGTAATCCACAAGCACGAGAAAATATGCAGGATAAATATTGAGCGTGTAATCTAGCATTTAATTCCAACAATTAGCATATGTAATTATAAGATAAGGATATCAATTATCAACTGAAATTAAAATAAAAACTATCACTTAAGTAAATAGGAAAATGGAAAGCTCAAGGAAAAGAAATCATCACCTTATATGTCGAATCGTCTACTAATGTCATTAGGAAGTGTGCACGCCCGTAGACTTAGATCCTATCATGAATTATGAAATTCTACAATTACATCCAAACCTAACACAGTATTTATGTTAAGAGTATTGACCTAGGGTATGGATTACTTAGGTCCAAGATTCCATCCTAGAGTTTAAGTCTAGGCTAGCACTACAAGAAATTGCTACATTACCGACACTTTTTTGTTGGTGGCCAACATGCACCACCGGCGAGCGTCCCAAAAATCTATTCTATCGGGTTGGAGTAACCTTTAAAGATAATAAATGAAACCCGCTACTGACGAAGGTCCATTAAAAAAGAAAAAAGAAAACCCTACCTCCCATCTTTCTCATTCTCTCTCTCCGTCCCTCCCTCTCTGCTCCCAAAACTAATGGCCTCTCTCTCTCTCTCACTCTCTCTCTCCCCGCCCCCATTCCATCCTCCCAAAATTGACAACCTATCTCTCTCACTTTAAATAATAGAGGAGAGAGCTCCCCTTTGGATTTGTAGATCTCAACGAGATCATGTTTTTAATGGCAGACCTGTTCGATTCTTACGCTCGCATCGGATTTGGGGTTTCTTCTAATTTATTGTTCCCCGTTTTATTGTAACGTCTTGGAAAATTGATATAAGGACCTAAATATCGCCTCAGGCAGAATCACCTGAGGATTGTATCTATCGTAATTTAGGTAGAATTTAGTTGACTACTAAACTGAATAACCTGTGGATTTATCTCGGGCCACCATTCCCATAAATGAGAGGGCCTAAAACCATTAATATCATTGACTTAACAAAGCATAAAGACTTGGGAGAAATCTCAAGAGCCTGTTGCTCTCGGGAGTACATTGAAACCTCGTATCGAACCCAAACCACACGTCGAAAGTCTGCTAACTGCGAAACTATAGGGTTATGACTGTCCTACTGGGCTTAACAGCCATTGCGGAAATTGAGCCCAGATGGTGTCCAGAAATGCACGACTCGAGCCTTGAGTGAAGTGTGTGAGAAATGCGAATATCTTTAGAAAATGAATTAGAACTTAAGTGACTTGGGCCATTCGCTAGTACGCGAAATTGAGGATTTCAGACCGTCAATTTCTTACCAAACTTCACCAATAAGAAAAGGAGATTTCATTGCTCATATCCATATAACTGTGGCCCCGTCGAGTAAGTATGACGGTCGATCTGACACAGGTCCTCCACGGTAGATCAGCCCATCCGATCGCACCACAAACACAGTCCTGGCATAGATACAATGTCAGGGAGCTTACCCTGTGTCGTAGGTGAGTATTAGACCTTCCTATGAGCCCTGTTTGTCAAAAACAGTCGCCCAAAGGATACAACATATGTGTATAGTGGCCTTGAGGCCATTTACATCACTTCTGAGCCTATATAAAGCCCTTATTTCACCCCATTTCACTCCTATACGAATTTTCTCAAAACCCTACGAGAGAGAAGAGAGAAAAGAAGAGAAAAGAGGAGGGAGAGAAGTGAGATTCAGGGAGGTTGCTGCAGGAATCTTCCCACACGACTCCATGTGCTAGATCGCCGCTTTTTTTCGCTACCCGACCTATTTTGGCCACAGATTTGGGTAAGAAACCCTGACCCTAATCTCGTTGTAGAAATCCAGGCTGGTAGCTTGTCGAGCTAGCTAACCTTTTACATATATAGGTGTTTATCGTCTCGTTTTCGAAAACATCAGTCTGAACCAGGTCCGAATTGAGCTTTTTGACGAAAGGTGCGGACTATAAATGTTTAGGTTATGGTTTTCAATGCTTTCAATGTCAGCTAATGATTTATGTCTGACTTAATTACTACTATATTGTCGTAGATATGCCGATTCTTGTATAATATACATGTATGAACTATGTTAGATAAAAGATGCATTCCATGTGTTTGTTGAAATGTTTGAATGAGCATTTGAATGTGATTTAAGATTACCGTGATTTCTGATCTAGGGTTAGTTATTGACATATGTACATTAACCTGCCCATATAAGGAATCGTTAAGATGTGTTGTAACTAACCTAGCCTATGTATTTGGTATAGTGTAGTCTAAGTTTTTGTTGTATTGTCTGAATGAGAAATTGTTGATGATTTGTAACTATTACAAGTACTAAATTAGGATTTTGTATTGCTGTATACATATGTATAATTCTTTCATGTAATCATATTTGCCTCTACACAATTTATGGATAAAATGCAAGTGTTTGTTAACGTGTTCAAGGTGTTTGATAAAATGCACAAATGAAGTATTTACTTGGATTGTTTGTCAAATGCTGAAATGATTATCACATGTATTTATTTACTACATCTGAGTAAGATCGAGGCTACGACATAGTCTAGGTAATCGGTAACAGACCCTGTTCAGGTGGCCAAATTAGTCGTGTCACATTGGGAAAATTCGACGAATCTGGGTTGCACGAGGATTGTCGGCAGTGGTTAGGCCACACGGGGTGCTTATACGCTCCATGTCGATTAATTTTGTGTGTGCCTCTACCAATCGAACTTTTCAAACAAATCGGTTGGCCTATTGTATGTTCACCATGTATGGACGCCACTGCTTGAATCTAAGATACCCCCACTAGTGTAAAAGCCCATTTTAACCATGGTACTACGATTCCCTAAGACTCATGAGCCGGGCATGGTGATATGGGACACTGTGGTTGAGCTGTTGGCCTACACTGGGGTGACGAGACTCCCCGTAGTGACCAGTGAGCAACCCAAATTTGTGACCCGGGCATGGTGGTATGGGATACCGCGTTCGAGCTGTCAGCCTACGCTAAGGTGACGAACCTCCCGTAGTGACCTCGAGTATAAACCTTTGAACTTTCTTATCGACTGTTTTTCAGTAGGAGTGATGCCCTATAACTTGCCTATCGTATGTGCTTAACTAGGATTGATGATCCTAGATGGATCCTTCGGTTCAGGCAAATGATATAAAGGGAGCTACCTTAGCTTCCTGAACCAGCTGTATGAATAAACTTAAATAAGTACTCGACTAACACGACCATGCATCGCATTGCATTAGTTAGGAGGTGCGTTTGGCGAGGAAGGGCACTTGAGGGAGGTTGCCATGCGCGAATTAGGTTGACGGAGTCGCTTGTGAGGGAGGTTTGTACGAGGGCATACATCATTACTTGCATATCATTCTTACATTAACAAGAGTAGTTAGGAAGTGATTGTGTATTGCTTTATCATTACTACTTGATTGACTTGATAACATGTTAAGCTTTGCCTTATAGTACCACTGAGTTACTCCCACCCTAAGACGGTGTTTTAAAACACCAACTAGACTACGATTTAGATGCAGGTGCGGATGACGTTTGTGCTATGGAGCTGGACTACATGGATGAGGAGGAGGAATTCTCCTATTCTCAATTGTCAGGCGAGTCGATGTAGACTTCATGCTAATACACAGGGATACTAGGATTTTTGGCTTAGTTAAACACTTTACATTTCCCAATTTTGTATATTTTGAAATGATACTTGTATATGTCCAGCCTGGATACATACTCATACTCTGGAGTTTGTAAAATACCCATATCTTTAGATATATACATTTTAGTCTTCCGCTTGCTTAATTATATCCGGAGTATGATAAGCTATTTTTAGTATAATATCACTCGTGCTTGACTCATTAATATGGACGAAATCTGAACATTATTATCCATATTGCATAAGTAATGTGCCGGATCTCGGGAGTAAAGCTTACTCGCCCCTCGAAATCTGGGGTGTTACAAGTCGGTATTAAAGCATGATTTGGATTAAACTGGACCTGTGTTATAGGTAACACGACGCACTCTGATGCACTCTGACTTAGGAAGGGGGTGATGAAATCTAGAAACCACATTAGGATCCTAGTTTCATCGATGGGTGAAAACAGATGCTATAAATTAGTTCCCAGCGAATACCAAAGGAACTTGGATCATGTGCAGTGACCCAAATCACCTCTAGGCCATTAGTTGATGAGTCTAAATCATTAATCGATAAATTTCAAATCGAGAACCGACACAAAAAGGTGCAAATATGTGCGCATACAATTAGGTAAATGGACCGTGCGGGCTTAAAGACCCAAAACGCGAAATACGGTGGGGGCCCGGGGGTCCCAACACTCATACGGCACCCCGGGAGGGAGTGACCACTACCCCAGGGTGGAGCCACTGTTGGGCACCCCAGAGGGATGAGGCGGCACTGCTCGGATGGCGGTGCACCGCCGGCCTCCACAGAGGAGCCCGGCAGCACCACGGCAGTGGTGGCGCACTGCCGACTGATCGCCCATGTTGGGCCACTCCCATGTGTGGGACCTCCCACTTAACCCCTTTTTGTCCCTTTCGCTCATTTTACCCTACTCCTGCCCCACAAGCACCCCAAAACCCTCCAAAAAGTCACTTTCTCTCTCAAATCCCCACTTCCATACATCCAATCTCTCAAATCTTCTACATCTTGCACCCCTCCACCACTACTTCTTTAGAACCACCCACTACATCTCCTCGTTTCTCTTATTCTCACCTATTTGGGCACAAAAACCCTCTCTTCGTGTCTCATAACTTCCATATCTTTAAATCCACTTCAACCCTCCACGTTTTCCATCTCAATGGCGTTCTTCGAGATTGTCACCCCGTCTTCTCCATCTCATCACTTCCTTCTCTCATGGGAAAGAAGAGGGCGGCCCCAGATGAGGCCAGGCCGAGCCGACCACGCCATACTACGAAGAAGGTGAGTGCCGAGCGAAGGTCAAAACGAGACCTTGATCCTTGAATCCAGACAGAAAGATCTCTACCGGCGGGCAACGAGCTCAGTAAGTTTCGCGATCGCAAGGTTGTATTTGAAGAACATATCGATGAGAAGTTGTTTGGATTGTATCATGTGATTGACCTTCTCCTGGAGAATGGGTGGGGTCCTATATTTGAAGGAAATAATCATGCGAGTGAAGGCGTCGTACAAGCCTTCTATGTGCACATAAGGGACCCAACTCTTGAGCCTCTCCAGTTTACCATACCATTGGGAAAAACTGAAGCTAGGGTCGACGTGGATGTCATGACACGTATTATGGGGATAGAACGTGGTTTGGTGCATGCCAATGAGACTAATCTCATTAGTGAACGGGAAAAAAATCGCCACACATGGTTCCTTTGTGGCCAACTTATTGAGTGGAGGTGAGGGAATAGCCTCTCATCAACCAGTATGACGGACAACTTTCGCCTGCTCCACAACATATGCACGTACAACATGTATCATAGGTGGAGTAACCGTACATAATGCACTCAATTCATGGTGGATTTCTTGTACAGAGCTAGACAGGGAGATAAGCTATGCCTGCCTACTCTCGCCTTATCCCAGATAATCAACATGACACGATTTACTCAGGGAGATGCCTCACTCCCTTTCGGTCGACTCATTTGCAAGATCGCCCGAAACTTTGGCTTCAGACTCCATATGGATAATGTCGCCCCAATCCATTTCATTAGTGAAACCACACTCAATAATATGGGCATAGGCCCCAAGCAACACTAAGCCAGGCTTGATGAATATGAGGATGAAATAAAGAAGAGACTGAAGAAGATGAAGAAGGAAGTGAAGAAGAGGAAGGAAATGAAAAGGTGGAAGGAAATGGAGAAGAGGAAAGCAGTGAGGAAGTGGAGCAAGAAGAAGAGGAGGAAGCCCTAGATTCAGACGGGGGACCTCCTACAACTTATGAGGACCGCCATGACCGGGCCGCCCTAAAAGCTTGCATGACCAAGATTGAAGAAAACTAGGCCCACCTGAAACAGAAATTCGAGGAGAACTAGACCTACCTCAAACAAAAGTTCAAGAGAATGTCTCGCACCCTTAAGGCCCTCCTGTGTTGTATGCAGGATAAGGGAGCGTCTGCACCTTCGCCAGAATCGGCGAACTAGTCATGTGCTTGTAGTTATTTTCTGGTTCCTTTTGTAATGACCTTAATTAGGTCTGGTTTGGATGTTAGGTTAGTAAGTTTTGAAGCCTTTTTGTTAAAATTAGCTCAATGCATTCTCTGTTATGATTCACGTAATGTTACATCATGTGTATTGTGACAAATTTTATTAAATGGAATACATAGAACTTCATTTGTTGGAAATGTGTATAATGCTTGGAAAGAGTGGATGTTGTCCCGATTCAATGAATGTTATGTTCTCTGTTGTATACAGGGAATGCCTCCTAAAACTACTTGGAACGTGACCCGTCTCCCACTTGGCGGAATGATTGATGGGGCCCGTTACCTGAGTAATAGCCAAACGGACCCTAATCTGGATCCGAGTGGCGAGGCAATGCCGGATTCACAACGGTCGCTGGCCCTACAAATGGGCCAACACCGAGTGCACCACCGGTTCCGGGACAGGATCGTGCATCTTCATCGACTCCACACATGCCACAGGCGGCCTCGCCCCCTGATAGGTTAGAACAAATGATGCTCCTAATGCAATAACAACAGCAAGTTCTGGCCATTATGGCGGGGGCTATCGTACATAACATGAATATAGTCCTGCCAATGCCACCCGTACAACTTACTGGGGTAGTAATTACAAGTGGCCCGTTCGAGTGCATTCAGTACCTTCATCCTCCCACTTTTGCGGGTACTCACAGATCCGAGGAGGCTGAGTACTGGTTAGACAGCATTTCAAAAATGCTGAGGCCGTTGCACTGTTCTGAGGTGGAATAGGTTGAGCTAGTCACATATATGCTAGAGAAAGAAGCTAGCCTGTGGTGGGATAGCATACTGCGAACCGTTCCAGCAGGATTTGTATGGACCTGGGACGAATTTGAAGTACGCTTCCACGAGAAGTATTCCCCCCTCACTTATCGTAATGAAAAGGAGGGTGAATTTCTCTGCCTCCGACAGAGAAGAATGACTGTGGTAGAGTATGAGAACCGTTTCAGGGAGCTGGCAAGATATGCTCTTTTAATTTTGGCAAACGAGCTGATGAGAATGCAGCCTTTTTTAGAAGGGTTGAGACCTAATATCTGCACCAAGATGTGCTGCGCTAGCATACCCAGCTATGTTGAGTTAGTGAGCATGTCCTTGCTAGGTGAGCAGGATGGTGAAAGAGTGTCTCGAACACGCATGCCAGTGGGCTCGAGACCTAGGCCTAAATTGTCAAACTAGCCGTTTCTCGACAACAGGCCACGTATGGACTCGCCTCTCGGGCCAATGGGACCCCTGGCTCAACAGAGGCGATTTGATCTTTGGTGCACTTATGCAAGAAAGTGGGCCACACTGAGACTTATTGTTTTACCAAGATGAGGGACAACGACTTCAAGCCACCTCAGAGGGACAACCGCTAGCCACCATGCGTTATATCAGCTCCACCCCTGCGATCTGCACCACCGGCGTAGCCATTCAAAAGGCTTACTGCACCCTGAAACAGGCTGCCTCAATGACTTATGGCAGTGCAACCGAATCGTCCACAACAAGTGTGTGTACATGCTCTCGCCGTTGAAGTATTTGAGTCTGTAATTATAGTACTGCAGGCGTTTGAAATTACCGCCCACATCCAAGGTACACCACTATTTCTGTTAGTGGACAATGGGTCCATTGTTTCAATGATTGCATGAACTACAGTCAAGCGATTAGGGCTAAACACTACCCCTATGGTTGGGGTGAGAGTCATCTCAGCAGAAGGAACTTTCTTTGATGCCACCAAGTTGTGTGAGAATTGCCCGATAGACCTAGGAAGCAGAACGATATGCATTGATCCGATCATCACCAAGATATACCATTACGACGTCATTCTCAGCATGGATTGGCTCACCGATATGAAGGCAGAGATTTACTGTGAAACAAGATTGATGACAACCCATGGGCCTGAGGGCATGACCTTTACCTTCCCAATTTAAGTCAGTTGGCCCTACGTATTCGTAGTTACACTTCTTTATTGGAAAGTCATGATGATATGTCACTTAGGGACACCCTGGTAGTCCAAGATTACATGGATGTGTTTAGAATGATCACTGGACTACCTCCTCAGCGCGAGATCGATTTTACCATCGATCTTGTGCTTGGTACGACGCTGATTTCTTTACCAAAATATCGCATGCCTCCATGTGAAATGGAAGAATTGAGGAAGCAGATTGATGAACTATTGGACTCGGGTTTATACAGCCGAGCATATCTCCGTGGGGAGCACCTGTACTATTTGTGAAAAAGAAAGATGGATTGCTGCGGTTGTGTATAGATTATCGCAGTCTAAATCACGTCACAGTAAAGAACAAGTATCCTCTTCCCAAGATAGATGACCTGTTTGACCAGTTGAAGGGAGCACAACATTTTTCTAAAATAGATCTGTAGTTTGAGTATCATCAATTGTGCGTTGGGCATGAAGACATACAGAAAACAACTTTCAGGACTAGTTTTGGGCACTACGAATTTCTCGTAATGCCATTTGGGCTCACAAATGCACCAGCCGTATTCATGGACCTCATGAACAAGGTATTTCGGCCGTATCTCTACTGATTCATCATCGTATTCATCGACGACATCTTGATATACTCGAAGAGTCGGGAAGACCACGAGGAACACTTGCGAGCGGTCTTCAAGACCCTCAGGCAGAATCAGTTGTTTGCTCATTACTGAAAATGCGACTTTTGGAAGGAAGAAGTCAAGTTTTTGGGAAACGTAGTTTCTAAGGAAGGAATCACTGTAGACCTTGCAAAGGTGACCACGGTACAATACTGGGAGCAGCCCAACTCAGTCACTGAAGTGAGGAATTTTCTCAGTTTGGCTGGCTATTATCGTCGATTCATTAGAATCTTCTCCAAGATAGCCCGACCATTATCTCAGCTTACACGAAAAGACCTTAAGTTCTCTTGGAATGAGAAAGCAGAAGTAGCCTTCCAAGAATTAAAGGATAAGATGACGTCTGCACCTGTGTTAGTATTGCCAGAACAAGGGGTTAGATATACCATTTATACCGATGCTTCTCACATCGGTTTGGGTTGTGTACTTATGCAGAAGGATGGGGTGATTGCCTATGCCTTGCAATAGTTAAGGAAACAAGAAGAAAACTACCCCACTCATGACCTAGAGTTAACGGTAATCGTCTTCGCATTAATGCTCTGGAGACATTACCTCTATGGAGAGGAGTTTGAGCTTTTCTGCGACCATAAAAGCCTCAAGTACATTTTTACGCAGAGGGACCTGAATATGAGGCAACGACGTTGGATGGAGACTTTAAAAGAATTTAAGTTTGAAGTCTCCTACCATCCTAGCAAGGCCAACCTTGTGGCTGATGCGTTAGTCGCAAGAAAATGGTAGAATTTGCAGCCTCACTGATGATAGAAGAGTGGAATATAGTGGAGTTCGTGTGAGATTTCGAATAGAAGCTCACAGTAGAAGAGCCATTCGAGAGCATCGTGCACTTCCACGTGCAACCACTCATTGATGACCGAATTATTGTAGCACAGGGAGAAGATGAGCTACTAGTGACAATGAAACAGCGTGCAAGTGATAGTGAAGAATCAGAATGGAGGGTTGGCTTGGATGGAGGTTTACGATATCATGGCCGCTTATGCGTCCCGAACTGTCATGACTTGAGGAGAGAAGTTTTAGAGGCTACTCACAATTCAAAGTTGGCAATGCATCCTGGTAGTACGAAAATGTATTGAGATGTAAAACGTTCGTACTGGTGGGATAAAATGAAAGCTCAGATAATAGACTTCGTGTCACGATGCCTCACGTGCTAGCAAGTTAAGGCCGAGCATCGCCGACCCCCTATTTTACTTCAGCCCATGCCTATAGCAGAGTGGAAATGAGAATTCATATCTATGGATTTCATTTCTGGGTTACCGAAGATGAAAAGGGGCACGATTCCATTTGGGTGACTGTGGACCGATTGAAAAAATTGGCCCATTTTCTTCCAATTCGGGTTTCTAATTCAGTAGATGATCTGGCCAAGCTGTACATCAAGGATATGGTACTATTGCTTAGGGTACCTTTAGAGATTATATCAGATCGAGACACGCGATTCATGTCTATATTCTGGACCTGAATGTAAGAAGTGATGGGGCGAAATTGAAATTCAGTACTGCGTTCCACCCTCAAACCGATGGGCAAACGGAACGGGTAAATCAAATACTTGAGGACATGCTACGAGCGTGCGTACTTGACTTCAAGGATAGTTGGGATGATTGTCTCCCTTTTGTCGAGTTTGCTTATAACAACAGCTTCCAAGCAAGCATTGGCATAACTCCGTACGAAGCCTTGTATGGATGCCCGTGTCGAGTCCCACACTGTTGGGCAGAAGTTCGCGAGAAAAGCCTAGTTGGCCCAGATTTGGTTCAGGCGACTTCAGAGAAAATCAACATTATTAGGCATTGACTCCTTGCGGCCTAGAGTAGACAAAAGAGTTTCACCGATATGAGACGAAGACAGGTGGAATTTGATGTTGGGGACCATGTATTCCTTAAGGTTTCCCTAATGAAAGGAGTACTTCATTTTGGTAGGAAAGGAAAACTCACACTGAGATTCATTGGCCCGTTCCAAATTTTAGACTGTGTGGGTGTAGTAGCATACCGTCTCGCCTTGCCTACACCACTTGCAGGCATGCACAACATATTTCATGTATTGATGCTGAAGAAATATGTTCCTGACCCTACCCATATCATCAAGTGGAAACAAGTGCAGCTAAAGGAAGACGCTACTTATGTGTTGCGGCCCACGGGTATCCTAGATAGGAAGGAACAAGTCCTATGCAGTAAGGTTACCCCACTCATGAAAGTATTATGAACACACCACATTGAGGAAAAGCTACTTGGGAAACAGAAGTTGAAGTCCGTAAGAACTACCCTCAAATCCTTGAGGAGTACGAAAAAGTACTAATTTCATGGATGAAAATTTTCTTTAAGGGGGGTTAGATTGTAATGTCCTGAAAAAATCCATACAAGGATCCGAATATCGCCTCAGGCAGAATCACCTAAGGACTGTATCCATCGTAACTTAGGTAGAATTTAGTTGAGTACTAAACTCAATAACCGTAGATTTAGCTCAGGCCACCATTCCCATAAATGAGAAAGCCTAAAACCATTAATACCATTGACTTAACAAAGTATAAAGACCTGGGAGAAATCCCAAGAGCCTGTCGCTCTCGTGAGTACATTAAAAGCTCATATCGGACCCAAACCGCACATCAAAAGTCTGATGACCGTGAAACTATAGAGTTATGACCATCCTATTGGGCTTAACAGCCATCGCGAAAATCGAGCCGAGATGGCGTCCAGAAAAGCACAACTTGAGCCTTGAGTGAAGTGTGTGAGAAACATGAATATCTTTAGAAAATGACTTAAAACTTAAGTGAATTGGGCCATTCGCTCATATGCAAAATTGAGGATTTCGGACCGTCAGTTTCTGACCAAACTTCAACCATGAGAAAAGGAAATTTCATTGCTCATATCCGTATAACTGTAGCCCCGATCGAGTAAGTATGACCGTCGATCTGACACAGGTCCTCCACGGTCGATCAGCCCATCCGATCGCACCATAAACACAGTCCTGGAATAGATCCAATGTCAGGGAACTTACCTTGTGCCGTAGGTAAGTATTGGACCTTCCTATGAGCCCTGTTTGTCAAAAATAGCCGCCCAAAGGATATAACATATGTATATAGTGGCCCTAAGGCCATTCACATCACTTCTAAGCCTATATAAAGCCCTTATTTCACCCCATTTCACTCCCATACGAATTTTCTAAAAACCCTAGGAGAGAGAAGAGAGAAAAGAAGAGAAAAGAGGAGGGAGAGAAGTGAGATACAGGGAGGTTACTGCAGGAATCTTCCACAGGACTCTACGTGCTAGATCGCCGCTTCTTTTCATTACCTGACCTATTTCAGCCATGGATTTGGGTAAGAAACCCTAACCCTAATCTCGATGTAGAAATCCAGGTTGATAGCTTATCTCGCTAGCTAACCTTTTACGTCGTATATGTGTTTATCGTCTCATTTTTGGAAACGTACAGTCTGAATCGGGTCCGAATCGAGCTTTCTGGTGAAAGGTGCGGACTATAAATGTTTAGGTTATGGTTTTCAATGCTTTCAATGTCAGCTAATGATTTATGTCTGACTTGATTACTACCATATTGTCGTAGATACTCCGATTCCTGTATAATATACATGTATGAACTGTGAAAGATGCATTCCATGTGTTTGTTGAAATGTTTGAATGAGCATTTGAATGTGATTTGAGCTTGTTGTGATTTTTGATCTAGGGTTAGTTATTGACATATGTACGTTAACCTCCCCGTATAAGGAATCGTTAAGATATGTGTTGTAACTAACCTAGTCTATGTATTTGGTATAGTGTAGTCTAAGTGTTTGTTGTATTGTCTGAATGAGAAATTGTTGATGATTTGTACCTATTACAAGTACTAAATTAGGATTTTGTATTGCCTTATACATATGTATAATTCTTTCAGTAATCATATTTGCCTCTACGTAATTTATGGATAAAATACAAGTGTTTGTTAACTTGTTCAAGGTGTTTGATAAAATGCACAAATGAAGTATTTACTTGGATTGTTTGTCAAATGCTGAAATGATTATCACATGTATTTATTTGCTACATCTAAGTAAGATTAGGGCTACAACGTAGTTCAGGCAATCGGTAACAGACCCTGTTCCGGTGGCCGCATTAGTCTCATCACATTGGGAAAATTTGACGAATCCGGGTCGCACGAGGATGGTCAGCAGTAGTTAGGCCACATGGGGTGCTTATGTGTTTCATGTCGATTAAATCGGCGTGTGCCTATACCAATCAAACTTCCCTAACAAACTGTAACGACCCGTAAATTTCCATACTTTGGCTCGAGTACCACCTCGACCAGAAATCAATTAGGATTAAATCCTTTAGAAATTCAACAAAGTTAACTAAGTGCAAAACTCGATTAGCCGTGAAATCCGTTGGGATCGCTTTAAATACGATCTGGAAGACCCAAAACTTGCACAATCAGTGACTCTAGGTTACCCTAAAGTTTAGAACCAAACTCATTGCCCGGCTGCTCTCGGGAATGAAATGAAACTTCGTATTAGGTCTATACCGAACATCGGAAGTCCGATTAACACGAAGTTAAGGACCTAGGACCGCCTCACTGGGCTTGACAACCACCTCAGAAATCAGGTCCAGTCGATGTCCCACGGCCATTCGCTTGAGTCCGGAGCGAGGGAGTGTGAAAATCACTCTTTCCTTTACAAAATAAATATCTAGAATAGTGATCTGGCACCATTCGCTTGCGCATCAGTATTAAGCAACCAGACCGTCAGAATCAGACCAAATTACATCTTCGGATAAGGAAAAATTTCAGGAACATGTACATGTACTTGGAATTTCGGATCATGGCCCACTGACCATTGAACTGAAACTGGTCCGCCACGTGTGATCTGGGAATCCGATCAAGTCAAAAACGTAATCCCACGTAGATCCATGTGTTGAGAGCTTAAGTCTGAGTTTGGCTCAAAGAGGGCCACCAGAAACCCTCTTTTGAGCTGGAAAAGTGTCGAAATACCTATAATAGTCGTACCCCTTGAATAGGAGTCTATTTCGGAGAGGTTTTTGGCTATATAAGGGCCTTAGAACAGCCCCTCTCACAGCCATACGAATTTGGGATAAAACCCTAGAGAGAGAGAGAGAGAGAGAGAAAGGAGAGAAAAGCTTGGGATTTGTGGGAGTACTTCCCTCCTGCTGCTTTCAATCATCACAAGGCTGCACCACTCCTTTCCAGACATTTTTCCGGCGATATCAACTCTGTTTTAAGGTGAGAAACCCTAACCCTAGATCTGATTTGAGGTGTATAGGCTATAGGTTATGAAATGGCTAACCGATTCCGCTCTTTAGGCTAGAAAACTCTCGAATACGGAAGCTCATCCAACCTTTCTGATTCGTTGAGATTCCAAGGTGAAAGGTGAGGACTTTAGGTGTATAGGTTACGGTTTTCAACGCTTTCAATGTCGGATAATGATAGATTCATGATCTGTATGCAATTTCACATGTACAAAGTTCTTTCCGTTTTCTGTTTCGATTAACGTTGTAGAATATGGAATTTCACATACTCTAGGTATACGTAGAAATACCGTATACGTATTTTTTTTGGAAAAATGTTTGACATGTTTATGTAATGTATGATTATACAATATATGGATAAAATACTAGTTTGGCGAAAGGAATTGCCGTAATACATGTTCGCTTGTAAATACTACGTATGTTGAAATTGTGTATTCTAGAAATACCGTGTATGTGTAAATTTTGGAAATGCAATTGTCATGATTATTTGTTGTATGATTATTGTATACATGGATAAAATACCCGCTTGACGAAAGGATGGCCCTAATACGTATTTTACTAACATACGTCATGTATGTTGAAATAGTGTACTCTAAGTGTTTGTGTAAATGCTTGTGAGAGTAAATGTTTGGATGTTAGCACCGTAAGTCGGTGCTGAGATAGAATTCTCGACTACCTTAGAGACATGTAGGATTCCCTCCGTGTGGTTGTTTACTTCAACCACTCACATTGATGTATGTGTGTTTGTATCCCTATTTGTATAGTACTCTACAACATGCTTTACAACATGCTTTATAACATGCCTTATGACATGCCTGCTAACATGCTTGTATTATTTTGTTTATCATGCTTTACTCCACATGCTATGGATGAAGATTGATTGAGGTTGGGACTATGTCTATAGTCCAGACATTCGGTACCAGACTGGAAATTGTGGCTGAGATTCATGTCGCCACAAGAGATGTGTCTGACGAACCCGAGTCGTACTGCGGTTGGCGATAGTGGTTGGCCACACGGAGCGCTTTTGCGCTCCATATCACCCAACTTGTTGTGCGCTCGAGCTAGTCAGGCTCGTCAATTAACCAGATATGTCAAATGTGTGTTCACCATGATTGGTCATTACTGTTTGAACCTAGGGTACCAAACTTACCAGTAGCGATCCCGTTAACCATGGTACCTCGATCCGCTAAGACTCATGAACCGGACATGGTGGTATGGGACACCGTGGCCGAGCTGTCGGCCTATGCTGGGGCCAAGTGTCACCCCATAGTGACCATTGAGCAACCCAAACTCGTGAGCCGAATACGGTGGTATGGAACACTGTATTCAAGCTGTCGATACTTACGGCGAGAGCCGAGTACGGTGAGACCTGTACTCGTGCTGACGGGCGACGAGTCCTCTGTAGTATCTTCGAGTATACTCCAAGATCTGTGATTGGCGACGAGTCTTTCACAGCAACTAGAGTATGAGTGGAGCCGAGTACGGTGAGACCTGTACATAGCTGACGGCTAGTGATTGAGCCGAGTACGGTGAGACCTGTACTCGAGCTGATGGTCAGTAATTGAGCCGCATACGGTGAGATCTGTATCCATGCTGACGGGTGACGAGCCCTTTGTGATGCCTTCGCTATGCCTCTCAAACCATAACACCGTATGATATTAACTAGGATTGACGGCCCTAGAATGGATCATGTTTGGGAATGATACAAGTGAGGTACCTTAGTTTCCCAATACTGTTGTTTGAAACGGACTAATAACAACTCGAAAATCATGCGCATCATTGCACCGCATGTGCCTAGTAGATGTGGAGCACTAAGGGAGTTATGCATTCGCGAACGTAAGATGATGTCGCATGAGGGTGGTTTGGCAAGGGCATACATCATCATGTCATTTCATTCTTGCATGTAACAAGAGTAGTTAAACTTGTTTGATTTGTACTGCTTTATATTACTGCTTGATTGAATTGATAACATGTTAACCTATGCTTTATTGTTCCACTGAGTTAGCTACTCACTCCCACGTTACGGGACGGTGTTTGCAACACCAACCAGACTCTGTCGCAGGTATAGACGGCGTGTCGGTTCAGGATCCGGAGCCCGATTTCGACGAGGACCAGGATGAGTTCTCATTTATGCAGTACTCGGACGGCTTTGCTTAGGCTGACTGCATCGCGGGGATTTCAGGACTCACCGTTTAGATTGTATTTTGATTTTTGACTCAGAAATAGTACATGTATATGGATACTCAGTTAGTGTTCATACTCAGGTGTTCATGAAATTGTGTTTCTTCACATACCTTATATATACAATTTCAGTCTTCCGCTTGCCTTTATACAATTGAACTGGAGTATGAATTACTGTTTTGGTATAATCTCATTCATGTTTATTTCTCTAACTCAGACAACATTTAACCATCATTGTGTATGTTGTATAAGTGATGCGTTGGAACTCGGGAGTTGAGTTCATACTCGACCCCCGAATTTCAGGGCGTTACACAAACCGATTGGTCTATTGTATGTTCACCATGTATGGATGTCACTGCTTTAATCTAAGATACCCCCACCAGTGTAAAAGCCCATTTTAACTATGGTACCATGATCCGCTAAGACTCATGAGCCTGGCCTGGTGGTATGGGACATCATGGTCAAGCTGTCGGCCTACGCTGGGGTGACGAGCCTCCCCGTAGTGACCAGTTAGCAACCCAAACTCGTGAGTGGGGCATGGTGGTATGAGACACCGTGTTCGAGCTATCGGCCTACGCTGAGGTGACGAGCCTCCCGTAGTGACCTCAAGTATAAACCTTTGAAATTTCCCATCGACTGCTTTTCAAAGGTTTATACTTGAGGGAGGTTGTCATACACGAATCAAGTTAACGTGGAAGGGCACTTGAGGGAGGTTGTGATACACGAATCAGGTTGACGGAGTCGCTTATGAGGGAGCTTTGTGCGAGGGCATACATCATTACTTACACATCATTCCTACATTAATAAGAGTAGTTAGGAAGTGATTGTTGTATTGCTTTATCATTACTGCTTGACTGACTTGATAACATGTTAACCTTTGCCTTATAGTGCCACTGAGTTGATCACTCACTCCCACCCTTGGACGGTGTTTTAAAACACCAACCAGACTATGGTTTAGATGTAGGTGCGGATGACGTTTGTGCTATGGAGCAGGATTACATGGATGAGGAGGAGGAATTCTCCTATTTTCAATTGTCAGGCGGGTCGATGTATACTTCGCGATGATACATAGGGATACTAGGATTTTTGGCTTAGTTAAACACTTTACCTTTCCCCATTTTGTATATTTTGAAACAATACTTGTATATGTTCATCCTGAATACATACTCATAGTCTAGAGTTGGTAAAACACACATATCTTTAGATATATACATTTTAGTCTTCTGTTTGATTAATTTAATTATATCCGGAGTATGATATGTTGTTTTTAGTATAATCTCACTCATGCTTAACTCATTAATATGGATGAAATCTGAACATCATTATCCATGTTGCATAAGTGATGTGCCAGATCTCGGGAGTAGAGCTTTGCTCGACCCTTGAAATTTGAGGCGTTACATTTATCGATATAGGGTAAGAGAGAATGTGATCCTTTCGATCTCCTCCTCCTGCATTGTAACGTTAGGGTTTCATCGAAGTCTATTATGTTTTCTAGGGTTTCTTAAATCGCATGTGTTATCCAACGAATTTTGGGGGTTTTTGAGTTGCATTTTGATGTCAAGACTGTTTCATGGGATTTTTATTTTTTATCTATTTTTTTTTATTGTTTGATGATTTAGATCTTTTGCATGTTAATTTTCTTTAATTATAGAGATCTTTTTTGGTGTAGTTCTTTGATTAGGAGGAAAAATAGAGAACTATGTGGATTTGTAGGGAGTATCTGTTAAGCATCCGTTGCTTCGCTTTCTCTCATGCATATGTTGTACAAAAGCATGAAAAAGAAGGTAGAGGGGGTGCTAGAAAGGGGTCGCTTAATAGACGATGAGATCGATGATAGTGAGGCTTTCAAGAAATGGACAGATGTATTTACACGTCATGATCATCTTGCAGTTATTTAGGTTTCTTCCCTATCCCTCTACTGGCGTATGTCTCGTAAATGGAACTTTATCGAAGTTTTCAATGGTGGGTGTCATTATCTCCTCTATTTCCCACAGTGTGGTCCACTTGAGCTTTGATCTGCTTCGTTTTTGGGCTCATGCCTTAAAAATGGATGGACAACATTGATAGAAAACACATACATCACAGTGGATCCCTCCTAATGATGTATGATAATATCAGTTTGAAAATCATTTGGGCAATTCCTACTTACCCTTCCTAATGATGTATGATAATACATATAGGACTTGATCAAAACAGAGTAATTACAGGATCTGACCCAACAACATCCAAAACTACTTGCAGGTTGGCTGGAACACAGCTTTGAGAAGATCCAAAATCAGCCCTGCTTCGACCTGGCCAGTCTAAGCACAGCCTAACTCTAAGTCAGTAACTATAAAACTTCATCATCCAATCCCTTCGAAACATTGGCTTGCCATCTTCTGACCAAAATCCACCTGGAAATGTGGTTGCAGATGCAAAAGACCAAAAAACTCTGGCCCACGACCAAGAATCTTAGCATAAGCCTCCAAGAAGATCACTCAAAACCACTTTATCGCCTTGCTTGAGAATATCCCCAAGCTACAAACATTGAAACAAACAAAAAAAATTTTAAAAAAAAAAAACAAAAACACATTGACCACTCCTCAACCTAAAAAAGCAAAAACTGTTCTAGGATACCAAACCAAGGACTTCCATCACTTGCTAAATCTAATACTCTCAATAATTTAAATTCTGAAACCATTCTACACAAAGAGGAAGAGGACAACTCCTTGTCTTATATGGTCATTGGTCAACCTTTTTGCATGGCTCAAATATCCTGAATTGAAAATCATGAAAACATCATGGTTTTTGGTCATTAGGCTCATTGACTGAATGCAAGTTATTCTCTTGGTTTGTCACTTTTGTGCTTGTTTTGTGGCTATTCTCAATGTCCATGATCTCCCAAGTATAGTTGCTCATTGAGACCATGGATAAGGCTTAGATGATGGCATTGCTCAACAATTTGTCTTAGGTACATTTTTGGGTTTCAATTATCATTTTCTTTCACTTGATGTATGATAAATTCTCTTCCTTGTGGTTCTTTCACTGGATTTAGATAATATTTATAAATTCTAATTTTTTAATGGGATTCGAATTCAGGGAAGCCTTTGCTCTTTATAATTTTGTTGAATGACAGTTTGCTCTTTATAATTCTAATTCTGATGGTAAAATAAAATAATTTTATTATAGATTTAGTTCAGTTGTCCTTTTATAAACGAGAATTATTTTATGTTTCAAAATACTAAATCTCTAGCCAATTTGAAGTGGCACTGGCAAAATCATGTACAAATCCATGTGTTTTATTTATTTGTTACTTTTTCAATATGGCAAGTAATTCTGGAAGAGAAACATATTCTACATGGTCAATGCATTTATTTGTTTTCTTTTTATCATACATTCTTAAACTGTGTTGCTTGTGTATCGTTTTGAATTAAATAACCGATACAATCTCCTAGTTGATGTATAGAAAGGCTGAAAATTGCATTGCACATGCATCATTGCGTAGGATAATCCTTGTACTAGTTCTTTTGCTTACATGCTTTGTTTTATGCTAAAGGAGTGTCTATTTGATGATAACAACAGCATGCCCAGAGACATTATTTGTTGATACAACTATCGCAGTGCATCCCGAGGTATTATTGTGCTGTTTGACTGATCATTTTAGAACTGGACAGTCCTTTTAACTAGCAAGGGATTCCAATTGGATTTATGCTTTAAAATTTTTATTGTTATTTATCATTAGCATTTTTCTTCAATATTTTATTGTCTAGTTTAGCGTTAATGTTTTGTTTGCCTTCTTCTTTTCCTAAATTTATATCTGGATATTGTGATACGTTGGCATTGAGGCTTTAGATGACGACGACAATGAAGGACTAGATTTTGCGACAACTTGAGAATCTACTTTTAGAGGTTGTTGAATGATGATGCTGTCACAAGATATAATTAGGAGGGGCCTTAGATCTTGGAAGGTTGGAAAGGCATATGTATTATCATACATCACTAGGAAGGGTAAGTAGGAAATGCCCAAATGATTTTCAAACTGATATGTATGGCTTCTAATAGAGCTTTGAAATAGGTTTTGATCTGAATTTTATTTTTTTTTTGGTCTTTTTTTCCTTGTTTTTTACCCTTTGTTTCAGGTTGAGAAGTTTCTAGCGATTTTAAAGGATAATGCTGGTTGATGCTTCAGTTGTTTTAGTATTTACAAAATAGCTAAAAGAGATAGGTAAAGTAATCATCAGTCTTAATTTCCAACTTGTATTGCTGTGTCTACATAAGATTCGAGTATTTCCGTGTTGACACCCAACATGAAGGTTGTAGTTGGCTATAAAATATCGATCATGAATAGAGTAATAGATGCTTGCCCACCTCTATACATGAATCTGCTTTGCTTCCCGTCTTATTTTGTGCAACCATATTTCAAAATTTTCTCCAGGTGGAAATTAATTTAGATGGTTCTCTTGAAAGCACCTTTATTTCTTTCTTTGTTTTAGAGTGCATCCTAGAGACATTTGTATCAGAATGAATTGATGGAAGGATTGAAGGTCATTAAAACATCTCAATAGGCCTTGCACATCAATTTGTATGTTCAGCTTATCCTAGAGACATTTGTATCATACTATGAATTAAATTGGCTCTAATGATCCTAGCTTTCTTTCACTGTTTGGATTTTTAGAATTTAATGCTAGATGGCATGTATTTTAGATTTGATGGGTTCTGTATTAATGAAGATTGTAGATACAAAAAATGGAAAGGAGAAACATGTTACAATTTCTGTTGATGATGGAATTTCACCGAACACATCATTGTCTGATTTAGCAAAGCTCAAACATGCATTTAAGGAGGGTGGATTTCAACAGATTGTTGAGGTCCATGATTTCAACAATCTAATTCAAGTAACCATTTAAGGAGGGTGTGAAAATTACCATCACTGAACCCAGACATGAGCAACAGAGACTCCAATTATAATATTTGGAACACCCGAGCAGACACATGATGCACAGAGTATTCTTCAAGCATTTGTACTGACTGAACAGGGCACTCCTTGACTTGTTGCATTGGACTGGTAAACTTTGAAATTCTACTGCATCTGACTTGTCTTTGAGTATATATTCAGCTAGAAAGAAACAATATGATTTGCTCCTTGTTAGCCACTGAAAGAATCACTAGCATCACAACTTCATCATCATCATAGCCTTGTCCCAACTATTCTTCAATGATGGAGGCGATTATTAAGATGTGGTGGCGTTGAATTCGTAACTTGCATTTCCTTTACTTGTGAACTAATTTGGTGAGACTTCTTTCCCCCTATTATTTTCATTTCACTGTTGATAGTTACGTGAAGTTAATATAATCATATGAAAGTTTTATAATTGATCAAGAAGGAAAGAAAATAATATAAATTTCTATTTTTATTTCACTAAAGCATTCATTATTTTTTATATAAAAATATGCATGCTAATTGTTCGAGGAAATGCCTCAACCAAGAACTTTCTTGTGTTAATCATGCTAGAGGTCCTGCATTTCAACTCTTTGTAAATGGGGCACGAATTGCTGTATGGTTGGATGAACCCATTTTATCATCCATCTAGTTGACCCTTCTTTGGTGGATTTTTTATATGATGTTTTTTTGAGGTTTGCTAATCCCCATGTGTGTGCAGGGCATAACATGTACAAGCTACAACATCTACCATCATGGCAGACAGGTGAACGATTAGAAACTAGTGGAAAGCTTAGAAAAATTCTTCATTTAAGTTGAGTGCAGAAAACATGGCTAGTTATTCAAATAAATGTGTCTCTTGATTTGCACTTAAACTGCGAATCATTTTTTTCAAGTGCCTGGGATCATGATCACGTATCAATGCAATATAAGCATATATGTGTATGCATGCAGATGTGCAGGGACTGAAAAAGAAAATAAATTAGATTGAGATTTAGGAAAAAATAAAAATACAAATACAACATATATGAATTTGCATTTGGCCCTTTTTTTTTCCTTTTATAATAAACCTCCTATAAGAGTAGTAAACCTCACTGTGTGACTGTGTGATTCTAATCCTTATGAATATTATTTGGCAGTGATAGTTGCCAACTTCTGTTAGGCGTTTCTAACTTTTCCCATTTCCACTTGTTATGAAGGACACTGATTATGTGGAGGAACTGAAGGAGGCTTTCAAGGTCTTTGACAAGGATCAAAATGGTTACATTTCTGCTGTAGAGGTAGGTTGTTTTCTTCCTCCTATGTAATATGACTAGATGTTAATGTGTAGTAGTTATGTTTGTCAGACAACTATCTAATGAATGGGATGCTACCAGAATTGAGGCCTTGCGTTGGATTGCAACACTATTGGCAAGACATCGGGCTGAGGCAATCATTGATGATTTCTTGTTCATTTATAACATCAGTTCGTGCATATGTACTTGTTGTACATTGATCACTCATATAGGTTTCCTGAAGTAATATCAAATGTTGTGTTCACTGCCTTTGTTCTTGTGAGTAAATATCATTTACTAGATTTTTCTTTTTAAAACAAAATTTTGCCTCCCGCCAGCACAATGTGTTGGGCACCGCATCTCTTCTTCTTCTTCTTCTTCTTCTTCTTCTTTCTTTGGAGCTCTTCATGATGCTATATCCTTTGCAACATTGTCATCTTTTTCTAAATTAATAATGTTGTCTCCATTGTTGTTTAACCTTTTGCTGCATTTAATTATAAATTCTTGATGGAGCTTATTCTTTCCCATATATTTTTGGTTGAAGTGTTTGGTTTTTTATGCATACATGGACACATTGATTGTCTGCGTAGCTTTTCTGGCCAATTAATGATTTGGTTGAAGTGTTTGGTCCATTGATTGTCTGCGTAGCTTTTAAATCATATTGAAAAATGATGCCAGCACTTCTTTATGGCTTTTATATGGTGGGATACTTGGAGACAACATGTCTTTTGTCTCAAGAAGTTTGTTCTGAAATTGCCATTTCTTTCTTTCACCTACTGTTCAGTCTTAAAATCACAATGTCTCTAGGAAAAAAACTCCTTTTTTGGCTACATTGAACTTAGTACTCTTTACCTACCGATATAAAAGATGTGTGAATCCATTGCTGAAATGAACATGCATTTCACCTCAAGTAATCCTTGTAATTTCTCCATTTCTCTATGTTGTCTTCACCATAACTTAGCTGCGCTGCCTATCACATTCAGTAGTCCAGATGAGAATGATATTTGGACTAATCTGCATTCATCTCATGATCCTTATTATAAGCTAGAGCACAAATATAATTTACTTAAATATGAGTGGGCAAATTGTTGTTGTTTTATTAAGAAAAACCTGTATTTTGTTTGCAGCTATCCATATCTAGCAGTTGTTCTAAACTTCAGTCAGACCTGGCCCCTATATTGCCTTATACAGTTCTATACTGTCACTAAAGAGAAGCTGGAACCCATCAAACCCCTCGCAAAGTTTTAGGTACTGAGAAATTAAGAAAATATAATAAGAAAAAAAAAAAAGAGGAAAAAGTTTATTTTTTTTATTTTTTCAAATGAAAGTATTTTGAATTTCAATCCTCAGTTTTTCTCACTCTTTCCATAAATGAATTCTTGTTGTTTCACTTGATCAAGTGTGTGAATTCATTAGTCCTCTCTCGATCTGTTCACAATGTTGTTTTACCAATTGCCTATTTGAAATAAGTTGGCGAATGCATCTCTCTCTCTCTCTTAATTTTTCTTAATGTAAATCATTTGGGTTATTTTTTTGGGTATTTTTGTTGTGATTTTTCAGTTGTATTTTGCATCCTCTATTTGTCTTGTAGGATTTGATTATTGTTTGGATTAATTGTGCTTCTAAAGATGGTTAAAATTCTTAATGTATATCATTTGATTTTTATTTTTTATTTTTATTTTTGTTTTTGTGTTGAGATTTAATGGTTGGATTTACTGCGCTCTAATTCTCTTGTAGGATTTTGTTATTGTTTGGATTTGACTGTGCTTCTTAATGCGGTGTTTCTCGTATCTATTTTTTTTTTCCTTTTCCTCTCTTTAACTTCTTTATCTTGCATCAGATAATGCCTGCAATGGTTTTTACTGTGATTACTTCTCAATTGTGTGCAGGATTTTATTTTTATTTTATTTTCTTCCCTTGTGTGTAGGATTTTAATCAATTGTGCCTAAATTTAGGCCTACAAACTAGCCACTCGCGCTAAGAGTACCATATAGAGGACCACTCGCACTGGGAGTACCATATAGAGGATTTTATTTTTTTTAATTATTTAAGATCATTTTCAATTTATTGTAATAAATATTATATATATATATTTTATTGTAAAGTAATATAGATTTTGTTTAATACTTAGTTTAAATTGTATTGCGACATTTTTTATGTTTCAAATATTAAAAAAATACAGGTTTCAATTGAATTATATATAATAATAATAAAAGATACTGGCCTGCGCTGGGGCCTCTTAAATCTGTACAAAGATCTTTACCGGCGCTTGTATAAACATTTGTCGACACTTTTCCATGCTTAAAAGTTGTCCTACAACCTTCCTTTTAGCAGCGCTTGGATAGAATTTTGCGGCGCTTTTGCACTTTTACAACCACTTTTGTCAGAAATGCCAGCTCCCAGCAAATGCGTAGTTGAAACTAGAGAGCATGCTGACAAACACTACACAAATTACCGGTGCTCGGACAAGCGCCGGTAAAAGCTACTTAGTGCCGACAAAGTATTTACCGACAGACCCTTTTAGCGGCGCTTGTCTGGCACCGGTAAAAGTCATTGCTGCCATTTTGGGGGGGCCTTAACCAGCGGTTCTGGCCGCTGATAAAGGTGCATTATCTTGTAGTGTAGGTTTTAGGATTTGAATTTTAGTTGATGTAAAATTAATCAACATGTTAATTTAATAACTATAACATAATTATTAACATTAATGGTATAATTAATATTAGCTCATCATGGTCATAATAATCATTATGATTGTAGAAATCGATACACTCCTACTATTAATGATAATATTTAGGAATGGTGAGTAGAATTCTAATATTTAATAGTTGTAGTTTTATTTATAATAACTAATACTACTATAAGAAATCTGCTAGTGGCTAATCATGTTTAATAATCACGATAATTATGGTAATACCAACGATAATAATTAGAAACAATTTACTTGGGGAGAAAGTTGACTTACATTAGTCGGCTCGGGAGTTCAACTCGACCTCAATTCGAACCGACGACCCGCTCCGCGACTTAACTAAGTTGACCTAACTCCGCACAACTCGACCTCAGCAAGGCCTGGACTAGGCCCAAGCATGACCTGACCCAGCTAGACTCGGTTCCAACCGAGTTGACTCGGTCTCCTCTCTCTAGTTTCTCTTCTTTTCTCCCTTCTTCCTTTCTCTCTTTTCTCTCACTTTTTTTTCTTCTTCCCTTCTTCCTTTCTTTCCTGCTGGAATATCCAGTAGACCTCTAACTCAAACCAGCTGACTCAACAGCGAGTCAGCTCATACTCTAACCCAAACTCTCCCTCTTTCTCTCTCTTTTCTCTTTTCCTTTCTTCATTCTTCTCTCTTCCTCATTTTCCTTGTCATTTCTTCATCAAACTCGAGCAGAGGTGCTCGAATAACTAGTAATAAGTGCTGCATTATGGTGACAAACAAGTCAGCACCATGACTCGGTGCCTGACTGAGTTAAGTGTCTGAACTCGCAATATGATTGTTCGAGTCAGACTCGGAACCCGCTTCATTCTTCTCCTTCTACTTCTTTCTTTTCTTTTCTTTTTCTGTTGAACATCCAGTGAGACTAATTGGACATCTAGCAAGGTCTGCCTCGAACTCAGACGAGGCCTGACTCAGCGCGATTTCAGCAGCCAACTTGCACCAGTGTTGCCTCCTCTCTCATCTCGCCCTTGTCTTCTTCTTCATTTCCTTTCTTTCTCTTTGCATACTCCTTTTACGAGTATGCTCCATAAGGTCTGGACAAGGCTAGACATGATGCAGTTTAGTGTTGAGGGTTAAATATTGCGTATTGGACCCCATTTTATCTTGGTTTTATGAACATGATAATGCTTAGTTTTCTATTTTAATCATGTTTGTGTTGTAAGGTAAATTTAAGAGCGTGGATTGAAAAGGATGCTAAAAGCATATAGATTTAACGCTCAAGAATCACCAAAGCTAAGGATGGATCTTATGAGACAAAGAATAAAGAATTCACATGCCAAAGATCCAAGAAAACCAAGTGAGGAATGAAGAGAATTGAAGACTTGAAGTGAAGAAAATGGACCCTAAAAATCTGCCTCCTTCGACTAGTCTAAGCTCTCCTTCGATCAGTCGAAGGATCCTGCTCGACTAGTTGAAGGAACTTTGACTCGAACTCTAGCGACTAAATTCTCTAAATTCCCGTCATCCTCGACCAGTTGAAAGTTGTTGTCACGCTCCAAACCTGGAAATCGGATTCACATAAATCCCGATCACTGAATCCGGTGCTGACAGCCTCCGTAGTACCTCATTCTCAGCTCCCAGCACCCATATGCCAGGTTCCGATCTTGGGATCCCACAAGGAGGATTTTTCGATGTACATTTATCTCGTAAGAAGCATAAGCACAAATTTACCCAAATCACAAAAAAGCAACATCATCATCACATATCCACTAATATAAATTTTGAATACAATGCTGAAAGGGAAAATACATATGTCAAAATAAAATCAAAGCTCCAGAAGTTAGCTACATGCTCCAAGATCCACGCTGCTACAACCTAACGTCACCTGCATGCATCTATCATGCATAAGCTTATAGAAAGCTTAGAGGGTGGTGAAAGTGTGTGCTCATGGTAAGTGCCATGCACATAGATGTCAGAGTAAGTAAAAAAACTGATAATCCCATAAGTCATACAATATCAGAGTAAGCAGAAATACTGACAAGTCCATAAGATATCATCAACCTCATCCAGTATATGCGATGAAAAGACATAGCAGCCAATATCATATACTGAGGATGCAAAGCAAAATGCAAATCCTGATGAGTCCACGAATATCGTCAGCCGTATCTAGGTCATATAAATGTAGAAACATGGCAACTCATAATGCTAAATGCAGCAGATGCAATGCAATATGCGGTTCAAATGAAATGACCAAACTGGAGTGAAGTCAGGATGATAATATGTAGTATCACAAGCTATGGGGTCCATCACAAGGGAATTCTATCCAAACCAGTCTCATACTTAAATTTGGATAGTCAGACTCAATGTAGTAAACTCTTGATCTTAGGTTAGTCACACGCCCCAACCGAAATCCTGGCCATTGCGAAGGTACACATAATAAATAGTTACGCACCACCAACCCTAGTAGACAGTGAATGAATGAATGAATGAGTATGAAACTCCTGCTTAATATGTTCATATATTAGTACGGTTCCTCTCTGAGATCATCACCGGGGTCTATTACACTTTACATGCAAATCGCCACCCACTGAAGCGCGACCATGCAAGTCGAAGAGAGCTCACCATCTGTCTGGCCAGTAGCCAGCCAATATCTACCCAACAAGTCGATAGTGGACTCATTCATGAGTTGATCAAACTCAGCCTAGCAATGCCCCCTACTCTTGGACGGGTAAGGCCACACCCTCTCCCAATCGACCACAACACAGTGAGAGATGTGGCCTCCTGGTATTTGGCCCTCATGCCCTCATATATATCCACTTGGTCTCGACGTTGGGGGGTCTCCTGACAACGAAGGTTTAGGGATTTTCACCCAGGGACATCTATGGCGCCCGTATGCTAGAACCAAATATTTCCAGTATCCCATCTAGCCATCCACGATATGCCTATGAAGGCTATGGCCCTGATATCGCTAAGGCGTACAGTAGTCACAAGACACAATGCAAGATACATGAGTCATACAATCCAGTCATGCATCAATCCTGCACATACCATGCACTCATGTGAGATAACCTCCGCCTATTAGAGAGTCTCATAACAACCTGCCCAATGACATATGCAATGGTCAGCCACATCTCATAACAAACATGCAGATAAAGCGTATGGGCATGTATCATGATGCTATGCTGTCACGTACTCATAATCGGTATTAATAACCAGCATCAACAATCGACCCGACAATGTGGACGTTTAAACCAACATTGCCCCCAAGGAATGGCCCGCATAGAGCTTAACATATAGTGGACCCATGACCTCGTACAAGGGCCTAATATACATTACAATGGGCTTCATCGTCTGGCCTTCAAATGCATCACAATGAGCCTCATCACATAGACCTCATATTCATCACATTATGCCTTAAACACGGGCTGAATACACATCCCAACGGGCCTCAAACATAGGCCGTATATACATCACATTGGGCCTCAAACACGGGCTGCATATACATCACATTGGGCCTCAAACACGGGACGCATATACATCACATTGGGCCTCAAACACAGAACAAATACACATCACAATGGGTCTCAACTATGGGCCGCATATACATCATATAAGTCTCGATAATTGAAATCGGCCTCGACAATTGGCCTCGACAATTGGAATCGGCCTCGACAAACGGTATCAACCTTGATAAACGGAATCAGCCTTGATAATCGAAATCGGCCTCGACAAACGGAATTGGTCTGATAATAGGAATTGACCTCGATAATCGGAATCAGCCTCAACAATCGGAATTGGCCTCGACAAACGGAATCAGCCATGATAATTGGAATCAGCCTCGATAAACGGAATCGGCCTCGATAAACGAAATGACCTCGACAATCAGAATCGGCCTCGACAATGGAATCGACCTCAATAATCGAAATCAGCCTCGACAAGTGGAATTGGCCTCAACAATTGGAATCAGCCTCGATAATCAAAATCGGCCTCAACAATCGGAATCGACCTCGACAAACGAAATCGACCTTGACAAACGGAATTGGCCTTGATAATCAGAATTGGCCTCGACAAATAGAATCGGCCTCACAATCGGAATCAGCCTCGATAAAAGGAATCGACCTCGATAATCAGAATCGACAATTGGCCTAACAAAGGGCTTAAGTGAAGGTCACAATGTGGACATTTAACCATCTTTGCCCATCAATGTGGACATTCAACCAACATTACTCCTAAGCGGTGGCCCACATAAAGCCAAACATAAAGTAGGTCCATGGCCTCACACAAGGACCTAATACACATCACTATGGGCCTCACTCATGAGCCACATATACATCACAATGGGCCTCGACACATGGGCCATAAATACATCACGTCAGGCCTTACCCAAGGGCCTCGAATACATCACAATGAGCCACAACCATGGGCCTCATATACATAACATTGGGCCTTAACATTAGATTGAAGTGTATGTGATAGTTTTCAGAAATCAATACTCATTGGGCCGAGGAAGACGGTGTCGTATCGTCACGCCGACAAGTGAGCAGATCAACCAACTGTTGTATTGTCTGCTACACACTTTGTACCATCCTTTCTAGGACAGTAAGCCTCTCGTTCATTGACTCCCTGAGTTGAGAGACATCATGCTAAATGGTGTCAATCCTGTCTTGATGGACCTTAAATCCCTTCGCATGCCCAGGTGTTGACGTTGAGCCAGAAGCTTCTTCTCTGGCCATCTCAGCCCCTTCCATAGGAGCGTCGCCAGCCCTACCTTCTCCCCAACTTGAGTGCCTTCCTCCAGGGGATCCTCAGGTATTTTATGAAACTTCAAATCCATCCTTCGGATGTTGCTTTTAATGAAGGTTTGGAGAGGAAGCTCAGGATCATTCGTAGTTGGGAACCCTATGACATTACAGATTGTATGGATGATACGAGGATATGGTAGGGAATGTCCGTAGCTCTATGAAAAGCATATAGCAATTGAACACGATGAGGGTAGGCAGACAAATCTTGAACCCAATAGTGACTGAATAAATTATCATAGTCATGAAGCCCATGAGTTCTGCCCGGTTGGAGCTCCTAGAGTAAATATTCGAAGCAAATACCATGCAAAACCCAATAACGTGGTTCCATGAATTTGACTTTTAGGGCATTCCCTTGGTGCCAGTGGACATCACGATTATGACAGAGGAATTTGGTGACCTTGTTCCGAACGTCAATATTTTCCATGTCCATATCTGGGATTCCTACAGGAGATAAGGTAAGATTGAATATCCCTGCAACAGACCCAGGAGTGATCAGAACATCATCACCATCGATGGTTACAGTGATGAATGGAGAGTCAAATGTCGGAGAATGACAGGCAGCAAAGAAATTGTAAGTCCATTCAAGTTGATATGGACCTCCAAAGTCGAGAACTAGTAACCAATCCATGACAGCAAATAGAGGTTCCAGATTATATGGAATCAAGCAACTTCTGTTGACTTTCCTTTCGGGAATAACTTTTCTCCCAGTAAATTTTGCCAGAGACCGAATTAACCTACACTGATGGAGGTACTGTGCCTCAGTTTAGGATACACCACGCCTCGCGTTGCCTTATGGGGGTCCCACATTCCGGGGCCCTTGCCCTTTTTTTGAAGCAAACACTTTTTGTCAAGCGAATTTCGAAGATTCCCCCTGTCCGGATGCTTTTCCTTTGTCTTTTCCCATGTCGACGAAAGGTGGGTTTGAAAGGTTTGGAAAAGAGGACAAAAACCCAACAGAAATGGAAATACCAAAAAAATGGTCTCTTGATGTATAGAAAGGTATTACCAGATTTATTAAATGATTGGGGAAGTCTGTTGAGGGTCCGAGTGATCCGGTCGAGAGAATCGAGTAAGGAAGAAGAAAATAACCCAAAAAAAAACTTTTTTCGAACTCCACCGACTTATATCAGGCAGCATCTGTCGATATCATCGATCCTTGTTTTGATGATATCAAGAAACTCTTGATCGATTTTATCGAGCCTATCTCCGATATCATTCTCGCTCATACTGCTTGATCGATTTTATCGAGCCTATCTCCGATGATATCAAGAAACTCTTGATCGATTTTATCGAGCCTATCTCCGATATCATTCTCATTCAGACTGCTTTTCATATTCTAAAGGGATGTCGATGGTATCGACACTTGATCGATTCATCAAGAATGACTTGCCATGGGACATTGATTATGAATATATTTCATTCCTTTGCAGTTTGGCAAATATCTATGTATAGAAGAGTATATCCTTGAACTTTTGGTACGTACAACAAAATTCCCTATGGGATTTGTAAAAGGCAAAAGTATAAACATTTGTATGTTTATATACAAAAAGATTGAGGTGAGAAACCTCAAATATATCATTTAGAGCTCAGCAAAAATTACATCATTTCAACAAATATCCAGACCTAGATACATGACCTGGACTTGTTTTCTATGCTCAGTACTCCTAGGCATCAGTCCTTTCTTTGCCTCTGATAATGTAGCAGTGGTTGTTTGTGCGATGACCTTTCATTACTAATTTTCCTGATTAGTTTAGGATTTCGGACTCTTCTTTGTTGAATTTGATCACATTCCTATTATCACAGATTTGAGATATGCTTAGGAGATTATGTGCCAAACCTTTTATGCAGAAAGCATTCTCATTTTTGAGTGAATTAATTTCTTTAATGATTCTTCATCCAATTACCTTAGCAATGGTTCCATCTCCGTAAGTGACTATCTCATTATAAAGATTCTTATAGTTTTAAAGAAGGGACTTGTCACCTGTGACATGTCTTAAGTAACCACTGTCAAGGTACTAGTTAGTGTCATTGCCTGTTATATGAATTGAGTGAGTAATAAGACAATTTTTCTTTTCTATTACTATCCATTTTGAGACAGAATTCTTTTTAATCTTCATATTTATCTCTCCCACTTGATCCAATGATTTGATTTTAGGTGGTGATAGGTGAGTGTTTCTCCTAGGTGGACTTTTGTCATTTCGTATTTCTCTGGCTAGTGTGAATTTACCAATGTGTTTTTTACTCGAGTTATGTGAAGTCCTTCTAGGTGTCAAGCATTCAAACTTATAATGCCCCATATCACCATATAAATGACAAACTGGAGAAGTTTTCATATTACTGCCTGAAGCAGCAGATTTTTCAGTTGTTGGGGCTGTATTTCCAGTTTTCCTTTTACTTTTATCATACCCTAGGCCACTCTTGTCTCTTCCTTGTCTTTCCATCCCTAATAATTTTTCGAGCTTTTCACCACTCTGAGAGAATTTACAGTTTATTTCAGCACATTTTCTAGTTTTTTCTAGGTCAAACCAGAGTGTGTGGTTCTCATATTGAGTTGCTCATTTTTATCTTTTAATAATTCAACTTGTTTAGTAAGTTTTTATGATTCCGTTTTTAGGGACAGATTGACTCTTTCTAACTTATCATTATCTGAATGATACTACTATAGATCATTGATTAGATGTGAATTGATTTCCAATGTTTTATCCAGATCTTTTTGCAGCAGTTCCTTCTTGTTTTCAGATAGTCCAAGTCTTTTAAGAATGTTGATTCTATGAATATAAAGTTGATTGTAACCATCTTGTAGTTTGTTTTAATCTTCCTCTTCTTCTTCTCCAGTTTCCTCATTATCAGATGGAAATGATTCAGTGGCTAGTGGTTCTTCCTTGTTTTCAGATTATGTGGGAATGATTGGAGTAGTGGAGACCATAAGAATTTTCAATGATTTCTGATCTCCATCACTCTTTAAGTCACTAGATTCTGAGTTTGACTCATCTGTATCATCCCATGTGGCAGCCATAGCCTTGCCCTTAGTCTTTCTGTTTGGGCATTCAGTAGATAGGTGTCCATACTCCTAACAGGCATAACATTGTGGTTCTTTGGTCTTTTTGCCAAATTTACCTGCAGAAGGTTTGTTGTCCACCTTTTTCCCTTTAAATAGATGGCCATAATTTCTCTAAAAGAATTTTCTGAATCATTGAGCTAATAGAGCCACTTCCTCATCTTCATCTTCTCTTTCACTTCCACTGTCCTCATTTGTTGTTTTCTTTGAGGTTTTTAGGACAGTTGTTTTGGATTTAGGGGTTTGTTGAAGTGTAGTTCAAAGGTTTATAGGGAACCTACCAGTTCTTCTACTTTCATTTCATCAATATTCCTACACTCTTCAATGGTTGTAACTTTGGGATTAAACGATTTCGGCAGTAATTTAAGTATTTTCCTACAGATTTTTGGAATCGAAACTTTTTCTCCCAATCCACCCATGGAGTTACAAATAATATTCAATTTTGTGAAAAACTCCATAAAGGTCCCATGCTCTTCCATTCTGAGACTTTCGAACTGTGAAGTCAGGAGTTGAAGTTTAGATCTCTTCACAGTGCTTGTGCCTCATGGGTTGTTTTCAATAGATCTCATGCTTCATTGGATGTCCCACACATACTTATCTGATTGAATATATCCTAGGACACGACATAGTAGATGGCGTTCATAGCTTTAGATTCAGCAATATATTTTTCTTTATTGAACGTCGTCCACTTTTCTTTAAGTTTGAGTATTGTGATGGTTGTGGCACTATCAAGTACAATTTTTTCAGTTAGTGGCACATATCCACTTTCAACTATATCCCAAACATCGTGATCCAAAGATATCAGAAAGTAGTGCATCCTAGCCTTCCAATATGCATAATTTGATCCATTAAATACTAGAGGCCTAGTGACTAATGAGCCCTCCCCTTTGGCCATATTCCAAACTTCAGTCAAGATCACTCACTAGGCGGTGAAGCCCTTAAAGAGAGACCCGCTCTGATACCAATTGAAATTGCGGTGAAGACCGCTATAGTTGAAGTAGGAATATGCCAATGTGTCCTAGAGGGGGGTGAATAGGACTTTTTAAAGTTTTTATTATTTATTTAAAATCCTGTTACACTAATCCTAACAATAAGCATATTTTAGGATTACTCAAAAGTAACTCTACTGGCTTCCAAGCCCGGTAGAGGATCCAATCACAATTTTAAATCAGGTTCATCTTCAACCTTTACAACCTACACTTAGGCTGACTGTTTATACTCTTACGAGTATAGGTCAACACAACGCACCCACTTTTAAGCACACTAGCCAAAGATCTTTCATACGACCCTTACTGAGGTTTTACGCGGTTTACCTCAAACCCAAGGTTTCACTCGGATCACCTCGAACCTAAGATTTTTGACAGGTTCACCTTCAACCGGATGTTTATGTTCTCTATAAAGCAAGGGTCCACATAATGTACCCACTACGTACACTCCTGCCGGAGGCCTCCTACGAGGGCTTAAAAGGGTGAGAAACACCTTAGACCTAATCCTAAAAAGGAATAATCACAAGTGTCCTCTGGACTCTAATAACTTACAGATAAGCAGATGAGTCTCATTTAACAGTTGACGAAGATCTCCTCCTTTGTTGATGAAGAGTCTTCGGCTTTCTTGATCCGTAACTCAAATGATGTACCAATGCATGGCGACGGGTTGGGTCAAGGTTATAATGAAATCCTACTCTCAGAAGATTTTCCTATATGGAAGATAGAGCGATTTCAATCATTTATGCGTTCAAGGCATCCTAGCTTAATGATTTGCCATTAAGGTAGTAGCTAGAGGATCCTTGAATGCGTAAGTTCATTCCCCAATCCACTCTATTGAATATCAATGATGAGGATGGATTGGAGGATGAACTTCCCTGAGAGAAAGGGCTTTGGGTATAAGATCTAAGGTTAAACACTCAAAGGCACTCTCTTCTTTCTCTACCAACATCAATAGACAAACTCTCTTTAAATAGGCAAAAGGTTCCAATGGATATAAAATGGCCACATTTATGACAGAGTTCGATATCATCGAGCGGGTTCGATATCATCGAGCGTATACTCTCGATAGCATCGATGGTCCGCTTGATGACACAAACTCAATGTCATACTCTTTTGAAAACCTTTTACTTGCTGGTCGATGGAATCGAATTACTTGTCGATGTCATCAGATTTCGAACTCCGATTTCATCGATAACAGGCTCGATTCATCAACACTTGAAAATGAGAGAAACTTGGTATAAAATATTTCAGGTTTAGAATAATGATCGAGGGACCTTCGAGATAATCGGAATTTGAATATCGATGATATCAATATCAGTGTCGAGGCATCGATAAATCCAACGGATTTTTCATTAAGCTTACTGGATAGTTTATGTTCATGTTCGATGCAATTGACCTGGTATCGATATCATCAATATTTGAATATCGATTCTATCGAGTGACACCCTATCATAGATAAACAATTCTGAAATATTTTGCTTGAAGAACTTGGCGCCCAAGACCGATATCATTGAGGGCCTTCCGATATCATCGAGATTCAAATTTCGATGGTATCGAGGAGGCTTCGATATATCGATGCATATATGATATTCTTTAAGGAAAAATAAGGGCACTGGAGATCTGCCTATCGATATTATCGAGTCACCTTTGACGGACTCGATATTTGAATATTGATGATATCGATAGGTGTATCGATACATCAATAATTCCGTCCAGATATGTATGAGGTCGCTGGACATATTTGGTCCTCTTTTCGATGGTATCGATGGAGCATCGATGACTAGACAATGCAGGTCGATCATATCGAGATGTGTATCGATAAAATTGTTAAAGCAAGAAAACTTAAGGAATTTTCTGTTTTTTTAAAAAATATTTTCGTACCTTAAAAACACTATGATATTCTAACTAGTTTTAAGGGTTTTATTTACCTAGTATTTTGGGACAAGGGATGTGAGGCTTAGATTTACCCGTGGCGAGCTTGTACACATTCCGGTTGAGGTAGACGCTTGAATTGATCTTCCTATTAGGCTCTGCAGTCTAGCTGACTCAACACTCATGCTAATTGACAAACCAGGGCACTTTCAATCTCCCCCTTTGTCAATTACGTGACAAAATACCAAAACACCCTAGAATAGTTTCTAGACAAACCACCTCCTAAATTGTGTGTACATGCATTTTACACAATTTTACAATTTCTAACCTATGTACATAACCAAGTATCTGCTCCCCCTTACTGCAAACTCCCCCTCGCTTGGTGAAGCCTACTTGTAAGACCCGTATCCTAGTTTGTACTACTCTGTCGACTTCTGCGATCCTTCCTGTCGAATTCTGGCAACCTACGACGTATAATCAACGTTTGCGATCGATCCTAAGTGGTATCCTGTAGAATTGAGTTGCCTTAATCCAAGACCTGTACCATTGCGACCGCACTGTCGCCGCGTCTCACCCGCCAATCCGACGCTTAAATCATAAGATGTGAACCGTACATTATAATGACTATGGACCACACATTGCGGGACCCACCCATCCCATGTGGCAAAATCTCTAGGTAATTATGAGGGTGATGGATGACATCACCCTAGCTATAGCCACCCTAGCCTAGCTATAGCCACCCCTACCCCCTAGCCTTCTTACAAGCACTTATGGCTAGCCACCCTACCCCTTGCCCTCTTACAACCATTTATTGCAAGCCACCCTCTCTTACAAGTAATCATGGCCTATCTAAGCTACCCTTTCTCTCTTTACAACTCTCTCTCTCTCTCCCTCATTTCTCATCACTTTTTCCTAAGCAAGAGAAGAGGATCACGTCTAAGCCTTCCCATGGAGAGAAAAGAGTGATTTTGGTGGCCCACCTTTCCCATCCCTTTAACCATCATCCTAACCATTCAAACCTCATCTTCCACCATCAAAGTGAGACACTAAGAGATTGGCTTTTCGACGGACCAAGAAGATCGACGGTGGGTGCTTATTAGGCTAGATTGTTCATGTTTTTATGATGGACCAAGTGAGGCCTACCGATCAATGGTCCACTTGGGACCTTAAGATGTGACCGATGGCCCACCTTGATCTTCATGATCATTCCATGATAGGGCCATTCTCCATGAGCCCCATCATGATGCTTATTTTCTAGCTTGTAATGGGTCATCTAGACCTTTCATTTTTTGTGGAGAAGGGACCTCCAAGTTGATTCTTGATTTGGTGGGCCCACATGCAATGGGACCCACTCGATGTAGATTGCTTGTAAGGGAGGGCTCATAGTGGTTGAGCCCTCCATCATGCATGTCCCGTCTCTCTCTCTGTCTCTCTCTCTCTCCCTCTCTTTTTATTTATTTATTTAATTATCTTTGTGTGATATGAGGTGGCCATGTGGCCACTTGGATGGACCCCACCTTAATGTATGTTTTATACATGCCATTTATCCATTTGGCGGCCCACCTCAACGCATGTGTTATGACCAGACGTCCAGGGACGTCCCTGGACGTGGACTTGGGAAAACAAATATTAGCTTGGTTCTCAAGCCTTAGAAAGGGTGTTTCATGTAGGCCCCACCTTGATATAGGTAGTCAATCCAAGCCGTCCATTCCATTCTGCAGATCAATTTAGGCGTTGGGCCGAAAAATGGGGCCAATCCGACTTTCTGGCGGGCCATAGCATAGGAAACAATGGCTGTCACCATTGAAAATTCACATGTTGTTTCCACACCCCAAAATATACCCAATATTGGGCTTGATGGGTCTGTCTTGGGCCCTGAAGACCAATGGTGGGGTTAGATTCTTCCGATGCAGGCCCCACGCGTGAAAATCCTAAAAAAAATGAGATTTAAATAAAAGAATATTATATATATATATATATATATATATATATATATAATATATATATATATATATATATATATATATATATATAGCAGCAGGCGCTGCTGCTGCCAGAGGCGCAGGCAGCGCCTGTGGCATCTGGACGGGCGGACGAGCAGGATCCCACGGCTCTAGCCATGGGCCCCATCATGATGTATGTATGTCATCCATGTCGTTCAAGAGGTGGGCCCCCTCCAAAAATGAGCCACCTCCAACGCTCAGGTGGCCCATATCATAGGAAACAGTGGAGATTAAAAGGCTGCCATTGGAACCTTTTTGGTGTCCATAGAAGTTTTGGATCAACGTGAAATTTGTTTTCCCTCTCCATCTGGGTCTACTTGACCTTATCAACGGGTTGGATGGCGTATAAACATTATGGTGGGCCCCACATGGGACCCACAGTGATGTATGTGTTTCGTCAGTGGACGGTGATGTGTGTGCGCGTGTGTGTGTGTGTGTGTATGTACGTATATATATATATATCATATATTATATTGTATTATAATATATATATATATATATATATTAATATTATATAATATATACCTGATGGTGGGCCCTTCGTTGAACCCACCTGTTTCATCCATGTCGTCCGTCTATTGGGATCCACCATGATGTATGTGTTGCATCCAAGCCGTTCAACCATTTGGTAGGCCTGTCTTAACAGGCTTGAGAGTAAAAATAAGTCAGATTTAAAGTTCGAGTGGACCCCACCATTTTATGTAGTGGACAATGACATCTACCATTCAAAATTTCCAAGGGGCCATTGTAGTTTCCTACTAAGCTGATAGTTGCTTCCACTTCTGTAACATCCCGAATTTTTGTCAACCTGGGATTAGACGTCCTTAGGCAATGGGTCGATCCTAACACCTTATTAACTTGTCAGAACTGAATCCCACAGTCTAAAATCGCTCCTTAACCCATTTCCTTCACAAATCCCACCCTTTCACCACCTTGTTCTTTAAATTTTCTAAGTACTTTCACATTAGACGCTATCTTAAAGTTTAGGTAATGAAGAATAATACTTAAACTAAATATTGCTGCAAAGGACTAAGTACCACCTCAGACCGAAATCACCCAGGACTAAATCCTTTAGAAATTAGGCGAGAATTAGCCAGTGTTAAACTAGAGTCCCTGTGAATATATCACCAATCACTTTAAATACGATCTGCAAGACCCAAAACTTGTAGAATCATTAACGCTGGGTTACCCTAAAATCTAGGATCAATCTCATTTCCCGGCTGCCCGGGAGCATCTCGAAACTCCATATCAGGTCTAGACCGCACATCGGGAGTCCGAATAATATGAAGTTAAGGAATTAGGACCGCCTTGCTGGGCTTGACAACCATCTCAGAAATCAAATCCAGACAGTGTCCCACGGCTGTTCGCTTGAGCCCGGAGCGAGAAAGTGTGAAAACACTTGTTTTCTTTACAAAATAAATATCTTGAATAGTAATCTGGCATGTGTTGCTTGCGGATCAGTTTTAAGCAACCAGACCATCAGAATCAGACCAAATTACACCCTCGGATCAGGAGAAATCTCATACACATATCCATATAGTCGCAATCTCCGATTGAGATCCGCTGACTGTTGAACTGAAACTGGTCTGCCACGCGTGATCTGGAATCCCGACCAAAACGAAAACTTAACTAAACGTAGATCCGGTGTTGGTGAGCTTAAGTCTAACCTTTGGCTCAAGGAGGCCCGCCAGAAGTCCTCCGTTGAGCTGAAACTGACCCGCTTTGGTTATAACCTAAGTATACTTTGACCTAGAGTCTATTTCTTTGAGTTTTTAGGCTATATAAGGACCTTAAACCCTCTTTCATTGCAGCCATACGAATTTGAAAGAAACCCTAGAGAGAGAAGAGAGAAAAGAGAGAGAAAGTGGAGAATCTCTCTGCCACTCTTCCCTGCTGCTATCCATGCTCACTCCGTTCTCATCCCTTTCCCGACGATTCCGACTTCGTTTCTAGGTAACAAACCCTAACCCTAATCTGTTTTAGGGTTGGATAGGTTGTAGGTTATGAAATAGCTAACCTATTTCGTTCTATAGGTTGTCAAACTGCCGTATACAGAAGCTTAGCAATTCTATCGACTCCGTTACGATTATACGACAAAAGGTGCGGACTTTAGGTGTATAGGTTATGGTTTTCAACGCTTTCAATGTCAGATAAAGATATATTCATGATCTGCATGTAATTGCACATGTACAAAGTGTTGTCTGTTTTCCGTTTCGATTAGAGATGAAGAATATGGAATTTCACATACTCTAGGTATTTGTAGAAAGTACCGTATACGTATAAATTTTGGAAACGTGTTTGCCATGATTATTTGTTGTATGAATATATCATATATGGATAAAATACTTATTTGGCGAAAAGATTCGCCATAATACATGTTTGCTAATATACACTCTGTATGTAGAAATAGTGTATTGTAGAAAGTACCGTATATGTATATATTTTGGAGATGTGTTTGCCGTGACTATTTGTTGTATGAACATGTTATATATGCATAGAATACTTGCTTGGCGAAAAGATTTGCCATAATACATGTTTGCTAATATACACTCTGTATGTAGAAATAGTGTATTGTTGAAAGGATTTTCACAAACACTTAGAATACTTGCTTGGCAAAAGGATTCGCCCTAATACATGTTTTACTAACATACACTATGTATGTTGAAATAGTGTATTATAAGTTTTGTGAAAATGCTTATGAGAGTAAGTGCTTGGATAATGGTGCCTTAGAATGGTGTTGAGATAGGATTCTCAACTACCTTAGAGACCTGCATGGGTTGTTTACTTTAACCGCTTACTTGTAAAACATATGTGTTTGTATTCTTGTTTATATAGTGTTTTATAACATGCTTTATAACATGCTTTAGGATATGCTTGTTAACATGCTTGATTTACTTTGTCTATTATGCTTTACTCTACATGTTCTAAATAAGGATTGATTGAGTTTGGGACTATGTCTATAGTCCAGACAATCGGTACCAGACTTGAGATCGTGGTTGAAGATTCATGTCACCACGTAGGATGTGTTTGACGAACCCGAGTCGTACTTCAGTTGGTGACAGTGGTTAGGCCACACGAAGTGCTTATACACTTCATGTCGTTCAGTTGATGGTGCGCTCGAGCTAGTCAGGCCCTTCAAATAACCCGATATGTCTAATGTATGTTGACCATGTTTGGTCACCACTGCTTGAACCTAGTGTACCAAACTTACCAGTGGAATCCCGTCAACCATGGTACCTCGATCCGCTAAGACTCATGAGCCGGGCATGGTATATGGGACACCGTGATCGAGCTGTCGGCCTACGCTGGGGCCACGTGCCTCCTCGTAGTGACCAGTGAGCAACCAGACTCGTGAGCCGATTATGGTAGTATGGGACACTATATTCGAGCTGTCGGCCTACACTGGCATAGCCTGGCTGTGGTCCTCAGTTGGGTTGCATCCGGGTCCCATTCTCAATAAGTGGACTGGTCGGGCTTCGAAATAGACTGCCAGTTGGTAGGACGTTAGTGGAGTGACCTCGAGCATACTCTGAATCTGCGGTGAGGCGATGAGCCTTCCGTAGTAACAGAGTATAAACTAGGCCTGTATTGATAAGGTGATGGGGGAGTGGTGCAACGATTCCATGTAACAGCCCTGACAGCCTTTGCAGCGACCTAGAAACACACCATCGTATGAGATTGTCTAGGACTGACGACCCTAGAATGGATCATGTTTGGGAATGATACAAGGGAGGTACCTTAGTTTCCCAATCTTGTTATTTGAAATGGACAATAACAACTCGGTAATCATGCTCATCATGCATTGCATGTGCCTAGAAGATGTGGAGAACTGAGGAAAGCAAGCATGCCACGAACGTAAGATGGTGTCGCATAAGGGAGTATGTCGGTGAGGGCATCCATCATGACTGCATTCATACTTGCATTAATAAGAGTAGTTAGGAGTGTTTGATTATACTGCTTTATCATTACTGCTTGACTGAATTGATAACATGTTAACCTATGCTTTATTGTTCCACTGAGTTAGCTACTCACTCCCACGATACGGGACGGTGCTCCGAACACCCACCAAACTTTGTCTGATTGCAGATGGCAACGCTACTCCTGAGGCGGAGCCAGACCTTTATGAAGACAATGATGCTTGTTCGTATATGCTGTGTGATGACGGCTTCATGTGACCCGTGTCTTGATCGACGGGATTACAGGGATGTTGACTAGATGACACTAAACATTTGGTATAATTTGAATTGTACTTGTAATTCATTAACCTGGTAACATTATCACACTCTGGAGACTCACCACTATTTTTATATATTTCATATATCTATCACAGTCTTCCGCTTGCAATTTAACTGTCTTTGGAGTATGATATGCTGTTTTGGCTTAATCTCACTCATGTTCAATGCACTAATACAGACAACATTCAATCATCATTCATTTTGTTGCAAAAGTGATGCGTTGGAACTCGGGAGTTAAGGTTATGCTCGACCCCCGATTTTCAGGGCGTTACAACTTCACCTATCACTATGTTAGTTATGAGCAGGTTGGATGAGAAATATATGTTATGGTGGGCCTTAGGAATTTTAATGGTGGAAATCATTATCACCACTTATATTTGGTGTGGCCCATTTGATATACATGGGGCCCATTGGTGTGGCCCATTTGTTGAACATATGACCTATGTGAGGAGGCCATCTTAATGTATTTATGGTCTTCCATTGAGGCCCACCTTGATGTATATATGGCCCATGTGTTTAGGCCCATTCAATGTATTTGTGGCCCATTGTGATGTTTTCAAAGGCCCATGGGATATGACCCATTGCAATGTACCTAAGGCCCATTAATGTGGCCCACTTGATTTATATAAGGCCCATTTGAGGTATCCAAGGCCCATGGGTCGAGGCCTGTGGGATGTCCTTAGGGTCCATTGCAAATTTCCCCATAGTTTGTGTGTTGATATTAGGCAGGCCATGCCTTGGGAGCAATGTTGGTTTGACGTCCACATTGTAGAATAATGTTGGTTTAATGTCCGAATTATAAATCTCCCTAGGGCTCATTGATAGGCCCATACCGGTTATGTGTAGGCCGTCTAGGCCCATCTTCGGCATAAGGATAGTCCATTACTTTATAACATGCTTAGTAATTTCCATGATTCATGCGCATACGCATCATATGTATGCTTGATATGAGGAATGTTTGATCATAGCATAAGCCGTTGGGCTGAGGCATTTACGGGACTCCTTATGAGACAGAGTGCCCCACATGAGCGTGTAGTACGGGTGAGATTTCTGCATGATTGTATGGTGTGATTCATGTATATCGCATGTGTGATTTGATCACTGCATGCCCTAGCGACATCAGGGCCGTGGCCTCCACAGACACATCGTGAACGGTCGTATCGGATACCGAAAATATTGGCTTTAGCATTGTGGGCACTTAGGATGTCCTTAAGTGAAAATCCCAGAACCTTTTTGGTACCAGGAGATGCTCCAACGTCTAGACCGAGTGAATACATGAGCGCTCAAGTGCCGAATACCAGTAGGCCACATCTCTCACTGTATCGTGGTCGGTTGGAAGGGGGTTGTGAGACCTGACCCTAGTTCCCATGTGTGTATGTGTGTGTGAGTATGCATCTTGTTCATCATGGTCTCGCGGTCCTACCGGTCAAATTCCGGCGACCCGCGATCCTCAGATTGTGTCTGTGGTCACCTTGAGTTCGGTCACGTAGACCTGACTCGATCGACCCGAGACTTTTGTCATCTCGTTCGTATCGTCGTTGCTATTCCAACGACGCGTCTTGTGCGTTAATCCGACCTATGGATCAAAAGTTATGAGCATTTCATCATGTGGTCTACTTTTTGTACAAATGCATGTGGACCACCTCCATGGCACAATTTCCCATGCACACCATACACACACACACTACACTATTGCATGGAATTGACACTACCCACCTAGACACCACCCAAACCTAGCCTAAGTATAGCAACATTGTTATTGTCACCATAGGCTATCATTACTTTCTTACAACATAATCATTTCTCCTTACAAATCCTCTCTCTCTCTCTCATTCTTCTAATTTTCTCTTCCATTTGTAAATAAAAATAAAAATTCAGCAACTTCCCTTCCATCTCCCTCTCTCTCCAGCCCCATTTCCCCTTTAATCCTCTAAATCTAACCATCTAAATCCAATCTCACCCATTGATATAGATCCCTTGGTGCACTAGGAGCTAGGAGGTCCAAGTTTGGAGTAATCTAAGGTGGGTGTACTCCTAGGACTTACGATTTCTATTTTCATGTCCTTCGATCTCTTTTTTTGTGGGAAGTGTAGGACCCACCAATCCATGGTGGAGATCCTACATCATCCCTTAGTTGTGGCCAAATGGCTTATTTGATGCATGCATGTCCATGCATGGGGTTTCCCCTCTATAGCCCCCCATCATGGAGGATCACTTGGATTCCACAGCATGATAGGTCATCTAGACCCTAGAATCATGGTTGGGATGACATCCCAACCATTGATCTTGAATGTAGAACATGCATGTGGTGGATCTTTGTTGTAACATATGAATAGAAGGAATGTATGGTGTGATTGATGAAGGGGAGGGCCTCAATGTTTCGGAGCCGCTCCTCTTGTGGCCGATTCTTTATTTTTTTCTTTATGATAGAATTCTGATCTTGCATGTGTGGTCCACCTTGTAGGCCAACAAAAATCCAGACCAACCATGGAGCTTGGACGCCCATAGCGGTCCATCCTTAGACATGTGGCCCCAAAATCTACCTAAATGGGACACATGCAAGGGGTATTTGATGATGGGGAAGGTCTGGACATTTATGGGGCCCACTGGGGTGGTTCACCACACAAATTCCTAGGGTTAAATCCCATGGGCCACCTTGGGGCCTGATTTATGGGTCTTTGGTGGAAATACTGAAACAAAATAATATGTGATTCTTTTAGCCTTATGACCCACCTACAACCATACCAAATTTCAACCGCTTCTGACCTTCATTGGGGTCCCAAAGGTGTGGTCGAAGTGAGGTGGATAGTCTGAATTTTCTGCATTGTTCCAGCAACATTCCACCCTGGACAGGTTGGAATTTCAAAATTTATTAAAATACTTTTGGGTGTCTAAAAATTATGAAAATTTATAGGGAGATGGTCCGCTCATGGTAGGACCCAAATACAAAATTTTGGGGCCAATGGACACCTGTACACACCATGGTGGTGGCTGGACCGGTCCATTACAATATGGTGTCCAGATCAGTCCGATTTTCAGGATAGATTGATTTCTTTAAATAAATTAAAATATTTTTAAATGTCCAAAAATTCTAAAAATTTGTGGAGTTGTTTTCCACCCATGGTGGGACCTACATACCAAGTTTCAGAGCTAATGGACCCCTGTACACACCGTGGAGAGGGCCGGACTGGCCCACCACGTTGGGACATCCAGGTCTGTACGATTTTTGGACAGACTATTTTGTTTAAATTAATTAAAATACTTGATAGTATCCAAAAATTCTAAAATTTTGTATGGGTGTGTCCCACCTATGAAAGTATCACTCTGAAAAATTTCAGCCCCAACCGACCCCATTTGGGCATCCAAAGGAATGGGCCAAGATGGTTGGCTTGCCAGAATTTTCTGTTGTGCAGTCCAGCAATATGCCTTGATAAAAATTATAATTCAAAAATGTTTCCTCTGATGGTGGGCCACCTTTTTGGGTTTCCTCTTATTGTATGCATGATGAGAGACTTTGACCCTCAATTCCCAGAGTTTTAGAGGCCCTGGGCCCACTCCAATGGAGTGCCCAAATTTAAGACAGCAACATATTATAATTATGCTTGGCCTTTGGGCTGAGATTTCGAGGAGTGGGGCCCATCACATTGTGAAGAATCTTAGAGGTAATAATCTATACCTTTAGTTCCTTAAATGTTGGGCTTAATAAATCCACTTTTGAGGCCTACCACAGTTGATTTTAATTGGGTCCATGAATGTGGCTAGTTGTTGACCTCTTTAGGCCCAATTGAGCTAGAACTTTCCAGATAGCCCCTTTAAACTCTTGGGCCATTTTTACCATACTATTGTGTTGTATTAGTGGGCCGGATTACACGAGTATATGGGCCCTTGGTTTCCCACCAAATCAACTTTATACTTGGGCCGGTTGTAGGCCCAACTTACTTGACTAAGAGCATGACATTTGCCCATGTGATTTGAGCAATGGGCTGCCCACTAAGCCACCACAATATATAGGATTAGTGGCCTTTATGTTGGGTCCTAATCTTTTCCCTATGGGCCCATAGTGGTATATATGGGTTGGGCTATGTGTGTTCCCCTTGGACCCATGTTTTGGATAGGCCCTGGGCCGCCTTCCTGAAATCTAACATGAATGTATGTGGTATGTAATGGCTGCCCATTTCCTATTTCTAATGTTGTGTGGGCCTTGGGCCTTGATCCGTAATCAATTAGAGATGGGCTACCTCTTGGGGACCAATTGTGGTTGGATGTCTACATTGGTGGCCCTAAGGTAGGCCCATGGACTTCTATAGATGGTTAAAGGCCCACCATAGATCCTTGCTAGGCTCATCTCATTTATTTAGGCCCATATCATTGTTCTCCTTAGTCTCGTGGGCTACCCCAGGTATATGGGCCCCCACTAGAGGTTGTATTCCTTGTGAGGAATTGGTTAAGTACCTAGACCCTTCATGGTTAGGTAGAGAGTTCATCTTCACCTCATTGACACCCATATTCATCTTCATGGCTCACTCCCATACGCATCATATGCATGCTTGGTTGAGGTATGATTGGTCATGGTTGTGTCATTGTGTAGGACATGTTGGTATCTCCCCGAGAGATGGATGCTTGGGATTGATGCATGGGTGATTGTGTGATTCATGCATCTGACATTGCATAGATATCTGCCCTTACTTCATCAGGGCCTTACCTCCACAGGGGTATTCGTGGATGGCCGTATGTGTGGACACTGGAAATATAAGTTGAGCATACCGGGTGCATAAGATGCCCATGGGTGAAATTCCCAAAACTTCCATGGTACCAAGGATCTGCTCCAACGCCTTGACCGGGTGGAATATATGAGCGCACAAGGGCCTTATACCATTAGGCTGCGACTCCCACTGTCCTGTAATCGGTTGGATAGGGGTGTGTCCTTACCTGCCTGATGTGAGGAGGCATTGCTAGGCTGAGTCTGACCAGCTCTTAAATAGGTCCGCTACATTCAGGCCTTGTTGGTGATTGGTTGTCCACAGGCGAATAGTGAGGTCTCTTACGCTCGTTTGACTGTGCGGGATTTGTAGAGCGGCAGTCGTTCAGCAGTGTAATGGACCCCGATGATTTTCTTATGATCAGAAATGTACATGACTTGTGGTTTGGATATGAGCACTGGCATTACTTGCATTGCATTAGCATTGGTTGTACAAGCCCCTTCATGCATTGCCTTGTCATAGTACCCAGTACTCATTGCATCTTATTCAGGATAAGCCTGGGTAAGGCTAGTGATATCCTCATTGATCATGCTTCTCTCCTTGTATCTCTTACTACTCTTCTGTGCACCATTATCACACACCAACACCACCCTTTAGGCTTCTATAAGCTTATGCACGATTGATGCGTACAGGATACCCTAGGCAGGCGGCATAGCAGTAGAGCATAGAGTAGAGCTGAACATTTTAGAACTCCAATGTTGCTGACCTTTCTCTCTTTTCCTTTTATCTCATGTATGTCCTTTTAGACCTTATGGATGATTGTAAAAGTTCAAATTTATAGTGGATTTTACGATGTGTGCCTTTGTTATTTTCAGATGTTCTTGCTGTGATCTTGGGTATGCTCGTATTGGAAATGATTATATTGTTATAGAAAAGAAATCCTCCTTGTATGATTCCAAGATCGGAACCTGCCTCAGGAGCCGAGAATGGGGTACTATGAAAGCTGTTACGGCCAGAACCGGCCATCGGGTTCCTTGTGATTCCGGTTACCGAGTCTGGGGCGTGACAGGGGTGTGGCCTTATCCACTTGAGTGAGGGGGCTATAAGCTAAGCTGAGTTTGACTAGCTCGTAAATGAGTCCGCTATCGACGAGCTGGGTAGGTATTGGCAGACTACTGGTCAGACGGATAGTGTGGTCTCTTCCACTTACTTGATTGTGCAGCTAGGGAGGAGGCAGTCAGTGTGAGGTGTATTAGACCCCGGTGATATCTAGAGAGGAACTGTACTGATATGTGTACTTAATGAGTATTGACATGCTTGCTTGCATCTCGTATATAACATTTGGCTACATAGGCCTCGCATCGCATGGCCTTGGTATGACCGATAGCATTCATGCCCTACATTACATAACTTTGGTACAGCTGACAGCATTCATGGACTTACTGCATATTTTTGCATTACTCTGATGTTGTATACTTGACACTCGCCTTGCGCACACACCTACACCACCCTCTAAGCTTTTGTAAGATTATGCACGACCGTTGCGTGCAGGTAGCGTTAGACAGCAGTAGCGCTAAGGCAGGAGCGCATATAGATCTTTTTGGAGCCTTTTGATTACCCTGTATTTCCCTTTTCGCATTGTACTTAAAGTTTTTGATATAGTGGATATGTGGTGATGTTGTTTTGTGACTTGGTTATGCTTGTGGTTATGCTCCATTACAAAAAAAAATAATCATACTGAAAATCCTCCTTGTAGGATCCCAGGATCGGAATTTGGCGTATGGGCGCTGGGAGCCGAGAATGGGGTACTACGGAGGCTGTCGGTACCGGATTCGGCAACGAGAAATTTTGTGAGCCCGTTTTCGAGTTTGGGGCGTGACACTACTCCCCTTAACACCTACAACACCATTTAAGAAGATATACAATTTTCCATTCGGGGTGTTTGAGTCGTTCTCCCCCTTTTTGTCAGTCATTGACAAAGATTGTAGTAGATTATATATTGACTGAAGTTTAGAGCAATGTGGGAGAATCATCGATATAAATGTATAAAGATTAAACCAGTTTTAAGCATACAACATTTTCATACAATATGGATGCATATCAGTTTAGATAAAGCAGTGATATAGCAGATAAGATTATCATGATAACCATTAAGAGACATCGCTTGCATTCCATAAATAAACTAGATAAACCAAGGGATCTGAGAACTGAATTATGGCAGTAAAGATGAGAATTTCATTCAACCATATACACAAATATTCAAAAATACATACTGCCTCCGACAGAGTGGATTAACAGTATATCCCAACAGAACCAAAAAATAAAAATAAAAATTCAGCCCAACCATGGGCATATACAATCACAAAAAAATATATATATCAGATTGTGCAAATTAGTTAGTTATCACATACACTCATGAGAACATAGAACATTCAAAAAGAAGATATTAATGTTCGTATGTGGAAATAAGATTGAAGTGTATGTGATAGTTTTTCAGAAATCAGTACTCATGGGGACAAGGAAGACGGTGCTGTATTGTCACGCCGACAAGTGAGCAGATTAACCAACTATTATGATGTCTGCTGCACACTTTAGACCATCCTTTCTAGGATAGTAAGCCTCTCATTCATCGACTCCCTGAGTTGAGAGACATTATGCTGAACGACATCAATCCTGTCTTGATGGACCTTAAATCTCTTTGCATGCCCAGGTGTTGACGTTGATGGAGCATGTTGAGATCGAGAAGCTTCTTCTCCAGCCATCTCAGCCCCTTCCATAGGAGCATCGCCATCCCTAGCTTCTCCCCCAACTTTAGTGCCTTCCTCCAGGGGATCCTCAGGATATTTGTGAAACTTCAAATCTATCCTTCGGATGTTGCTTTTATTAAAGCTTTGGAGAGGAAGCTCAGGATCAATTGTAGTTGGGAACCCTATAGCGTTACAAATTGTATGGATGATCCAGGGATATGGTAAGAGAATGTCCCTAGCTCTATGAAAAACATATACCAACTGATACACGATGAGGGTAGGCAGACAAATCTTGATCCCAGCAGTGACCGAATAAATTATCATAGTCATGAAGCCCGTGAGATCTACCTTGTTGGAGCCCCTAGAGTAAATACTCGAAGCAAGAATACCATGCAAAACCTGATAACGTGGTTCCATGAATCAGACTTTTAGGGCATTCCCTTGGTGCCACTGGGCATCATGATTATGACAGAGAAATTTGGTGACCTCAGTCCGAACGTCAATATTTTCCATGTCCATATCTGGGATTCCTACAGGAGATAAGGTAAGATTGAATATCCCTGCAACAGACCCAGGAGTGATCAGCACATCATCATCATCGACGGTTACAGTGATGGATGGAGGGTCAGATGTCGGAGAATGACAGGCAGTAAAGAAATTGTAAGTCCATTCAAGCTGATATGGACCCCCAAAGTCGAGAACGGGTAACCAATCTATGACAGCAAATAGAGGTTCCGGATTATATGGAATCAAGCAACTTCTATCGACTTTCCTTTCGGGAATAACATTTTTGCCAACAAATTTTGCTAAGACCGGATTAACCTACACCGGTGGAGGTGTCTGTGCCTTAGTCTAGGACACACCACTCCTCGAGCGTTGCCTTGTGGGGGTCCCACATTCCAGGGCCCTTGCCCTTTCTTTTGAAGCAAGCACTTTTTGTCGCCCGAATTTCTAAGATTCCCCCTGTCCGGATGCTTTTCCTTTGTCTTTTCCCATGTGGATGAAAGGTGGGTTTGAAAGGTTTGGGAAAGAGGACAAAAACCAAATAGAAATGGAAATACAAAAAAAATGGACTCTTGATGTATAAAAACGTATTACCGGATTTGTTGAATGATTGGGGAAGTCTGTTGAGGGTCCGAGTGATTCGGTCAAGAGAATCGAGCAAGGAAGAAGAAAATAACCCAAATAAAAAAACTTTTTTTGCACTCCACCGACTTATACCAGGTAACATCTATCAATATCATCGATCCTTGTTTCGATGATACCGAGAAACTCTTGATCGATTTTATCGAGCCTATCTCCGATATCATTCTCGCTCATACTGCTTTTCATATTCTAAAGGGACGTCGATGGTATCAACACTTGATCGATTCATCAAGAATGACTTGTCATGAGACATTGATTCTGAATATTTTTCATTCCTTTGTAGTTTGGAAAATATCTATGTATAGAAGAGTATATCCATGAACTTTTGGTACGTACAACAAAATTTCCTATGGGCTTTGTACAAGGCAAAAGTATAAACATTTGTATGTTTATATACAAAAAGATTGAGGTGAGAAACCTCAGATATATCATTTAGAGCTCACAAAAATTGCATCATTTCAACAAATATCCAGACCTAGATGCATGACCTGGACTTATTTTTCTATGTTCAGTACTCCTAGGCATCAGTCCTTTCTTTGCCTCTGATAATGTAGCAATGGTTGTTTGTGCGATGACCTTTCATTACTGATTTTCCTGATTAGTTTAGGATTTCGCACTCTTGTTTGTTGAATTTGACCACATGCCCATTATCACAGATTTGAGATATGATTAGGAGATTATGTGCCAAACCTTTTATGCAAAAAGCATTCTCATTTTTGAGTGAATTAATTCCTTTGATGATTCCTCGTCCAATTACCTTAGCAATGGTTCCATCTCCATAGGTTACTATCCCATTATAAAGATTCTTATAGTTTGAAAGAAGGGACTTGTCACCTGTGAAATGTCTTGAGCAACCACTGTCAAGGTACCACTTAGTGTTATTGCCTGTTATATGATTTGAGTGAGTAATAAGACAAATTTTCTTTTCTTTTACTATCCATTTTGAGACAGAATTCTTTTTAATCTTCATATTTATCTCTCCCACTTGATCCAATGATTTCATTTCAGGTGGTGATGGGTGAGTGTTTCTCCTTGGTGGACTCTTTTCATTTCGTATTTCTCTGGCTGGTGTGAATTTACCAATGTGTTTTTGACCAGAGTTATGTGAATTCCTTCTAGGTGGCAATCATTCAAACTTATAATGACCCATATCACCAAATAAATGACCTACTGAAGAGGTTCTCATATTGCTACCTGAAGCAGCAGATTTTTCAGTTCTTGGGGCTGTATTTTAAGTTTGACATGGTGGACAAGACCGCACTAGTTGAAGAAAGAATATGCCAATATGTCCTAGAGGGGGGTGAATAAGACTTTTTAATGTTTTATGATTTATTTAAAATCCTATTATGCTAATCCTAACAATAGGCACATATTTGGATTACTCAAAAATAACTCTACCGGCTTCCAAGCCCGGTAAAGGATCCAATCCAAACTATTTAAGAAGTAAACGCTATGCAAACTAGTTTATGATGGATATGACTGTGTAGGTGTGTGAGGTCTGATTTCAGATATTCAGATATGCAAAATATTAAAGTAAATCATACAATTAGAAGAATAGCAATCTCAAACACAGTCATTTTTATAATGGTTCGACGACTTGTCTACTCCACTCCCGGTAACCGCACTCAACCCTTGAGTGGACCAGATTTCACTAAGAAAGTTTCACAGCGGTTCACCTCAAACCTAAGGTTTTAAATTAGGTTCACCTTCAATCTTTACAACCTACACAGAGGCTGACTGGTTATGCACTCACGAGCAAGGGTCAACACAACGCACCCACTTTTAGGAACATTGGCCAAGGATCTTCCATAAGACCGTACTGGAGGTTTCTACATGGTTCACCCTAAACCCGAGGTTTCACGGTGATTGACCTCAAACATAAGATTTTGCCGGTTCACCTTCAACCAGATGTTTATGCTCTCCACAGAGCAAGGGTCCACATAACGCACCCACCATGTACACTCCCGCCGGAGGCCTCCTTGAGGACTTCAAAGGGTGAGAACCACTTAAGACCCAATCCTGCAAAGGAATGATCACAAGTGTCCTCTTGGACTCTAGATACTTACAAATAAGTTGATGAGTCACGTTTAGCACAATGCCGAAGATCTCCTCCTCCTTGTTGACGAAGAGTTTTCTGCTCCCTTGATCTGCAACACAAAATGATATACCAATACTTGGCTTCGGGTTGGGTCAAGGTCGAGATAGAATCCTACACGTAAAATATTTTCCTATCAGGAAGATAGAGCGATTCCAATCTTATGCATTCAAGGCATCCCAGCTTAATAATTTGCCATTAAAGTAGTAGCTGGAGGATCCTTGAGTGCAGAAGTTCATTCTCCAATACACTCTATTGAATATCAATGATGAGGATGGATTGGAGGATGAACTCGCTTGACAGAAAGGGCTTTGGATATAAGATATAAGTTGAAACACACAAAAGCACTCTCTACATTCTCACCCAGCAACAATAGACGAGTCCTCTATATATAGGCAAAAAGGTTCCAACGGATATAAAACGGTCATATTTATGACTGAGTTCGATATCATAGAGCAGGTTCGATATTATCGAGCGTATACTCTCTACAGCATCGATGGTCTGCTCGATGACTCGAACTTACAGTCATACGCTTTTAAACCCTTTTTCCAGCTGGTCGATGAATCGAAACAACTGTCGATGTCATCGGATTTCGAACACCAATTCCATCGATGATAGGTTCGATCCATCGACATTTGTAAAATGAGAGAGACTTGAGTAGAAATATTTTCGGTTTTTAGGATATGATTGAGGGTCAGCTGATGTCATCGGAATTTGCATATCGATGCTATTGAAGGTAGTGTCGATGGGATCGATAAATCTTATAGATTTACCAATAAGCTCGCTGGACAGATTGTGTCTAGATTCGATCCAATCCACTCGGCCTCGATATCATCAACATATGAATATCGATTTCTTCGAATGGCCCCCGATCAAAGTAAAAACCAACCTGAAATATTTGCTGGAAGAAATGTGTGCCCACGATCGATATCATCGATAGACTTCCGATCTTATCGATATTTGATTTTAGATCATATTGGAAGGAGCATCGATATATCGAAGGAATTTGAAATTTTCTTTAAAAAACAGGGGCACTGGAAACCTGTCTGTCGATTTTATTGAGCCATTATCGATGGACTCGAAATTCAAGTATTAATGATATCGATACGTGGATCGATACATCGATAAATCAATCCAGATATACAAGTGGTTGCTGGACATTTTTATCCTCTTTTCGATGATATCATTTAAGCATCGAGGACATCGACAGGGCAAGTCGATCATATCGAAGGTGTTTCGATAAAATCGACAAGGCAAGAAAAACTTAGAGATGTTCCTGTTTTGAAAAAAAGTTTTCTCACCTTAAAACCCTATGATTTTCTAACTTGTTTTAAGGGTTTTATTTACCTGGTGTTTTGGGACATGGGATGTGATGCTTTAGATTTACCTGTGGCGAGCTTGCACACATTCGGTTGAGGCAGACGCTTGAATTGATCTTCCTATCAGGCTATGTAGACAATCTGACACAATACTCACGTAACTTGACAAACCAGGGTACTTTCAATCTCCCCCTTTATCGATTACGTAAAAAAACCCCAAAACACCCTAGAACATTCTAGACAAACACATCTTAAATTGTGTGTACATGTTTTTTTACACAATTTTACAATTTCTAGCCCATGTACACAATTAGTAGCTGCTCCCCTTGACTGTAAACTCCCCCTCGCTTGATGCAGCTGCTCCCCCTAAACACCTGCACAACCATGCAATTTTCTGTTCGGGGTGTTTGCAAATGTTCTCCCCTTTTTTGTCAGTCATTGACAAAGATATATCAATTGATATTGACTAAAGATTGAATCTCTTGGGAGAACCGACCAGGCAGAAGAAGATCAATTGATATATAGTAATTAACTCAGTTTAAGTAGTCATCAATTTCAGAACCTATGGATGCATATTAGATAAAATAGAGCAGTTATATAGCAGTTAAAACATTCATTTAAGACATCACATGGAATCCATAGCAGTCATATGATAAACCAGGGGATGTAAACTCATGGTAATGGCAGTAAAAAGTATAATTATATTCAGGCATATACCAAAATATCCAAAGTGAATTGCGCAAGATAGGCAATTATACTAAAATTTCAAAATATATACTGCCACAGACAGAAGTAGCTTAACAGTTCATATAAAAAAAAAAAAACAAAACCCATGTAAGGGCACCCATTAGTAAGTACCACTATCAATCCCACATCGGGGCATAATCAACACAAAGAAACATCAGTCTATTCAAGTTAGAAAACTGTCACACATACCCAAGAGAGCGTAGAACACCCAAAAAGATACTAATGTTCATACGCAGCATTAAGAATGAGGTGTGTGTGACAGAATGTAAGAATCAACGCTATAGAGTTGAGTGGGATGGCGCCATGTCGTCCTGTCAGCAAGTCATCAGATTGACCAGCCTTTGCACCGTCTGTTGTACCCCATGGACCAGTCGCTCCAAGACTGTCAGTCACTCATGCACAGAGTGGATATCCCTCTGAATCGCCCCGATCCTATCCAGCTTATATCGTTTAGCATGTCCATGTGTTGACGCTGATGGGGCTGGATCGGGTCTGGAGGATTCATCTCCCGCCATCTCTGTTTCCTCAGTATGAGAAACACCAGCTTCTGCTCCCCCTTCTTGGATGCCTTCTTCTTCGTCCTCTAGGTACTTTTGGAATCTCAGGTCCATTTTTCGAATGTTCTTTATATTGAAGACTTGAAGTGGAAGTACCGGATCAGTGGTAGATGGAAAACCAATGGTTTCGCATACCCTGCTTATGATCCAGGGATATGGCAGATGAAGATCCCTGGAGGTATGAACAACATATACCAACTGATTAACCAGTAGAGTCGGAAGGCAAATCCTTATCCCCCTAGCAAGTGAGTATACTATCATGGCCATAAAACCCATGAGATCGGATCAATTGGTACTTCTAGGATATAGATTTGTGGTGAAAATACCATGCAGAACCTGAAATTGGGGTTCCATGTACCTGGCTTTCAAGGCGTTCCCTTGATGCCAAGGGATGTCATGACCATTACATAGATACTTAGTTACGATAGATCGAACGTCAGAAAGATCAAGAGCCATGTTGGGAAGGCCTTCTGGAGCCATTTGTAGATTGAGAACATTAGCCATTGTGGCAGGGGTGATTAACACATCATCACCATTTAGACAGACTATGATTGAAGGAGGATCAGATACAGGAGAGTGACACGCAGCCAGGAAGTTGCGTGTTCGTTCAAGTTGGCACGGTCCCCCGAAGTCTAGAAAAGGCAGCCAACCGATTGCAGCAAACAAGGGTTCAAAATTGTAAGGTGCTAAACAGTCCCTGTCTATTTTTCTCTCGTGAATGAGCTTCCTACCTGCGTATTTTAGTGGACGTGTAGGTTGGCTAATTGGAGGAGGTGTCGATTGTTCAGACTGGGACCCGCCACGTGAGGTCTGTTGTGATCTTTACCGCGTGGGGGTACCATGTTCTGGAGCCCTCGTCCTTTCCCTTGAGGTGTGTACTTTTTGTTAGGTAGTTCTTGAAGACTCCCTCGGACCGAATGCTACCCTTTGTCTTTTCCCAAGTGGACCAATAAGCTTTTGAAGGATTTGGGAAATACGACAGAAAAACCTAACAAATCAAAAATACCCAAAAAGGAATGGACTCTTGACGTGTTAGAAGGGTATTACCCAATTTGTGGATGGATTTGAGTAGTCTAACGTGGCTCCTGGTGGTTTGGTCGGGAAGATCGAGTAGAGAAGATGACCAAAACCCTTGAGAAAATAAAACCCCTTTTTTGCTTCGCTCACTTTTATCGGGCGACATCTATCATTATTATCGATCATTGTTTCGATAACATCGAGAAGTTGCTGGTCGATTCTATTGAGTCTGTCTTCGATATCATTCTTGGCCACACGATCATTCATATTCTAAAGAGGCATCGACGATATTGACATTTTATCAATAAATCGAGAATGTCATATCGACAGTCACATCGAAGATGAAGATTTTCAATTTTTAGCATTCAGACGACTCTCCAAGTATACTTTTTGTATTTCTATCAATAGTATAATCAACAAAAACTATGTACACACATTGTACACAACAAAATTATAAACATTTGAATGTTTATACAAAAGATTGAGGCAAGGGATCTCAGATATATCATTTTAAGCTCAGCAAAAAGAATCCTCATTTTAGCACATGTTCAGATCTTTGATGCTCAATCTGAACTAATTCTTCCTTATCCATTACATTTTGTTAACTGATTTGGGTGGTGGTGCAAGGGCATTGCTTCTATCGATATCCTTAAGAGGACTTTTGAAGTTCTGTATTTCTCTAGTTGATAATTCGTTAACATGATTCTGTCTAGAGTTAGGTTGAGTCCACCTAGGTGTTATGCATTCAAACTTATAATGACCAGAATCACCACACAAATGACAGACTGGAGAGGTTCTGGTTTTGCTTCCAGAAACAACAGATTTTTCAGTTCTAGGTGCATCATTTCCAGCCTTTGACTTAAATTTTTCATATCCTAGGCCGCTTTTATCCGTTCTAAGTCTTCCCATTCCTAACAGTTTCTAGTTTTTCGCCACTTTGGAAAAACTTGCAGTTTATCTCGGCCATCTTTTTGGATTCTTCTAGGTTAAACAGGATTGTATGATTTTCATTTTAAAGAAGTACAATTTTATCTTTTACGATCTCGACCCGTTTGTTCAATTTCTCGGACTAGGATTTAAGGGAGTTAATTCTATCTAGTCTATCATTGTCAGAGTGATATTACTGTAAATCATTGATTAGATGTGTATTAATTTCTAGAGCTTTATCCAAATCTTTTTGCAGCAATTCCAATTTGTTCTCAGATATTCCAAGTCTTTTAACCACTTTGATGTTATGGATATATAGTTGATTGTAGGCATCTTGTAGTTTATCCTTTTTTTTTTCTTCTTCTTCTTCTTCTCCAGTTTCGTCATTATCAGATGGAAATGATTCAGTGGCTAGCTGTTCTTTCTCGTTCTCAGATTCAGTGGGAATGATTGAAGTAGTGGAGACCATGAGTATTTTTAATGATTTCTGATCTCCATCGCTTTCTGCGTCACTAGATTCTGAATTTGACTCTTAAGTATCATCTCGCGTGACAGCCATTGCCTTGCCCTTAGTTTTTCTGTTTAGACATTCGGTTGATAGGTGTCCATACTCCTGAGAGGCATAGCACTGTGGTTCTTTGGTTCTTCTACCAAATTTGCCTACAAAAGGTTTATAGTTCACCTTTCTTCCTCTGGAAGGACGACCACGATTCTTTTGAAAGAATCTTCTGAATCTTTGTACTAGCAAAGCTACTTCCTCATCTTCATTTTTATTTTCGCTCTCACCGTCCTCATGTAATGTTTTCTTAGAAGTTTTTAGGACAATTGTTTTGGATTTTTGGGTTTGTTAGAGGTGTAGTTCAAAAGTTTGTAGGGAACCTACCAGTTCTTCTACTTTCATTACGTCTATGTTCCTACACTCTTAAATTGTTGTTACTTTGGGATTAAACCGTTCTAGCAATGATCTAAGTATTTTCCTATAGATTTTAGGAACCGAAACTTTTTCTCCCAATCCACCCATGGAGTTACAAATGATATTCAACTTTGTGAAAAACTCCATAAAGGTTTCATCCTCTTCTATTCTGAGACTTTCGAACTGTGAGGTCAGAAGTTGAAGTTTAGACCTCTTCATAGTGCTTGTGCCTTCATGGGTTATTTCCAATAGATCCCATGCTTCCTTGGATGTCCCACACATACTTATCTGATTGAATATATCCTGGGACACGGTATAGTAGATGGCATTCATAGCTTTAGCTTCAGCAGTCTGTTTTTCTTTGTCGAACGCCGTCCACTTTTCTTTGGATTTGGGTTTTGTGATGGTTGTGCCACTATCAAGTACAATTTGTTCAGTTGGGGGCACATATCCATTTGCAACTATATCCCAAACATCATGATCCAAAGATCTCAGAAAGTAGTGCATCCTAGCCTTCCAGTATGCATAATTTGAGCCATCAAATACTGGAGGTCTAGTGATTGATGAGCCCTCTCCTTTAGCCATATTCTCAACTTCAGTCAAGATCACTCTCTAAGCGGTGAAGCTCTTAAAGAGAGACCCACTATGATACCAATTGAAATGGCAGTGAAGACCGCACTAGTCAAAGAAGGAATATGCTAATATGTCCTAGAGGGGAGTGAATAGGGCTTCTAAAAGTTTTATGAATTATTTAAAATCCTATTACACTAATCCTAACAATGGGCACATATTAGGATTACTCAAAAATAACTCTACTGGCTTCCAAGCCCGGTAGAGGATCCAATCACAAACTATTTAAGAAGTAAACACTATGCAAACTAGTTTATGATGGATATGACTGTGTAGGTGTGTGAAGTGTGATCTCAAATATTCAGATATGAAAAATATTAAAGTAAATCACACAATTAGAAGAATAGCAATCTCAAACACATCATTTTTATAGTGGTTCGACGACTTGTCTACTCCACTCTAGGTAACCGCACTCAACCCTTGAGTGGACTGGATTTCACTAAGGAGGTTTCACATCGATTCACCTCAAACCTAAGGTTTTAAATCAGGTTCACCTTCAACCTTTACAACCTATACTAAGGCTGACTGTTTATGCTGTCACGAGCAAGGGTCAACACAACGCACCCACTTTCAGGCACACAGGCCAAGGATCTTCCATAAGACCCTAATGGATGTTTCTACACGGTTCACCCCAAACCCGAGGTTTCACAGTGGTTGACCTCAAACCTAAGGTTTTGCTAGTTCACCTTCAACCGGATGTTTATGCTCTCCATAAAGCAAGGGTCCACACAACGCACCCACCACGTACACTCCCGTCGGAGGCCTCCTTGAGGACTTCAAAGGGCAAGAACCACTTAAGATCCAATCCTACAAAGGAAAGATCACAAGTGTCCTCTTGGACTCTAGATACTTGCAAATAAGTTGATGAGTCCTGTTTAGCACAATGCCGAAGATCTCCTCCTTTTTTACGAAGAGTCTTTTGCTCCCTTGATCCGCGACACAAAATGATATACCAATACTCGTCTTCGAGCTGGTCAAGGTCAAGATGGCATCCTACTTTCAAAATATTTTCCTATCAGGAAGATAGAGCTATTCCAATCTTATGCATTCAAGGCATCCTAGCTAAATGATTTTCCATTAAGGTAGTAGCTAGAGGATCCTTGAATGCGAAAGTTCATTCCCCAATCCACTCTATTGAATATCAATGATGAGGGTGGATTGGAGGATGAACTCCCTTGAGATAAATGGCTTTGGATATAAGATATAAGTTAAAACACACAAAAACACTCTATACATTCTCTCCCAGCAATAATAGACAAGTCCTCTATATATAGGCGACAAGGTTCCAACGGATATAAAACGGTCACATTTATGACTGAGTTCGATATCATCCAATAGGTTCGTTATCATTGTATACTCTCGGTAGCATCGATAGTGTGCTCGATGACTCGAACTCAAAGTCATACGCTTTTGAAACCTTTTGTCAGCTGGTCGATGAATTGAAATAACTGTTGATGTCATCGGATTTCGAACTCCGATTCCATCGATGATAAGTTCGACCCATCGACACTTGAAAAATGAGAGAGAGTTGACTAGAAATATTTCAGGTTTTTAGGATATGATCGAGGGTCAGCCGATGTCATCAGAATTTGCATATCGATGCTATCGAAGGCAGTGTCGATGGGTTCAATAAATCCTATAGATTTACCAATAAGCTCGCTGGACAAATTCTATCCAGATTCGATCCAATCGACTCGACTTCGATACGATTGACATATGAATATCGATTTCCTCGAATGACCCCCGATTAAAGTAAAAACCAACCTGAAATATTTGTGGAAGAAATGCGCGCCCACAATCAATATCATCGATGGACATCCGATCTTATCGATATTTGATTTTAGATCATATCGGAAGGAGCATCGATATATCGAAGGAATTTAAATTTTTAAAAAAAAAACAGGGGCGCCACAAACCTATCTGTCGATTTTATCGAGCCATTATCGATGGACTCGAAATTCAAGTATCGATGATATCGATACGTGGATCGATACATCGATAAATCAGTCCAAATATACATGTGGTTGCTGGACATTTTTGTCCTCTATTCGATGATATCATCTAAGCATCGAGGACATCGACAAAGCAGGTCAATCATATCAAAGGTATTTCGATAAAATCGACAAGGCAAGAAAAACTTAGAGATTTTCCTGTTTTAAAAAAAGTTTTCTCACTTTAAAACCCTATGATTTTCTAACTTGTTTTCAAGGGTTTTATTCACCTAGTGTTTTAGGACATGGGATGTGAGGCTTTAGATTTACTTGTGGCGAACTTGCACACATCCGGTTGAGGCTGAAGCTTGAATTGATCTTCCAATCAGGCTATATAGACAATCTGACACAACACTCACGTAACTTAACAAACTGCGGCACTTTCACAGTTTTCCTTTTAGTTTTATCATACCCTAGGCTACACTTATCTCTTCCTTGTCTTCCCATCCCTAATAATTTTTCAAGCTTTTCACCACTCCGATAGAATTTATAGTTTTTTTCAGCATATTTTCTGGATTTTTCTAAGTCAAACCGGAGTGTGTGATTCTCATTCTTAAGTTGCTCGTTTTTATCTTTTAATAATTCAACTTGTTTAGTAAGTTTTGATGATTCCATTTTTAGGGACAGATTGACTCTTTCTAACTTATCATTATCTGAATGATACTGCTGTAGATCATTGATTGGAGCAGTGGAGACCATGAGAATTTTCAATAATTTCTGATCTCCATCACTCTCTAAGTCACTGGATTCTGAGTTTAACTCATCTGTATCGTCCCATGTGGTAGCCATAGCCTTACCCTTACTTTTTCTATTTGGGCATTTAGTAGATAGGTGTCCATACTTCTGACAGGCATAACATTGTAGTTCTTTGGTCTTTTTGCCAAATTTACCTTCAGAAGGTTTGTTGTCCACCTTTTTTCCTTTAAATGGACGACCACAATTTCTCTGAAAGAATTTTCTGAATCGTTGAGCTAACAGAGCCACTTCCTCATCTTCATCTTCTCTTTCACTTCCACTGTCCTCATTTGTTGTTTTCTTTGAAGTTTTTAAGACAGTTGTTTTGGATTTAGGGGTTTGTTTGAAGTGTAGTTCAAAGGTTTGTAGGGAACCTACCGGTTCTTCTACTTTCATTTCATCAATATTCCTACACTCTTCAAAGGTTGTTACTTTGGGATTAAACTGTTCCGGCAGTGATCTAAGTATTTTCGTACAGATTTTTAGAACCGAAACTTTTTCTCCCAATCCACCCATGGAGTTGCAAATGATATTCAATTTTGTGAAAACCTCCATAAAGGTCCCATGCTCTTTCATTATGAGACTTTCGAACTGTGAAGTCAAGAGTTGAAGTTTAGATCTCTTCACAGTGCTTGTGCCTCATGGGTTGTTTCCAATAGATCCCATGCTTCCTTGGATGTCTCACACAAACTTATCTGATCGAATATATCCTGGGACACGGCACAGTAGATGGCATTCATATCTTTAGATTCAGCAGTATGTTTTTCTTTATCTAACGTTGTTCACTTTTCTTTGGATTTGGGTTTTGTGATGGTTGTGCCACTGTCGAGTACAAGTTGTATAGTTGGTGGCACATATCCACTTTCAACTATATCCCAAACATCGTGATCCAAAGATCTCAGAAAGCAGTGCATCCTAGTCTTCCAGTATGCATAATTTGATCCATCAAATACTAGAGGTCTAGTGACTAATGAGCCCTCCCTTTTGGCCATATTCCAAACTTCAGTCAAGATCACTCTCTAGGCGGTGAAGCCCTTAAAGAGAGACTCGCTCTGATACCAATTGAAATTACGGTGAAGACTGCTATGTTGAAGTAGGAATATGCCAATATGTTTTAGAGGGGGGTGAATAGGACTTTTTAAAGTTTTTATGATTTATTTAAAATCTTGTTACTCTAATCCTAAAAACAAGCATATTTTTGGGTTACTCAAAAGTAACTCTACTGGCTTTCAAGCCCGGTAAAGGATCCAATCACAAACTATTTAAGAAGTGAACAATATGCAAAGTAGTTTATGATGGATATAATTGTGTATGTGTGTGGGGTGTGATCTCAGATATTTAGATATAAAAATATTAAAGTAAATCACACACACAAAAGAATGACAATCTCAAACACAGTCATTTTTATAGTGGGTCGACGATCAGTCTACTCTACTCCCGGCAGACGCACTTAATCCTTGAGTGTACCGAATTTCACTAAGGAGGTTTCATAGCGGTTCACCTCAAACCTAAGGTTTTATATCAGGTTCACATTCAACCTTTACAACGTACACTGAGGCTGACTGTTTATGCTCTCACCAGCAAGGGTCAACACAATGCACCCACTTTTAGGCACACTGGCCAAGGATCTTCCATAAGACCCTAACTGAGGTTTTACGCGGTTTACCTCAAACCCAAGGTTTCACTCGGATCACCTCGAACCTAAGGTTTTAGACAGGTTTACCTTCAACCGAATGTTTATGTTCTCCAAAGAGCAAGAGTCCATACAATGCACCCACTACGTACACTCCCGCCGGAGGCCTCCTACGAGGGCTTAAAAGGGTGAGAAACACCTTAGACCTAATCATAAAAAGGAATGATCGCAAGTGTCCTCTAGACTATAATAACTTTCAGATAAGCATATAAGTCCCATTCAACATGTTGACAAAGATCTCCTCCTTTGTTGATTAAGAGTCTTCAACTTCCTTGATCTACAACTCAAATGATGTACCAATGCATGGCGATGGGTTGGGTCAAGGTTATGATGAAATCCTACTATCAGAATATTTTCCTATAAGGAGATAGAGCGATTTCAATCATTTATGCAATCAAGGTATCCCATGAAAAGGCGGTAAAGACTGCACTAGTTGAAGAAGGAATATGCCAATATGTCTTAGAGGGGGGTGAATAGGACTTTTTTTTAAGTTTTTAAGATTTATTTAAAAGTCCTACTTCACTAATCCTGTGATCATGCAAATATTAGGATTACTCAAATGTAACTTTACTCGATTCCAAGCCCGGTAGAGGATCTAATCACAAACTATCTCAAAAGTAAGCAGTATGCAAGCTAGCTTATGATGGATATGACTGTGTAGGTGTGTGTGGTGTGATCAAATATTCAGATGAGAAAGTTCTAAAGCAAATCACACAATCGTAAAAATAACAATCTCAATCACAGTCATTTTATAGTGGTTTGATGATAATTCTACTCCACTCCCGGTAACTGCACTCAACCCTTGAGTGTACCAGATTTCACTAAGGAGGTTTCACAATGGTTCACCTCTAATCTAAGGTTTTAAATCAGGTTCACTTTCAACCTTTACAACCTACACTGAAGTTGACTGTTTATGCTCTCACGAGCAAGGGTCAAGATAACTACTCACTTTTAGGCATACTGGCCAAGGATCGTCCATAAGACCCTACTGGAGGTTTCTACACGGTTGACCTCAAACCCTAAGGTTTTACCCGGTTCACCTAAAACCAAGAGTTTTACTGGTTTACTCATAACCAAATGTTTATGCTCTCCACAGAGCAAGGATCCACACAACGCACCCACCATGTACACTCCCGCCGGAGGCCTCCTTGAGGACTTCAAAGGGTGAGAACTACTTAAAACCCAATCCTAGAAAAGAATGATCACAAGTGTCCTCTTGGACTCTAGATACTTACAAATAAGTTGATGAGTCCAGTTTAGCACAATGACGAAGATTTCCTCCTCCTTGTTGATGAAGAGTCTTCTACTCCCTTGATCCGCAACACAAAATGATGTACCAATACTCGGCTTCGGGTTGGGTCAAGGTGAAGATGGAATCCTACTCTCAAAATACTTTCCTATCAGGAAGATAGAGCGATTCCAATCTTATGCATTCAAGGCATCCCAGATTAATGATTTGCCATTAAGGTAGTAGCTAGAGGATCCTTGAATGCGGAAGTTCATTCCCCAATCCACTCTATTTGAATGTCACTGATGAGGGTGGATTAGAGGATGAACTGCCTTGAGAGAAAGGGCTTTGGATATAAGATATAAGTTGAAACACTCAAAAGCTCTCTCTACTTTCTCTCACAGCAACAAAAGAGAAGTCCTCTATATATAGGAAAAAAGTTCCAATGGATATAAAATGGTTACATTTATGACAGAGTTCGATATCATCGAGCAGGTTCGATAGCATCGATGGTCTGCTCGATGAATCGAACTCAATGCCATACACATTTGTAACTTTAGCCAATTGGTTGATGAATCGAAACAAATGTCGATGTCATCGGATTTCGAACTCTGATTCCATCGATGACAGGTTCGATCGATCGACACTTGAAAAATGAGAGAGACTTGACTTTGAAATATTTCAGGTTTTCATGAATGATCGGGGAACCGTCGAGATCATCGGAATTTGAATGTCGATGATATCGTGATCGGAGTCGATGCATCGATAAATCCAGCGGACTTGTCTTTAAGCTTGCTGGACGATTTATGACCTTGTTCGATGTAATCGACCTAGTGCCAATATCATCGATATTTGAATATTGATTTTATTGAAGGGCCCCTGATCATAATTAAAAACAACCTGAAATATTTATTGTAATAAATGCGCGCCCACGTTCGATATCATTGATGGATTTTTGATGTTATCGATATTTGATTTTAGATTATATCAGAAGAGCATCGATATATCGAAGGAATTTGAGATTTTCATTAAAAAAACAGGGGAGCCGAAAATCTGCCTGTCGATCTTATCGAGCCATTTTCGATGGACTCGAGATTTGAATATTGATGATATCAATAGGTGTATTGATACATCGATGATTCATCCATATATGTTGTGAAGTTGCTGGGCATTTTTTGTTCTTATATCGATGATATTGAAAGGTGTATCGATACATCGATAAATTCGTCCAGATGAATATTTAGATGATGGACACTGTTGGTCCTCACATCGATAATATCGTTAAGGTATCGAGGACATCAACAGAGCAGGTCGATCATATCGAGGGTGTTCCAATAAGATCGACAAGGCGAGAAAAAGTTAGAGATTTTCCTATTTTGAAAAAAGTTTTTCCACCTTAAAACTCTATGCTTTCTAACTTGTTTTTAAGGGTTTTATTCACCTGGTATTTTGGGTAATGGGCTGTGAGGCTTTAGGTTTACCTATGGCGAGCTTGCACACATCCAGTTGAGGCAGACGCTTGAATCGATCTTCCTATCAGGCTCTCTAGACAATCTGACTCAACGCTCACGTAACTTGACAAACCAAGGCACTTTCAATCTCCCCCTTTGTCAATTACGTGATAAAATCCCCAAAACAACACCTTAGAACTTTCTAGATAAACACACCCAAAATTGTGTGTACATGCTTTTACACAATTTTACAATTTCTACCCCATGTACACAAGCAGTAGCTGCTCCCCCTGACTTGTAAACTCTAACTCTCCCTTGCTTGTTGCAGCTGCTCCCCCTAACACCTGCAACAACATCTAAGCAGATATATAATTTTCATTCGGAGTGTTTGTAAATGTTCTCCCCCTTTTTGTCAGTCATTGACAAAGATATCTCAGGTGATATTGACTGAAGCTTGAAATACTTGGGAGAACAAATCAGGTAGAAGCAGAACATTGATGTATAATAGTTAGCTCAATTTAATCAAACATCAATTTCAGAATTCATGAATGCATATTAGATAAAGTAGAGCAGTTGTATAGCAGTTAAAAAATTCATCAAAGGCATCTCATGCATTCCAGATCAGAAAGTAGATAAACCAGGGGAACACAAGATGGCATTAAAGATATGAATTCTATTCAGCCATATTCAAAATGAAAATCAAAATATCCAACTATATACTACCATAGACAACAATAACTCAATAGAAGAAAAAAAATCCCAAAATATTCAACTATCCAACTATCAGCACACATACTGCCACAGATAGCAGTAGATTAAAGTTTATCAGAACAAAGCACTTTTCAGGCCAACCAATTGAGGAAACCATTGATGATCATTGTGCATTTCCAAGTTTCTTCAATTTTATCGATATTGGATATCAGTATCATTGATCTGACTTTGTTCAGATACTAACTAGATTGTCATAACTTTGCATCCCAACTAACATGGTTAATACAAGAAATTTTGACTTGTGGCTGTCATATAACCATGAATATCCCAGTGGGAAGATTTACCTGTTCGGCTCATGTTCACTGAGATTTAGGGAGTGCAGACCCCGATGGATTTTTGTAGGTCACTAGACCTATTTGCATCAAGAAGTTTGGTGAGGATGTCTGCGAGTTGCTTTTCAGTGGAAACATAATCCAATGTAAGAATCTTCTTATCAACAAGTTCTCGGATAAAGTGATGACGGATGTCAATGTGTTTAGTCCGAGAATGTTGAACAGGATTCTTTGAAATGTTGATTGCGCTTGTGTTATCACAGAAAAGACTCATCGTGGGTTGTTCAATCCCGTAATCTAACAACATCTGTTTCATCCATCATGGGTTGTTCAATCCCGTAATCGAACAACATTTGTTTCATCCGAAGGAGTTGTGCACAGCAGTTACTAGAGGCAATGTATTCAGCCTTGGCAGTAGATAATGATAATGAATTTTACTTCTTGCTCTGCCAGGAGACTAGGTAGTTTCCAACATATAAACATCCTCCGCTAGTTGACTTTCGATCATCCAAACTCCCTGCCCAGTCGACATAAGAGTAGCCAGCGATGATCGTGGATGTTTCAAATGGATACCACAGACCGTAGGAGGTAGTTTCAGCTATGTATTTAATTATCCTTTTAACGGCTGTTAGGTGAGATTCTTTAGGATCAGCTTGATATCGAGCACATACTCCAACACTGAAAGATATGTCGGGATGACTAACTATGAGATATAGTAGACTTCTTATTATACTCTGGTAGAGATGTTGATCCACACTCTTGCCATTTGCATCTTTGGAGAGTTTGAGTGTGGTGCTCATGGGAGTGTGATAAGAACGACTAAATTCAAGACCAAACCTTTTTACCAAATCGTTCGCATACTTAGTTTTACAGATACTGATTCCATCATGTAGCTGCTTGACCTGCAAACCTAAAAAAAAGTTTAGTTCACCAACCATACTCATTTCAAATTCCGATTTCATGAGGTCAGCAAATTTATACACGACATCTTCACATGTTGAGCCAAAAACTATATCGTCCACATAAATTTGTGCAATAAGCAGTGAGTCTTTTGTTCTTTGGGTAAACAGAGTTGTATCAACACTCCCTCTGCAGAATTTATGGTCCAAAAGAAATTTCGTCAATCGTTCATACCAAGCACGTGGTTCCTGTTTGAGACCATAGAGGGCTTTGTTTAAACGATATACGTATTGAGGACACTTGGAATTTGAAAATCCCGTGGGTTGTTCCACATAAACTTCTTCAGCAAGATCTCCATTCAAAAATGCACTCTTAACATCCATTTAAAATAGTTTAAATTTTAATGCACAAAAGAATTCTGATAGACTCAAGGCATGTTATAGGAGCAAATGTCTCATCAAAATCAATGCCTTCTATCTGTGAGTACCCTTGAGCTATAAGCCTTGCTTTGTTTCTAATCACATTTCCTGATTCATCAGATTTATTCTTGAAGACCCATTTGGTTGCAATGACATTTGTATTGAGTGGTCTGGGAACTAATTTCCATACCTCATTTCTTTGAAATTGTTGAATTTCTTCTTGCATAGAATTTATCCAATGTTTGTCTTGAAGAGATTCCACAATGTTCTTAGGCTCAATCTTTGAGGTAAAGCATAAATGACTATAGATATTTTCTATCTGTCGTCAAGTTTTTACACCTGCATTAGGATCTCCAATGATTTGTTCTCGAGGATGATCTTTTATGATGGGAATATCAGATGATGTTTGAGGTTCACTAGGTGATAAAGTTTTGTTTTCATATTTTTCCAGTATGCATGAATCTACATCATCTTCTAATTCATTCACAGGTGCATCTTCTTCATGAGGTTGATCATCGATTACCAAATTGACTGATTCTTGAATAGTGAGAGTTCTTAGATTGTATACACTGCACGCACAACTATTCATAGCATACCCCAAGAAGATTCCTTCATCACTTTTAGACTCAAGTTTCCCTATGTGATCTCTATCTCTCAAGATATTATGTTTACTACCAAAGACTCAAAAATATTTCACACTAGGCAGTTTCCCATACCATAGTTCGTATGGAGTTTTATTCAGACCTGCCCTAAGATATACTCTATTTATAATGTAGTAAGCAGTATTGACAACTTCTGCCCACCATATCCTTCCCATGTATCATAACTGACGTCATCTCTTGCAATACTCAATTTTTTCTTTCAAAGACTCCATTTTGTTGTGGGGTTTTTGGAGCTGAGAATTCATGACAAATTCCTTTTTCATTGCAGTATTTTTTGAATTTTTCATTTTCGAAGTCCCCACCATAATCACTTCTAATGGGATTGATCCTGTATCCTTTTTCATTTTGGAGTCGCTTTGCCAGGATCACAAATTCCTCAAAAGCATCCGATTTTTTTCGAAGAAATGCGACCTAAGTAAATCTGGTGTAGTCATCTACTACCACTAGGAAGTATCTTTTCTTGTCATGACTTTCCATTTTAGTTGGTCCAACTAGATCCATATGTAGCAGATTCAAAGGTTTTGTTGTTGTTATGGAGGTTGTCTTCTTATGTCCAACCTTTATCTGTTTTCCTTTTAGACATTCTCCACAGATAACTTTTTCTTCTTTTCCAATCTTGGGAAGTCCCCTAACCAGATTCTTTGAACTGAGCTTTGCAAAATTTCGGCAGTGGACATGTCCCAACCTTTGGTGCCACAACTTGGATTCACTCTTAACAGCCATATTACATTTTGTGGTTACCACTTTTTCACTAGTACTCTTAATGACATAACAGTTATCATTAGTGCGTAGACCTTTTATGAGAGATTTTCCTATATGATCTAGAATTCTACACACATCTTTTAAGAAGGTGACAAGATATTGTTTATCACAGATTTGGGAGATACTCAGGAGATTATGTTTTAGACATTCTACACAGAGAACATGTTTAATTTTAGGTAGGCCTGATATAGCTATTGTTCCTTGTCCAACAATTTTGGTTGAGCTACCATCACCAAATGTGACAAATCCTCCATCAAAGTTTGAGTACTCACAAAAGTGAGTTTGATCACCAGTCATGTGTCTAAAGCATCCACTATCAAGATACCACTTTGAACTATTGCCGACTTTTAGAGCAGTGTGAATTACAAGGCAATTGTTCTGATTTGTCACACCCTCTTAGATTCTCTTGAACATGATTCCTTCTTCAGTCACGATCACTCTCTAGGCGGTGAAGCCCTTAAAGAGAGACCTGATCTGATACCATTTGAAAAGGCGGTGAAGACCGCACTAGTTGAAGAAGGAATATGTCAATATTCCTAGAGGGGGTGAATAGGTATTTTTTAAATGTTTTTATAATTTATTTAAAAATCCTACTTCACTAATCCTATGATCATGCAAATATCAGGATTACTCAAATGTAACTCTACTGGCTTCCAAGCCCAGTAGCGGATCCAATTAAAAATTATCTTAAAAGTAAGCAGTATGCAATCTAGCTTATGATGGATATGACTGTGTAGGTGTGTGTGGTGTCATCAAATATTCAGATGAGGAAGTATTAAAGAAAATCACACAATCGTAAAATAATAATCTCAAGCACAGTCATTTTATAGTGGTTCGACAATAAGTCTACTCCACTCCCGGTAACCGCACTCAACCCTTAACTGCACCGGATTTCACTAAGGAAGTTTCACAATGGTTCACCTCTAACCTAAGGTTTTAAATCAGGTTCACCTTCAACCTTTACAACCTACACTGAGGTTGATTGTTTATGCTCTCACGAGCAAGGGTCAAGACAACGTACCCACTTTTAGGCACACTGGCCAAGGATCTTCCATAAGACCCTGCTGGAGGTTTCTACACGGTTGACCTCAAACCCTAAGGTTTTACCTGGTTCACCTAAAACCCAGAGTTTTACCGGTTTACTCATAACCAAATGTTTATGCTCTCCATAGTGCAAGGGTCCACACAACGCACCCACCACGTACACTCCCGCCGGAGGCCTCCTTGAGGACCTCAAAGGGTAAGAACTACTTAAGACCCAATCCGAGAAAGGAATGATCACAAGTGTCCTCTTGGACTCTGGATACTTACAAATAAGCTGATGAGTCTTGTTTAGCACAATGACGAAGATCTCCTCCTCCTTGTTGATGAAGAATCTTCTACTACCATGATCCGCAACACAAAATGATGTACCAATACTCGGCTTCGGGTTGGGTCAAGGTGAATATGGAATCCTACTCTCAAAATACTTTCCTATCAGGAAGATAGAGCGATTCCAATCTTATGCATTCAAGGCATCCCAGATTAATGATTTTCCATTAAGGTAGTAGCTGGAGGATCATTGAATGCGGAAGTTCATTCTCCAATCCACTCTATTTGAATGTCACTGATGAGGGTGGATTAGAGGATGAACTCCCTTGAGAGAAAGGGCTTCGGATATAAGATATAAGTTGAAACACTCAAATGCTCTCTCTACTTTCTCTCACAACAATAAAAGAGAAGTCCTCTATATATAGGTAAAAAGTTCCATTGGATATAAAATGGTTACATTTATGACAGAGTTTGATATCATTGAGCAGGTTCGATAGCATCGAGCGTACACTCTCGATAGCATCGATGGTCTGTTCGATGAAGTGAACTCAATGTCATACACTTTTGTAACTTTTGTCAATTGGTTGATGAATCGAAACAAATGTCGATGTCATCGGATTTCGAGCTCTGATTCCATCGATGACAGGTTTGATCCATCGACACTTGAAAATGAGAGAGACTTGACTTTGAAATATTTCAGGTTTTCATGAATGATCAGGGAACCGTCGAGATCATCGGAATTTGAATGTCGATGATATCGTGATTAGAGTCGATGCATCGATAAATCCAGCGGATTTGTTTTTAAGCTTGCTGGACGATTTATGACCTTGTTCGATGCAATCGACCTGGTGCCGATATCATCGATATTTAAATATTAATTTTATCGAAGGGCCCCCGATCATAATTAAAAACAACCTGAAATATCTATTGTAATAAATGCGTGCCCACGATCGATATCATCGATGGATTTTCGATGTTATCAATATTTGATTTCAGATTATATTAGAAGAGCATCGATATATCGAAGGAATTTGGAATTTTCATTAAAAAAACAGGGGAGCCGAAAATCTGCCTGTCGATCTTATCAAGCCATTTTCAATGGATTCAAGATTCGAATATTGATGATATCAATAGGTGTATTGATAAATCGATGATTCATCCATATATGTTGTGAAGTTGCTGGGCATTTTTAGTTCTTATATTGATGATATCGATAGGTTTATCGATTCATCGATAAATTCGTCCAGATGAATATTTAGATGATGGACAATTTTGGTCCTCACATCAATAATATCGTTAAGGTATTGAGGACATCGACAGAGCAGGTAGATCATATCGAGGGTGTTCCAATAAGATCGACAAAGCAAGAAAAACTTAGAGATTTTCCTATTTTGAAAAAAGTTTTCCCACCTTAAAACCCTATGATTTCTAACTTGTTTTTAAGGGTTTTATTCACCTGGTATTTTAGGAAATGGGATGTGAGGCTTTAGGTTTACCTTTGGCGAGCTTGTACACATCCAGTTAAGGCAGACGCTTGAATTAATCTTCCTATCAGGCTCTCTAGACAATCTGACTCAACGTTCACGTAACTTGACAAACCAAGGCACTTTTAATCTCCCCCTTTGTCAATTACGTGATAAAATCCCCAAAACAACACCCTAGAACTTTCTAGATAAACACACCCTAAATTGTTTGTACATGCTTTTACACAATTTTACAATTTCTACCCCATGTACATAAGCAGTAGCTGCTCCCCCTGACTTGTAAACTCTAACTCCCCCTTGTTTGTTGCAGCTTCTCCCCCTAACACCTGCAACAACATCTAAGCAAATATACAATTTTCATTCGGGGTGTTTGTAAATGTTCTCCCTCTTTTTGTCAGTCATTGACAAAGATATCTCAGGTGATATTGACTGAAGCTGGAAATACTTGGGAGAACCAATCAAGTAGAAGCAGAACATTGATGTATAATAGTTAGCTCAATTTAATCAAACATCAATTTCAGAATTCATGAATGCATATTAGATAAAGTAGAGCAGTTGTATAGCAGTTAAAAAATTCATTAAAGGCATCTCATGCATTCTAGATCATAAAGTATATAAACCAGGGGAACACAAGATGACATTAAAGATATGAATTCTAATCAGCCATATTCAAAATGAAAATCAAAATATCCAACTATATACTACCACAGACAGCAATAACTCAACAGAAGAAAAAAAATCCCAAAATATTCAACTATCCAACTATCAGCACACATACTGCCACAGATAGTAGTAGATTAAAGTTTATTAGAACAAAGCACTTTTCAGGCTAACCAATTTAGGAAACCATTGATGATCATCGTGCATTTCCAAGTTTCTTGAATTTTATCGATGTTAGATAACAGTATCATGGATCTGACTTTGTTCAGATACTATCTAGATTGTCATAACTTTGCATCCCAACTAACATGGTTAATACAAGAAATTTTGACTTGTGGCTGTCATATAACCATGAATATCCCAGTGTGAAGATTAACCTGTTCGGATCATGTTCACTGAGATTTAGTGAGTGCAGACCCCGATGGTTTTTTGTAGGTCACTAAACCTATTTGCATCAAGAAGTTTGGTGAGGATGTCCGCGAGTTGCTTTTCAGTGGAAAACATAATCCAATGTAAGAATCTTCTTATCAACAAGTTCTCGGATAAAGTGATGACGGATGTCAATGTGTTTAGTCCGAGAATGTTGAACAGGATTCTTTGAAATGTTGATTGCGCTTATGTTATCACAGAAAAGACTCATCGTGGGTTGTTCAATCCCGTAATCTAACAACATCTGTTTCATCCATCATGGGTTGTTCAATCCCGTAATCTAACAACATCTGTTTCATCCGGAGTTGTGCACAGCAGTTACTAGAGGCAATGTATTCAGCCTCAGCAGTAGATAATGATAATGAATTTTGCTTCTTGCTCTGCTAGGAGACTAGGTAGTTTCCAACATATAAACATCCTCTGCTAGTTGACTTTCGATCATCCAAACTCCCTGCCCAGTCGACAAAAGAGTAGCCAGCGATGATCGTGGATGTTTCAAATGGATACCACAGACCGTAGGAGGTAGTTTCAGCTATGTATTTAATTATCCTTTTAACGGCTGTTAGGTGAGATTCTTTAGGATCAGCTTGATATCGAGCACATACTCCAACACTGAAAGATATGTCAGGACGACTAACTGTGAGATATAGTAGACTTCTTATTATACTCTGGTAGAGATGTTAATCCACACTCTTGCCATTTACATCTTTGGAGAGTTTGAGTGTGGTGCTCATGGGAGTGTGATAAGAACGACTAAATTCAAGACCAAACCTTTTTACTAAATCGTTCACATACTTAGTTTTACAGATACTGATTCCATCATGTAGCTGCTTGACCTGCAAACCTAAAAAAAAGTTTAGTTCACCAACCATACTCATTTCAAATTCCCATTTCATGAGGTCAGCAAATTTAAACACGACATCTTCACATGTTGAGCCAAAGACTATATCGTCCACATAAATTTGTGCAATAAGCAGTGAGTCTTTTGTTCTTTGAGTAAACAGAGTTTTATCAACACTCCCTCTGCAGAATTTATGGTCCAAAAGAAATTTCGTCAATCGTTCATACCAAGCACGTGGTTCCTGTTTAAGACCATAGAGGGCTTTGTTTAGACGATATACGTATTGAGGACACTTGGAATCTGAAAATCCCGTGGGTTGTTCCACATAAATTTCTTCAGTAAGATCTCCATTCAAAAACGCACTCTTAACATCCATTTGAAATAGTTTAAATTTTAATAAACAAGAGAATTTTGATATACTCAAGGCATGTTACAGGAGCAAATGTCTCATCAAAATCAATGCCTTCTATCTGTGAGTACCCTTGAGCTATAAGCCTTGCTTTGTTTCTAATCACATTTCCTGATTCATCAGATTTATTCTTGAAGACCCATTTAGTTGCAATGACATTTGTATTGAGTGGTCTGGGAACTAATTTTCATACCTCATTTCTTTGAAATTGTTGAATTTCTTCTTGCATAGAATTTATCCAATGTTTGTCTTGAAGAGATTCCACAATGTTCTTAGGCTCAATCTTTGAGGTAAAGCAGAAATGACTATAGATATTTTCTATTTGTCATCGAGTTTTTACACCTGCATTAGGATCTCCAATGATTTGTTCTCGAGGATAATCTTTTATGATGGGAATATCAGATGATGGTTGAGGTTCACTAGGTGATAAAGTTTTGTTTTCAGATTTTTCCAGTATGCATGAATCTACATCATCTTCTAATTCATTCACAGGTGCATCTTCCTCATGAGGTTGATCATCAATTACCAAATTGACTGATTCTTGAATAGTGAGAGTTCTTAGATTGTATACTCCGTACGCACGACTATTCATAGCATACCCCAAGAAGATTCCTTCATCACTTTTAGACTCAAATTTCCCTATGTGATCTCTATCTCTCAAGATATAACATTTGCTACCAAAGACTCGAAAATATTTCACACTAGGCAATTTCTCATACCATAGTTCGTATGGAGTTTTATTCAGACCTGCTCTAAGATATACTTTATTTATAATGTAGTAAGCAGTATTGACAACTTCTGCACAAAAACTTTTTGTCATATCCTTCCCATGTATCATAACTGACCTCATCTCCTGCAATACTCAATTTTTTCTTTCAATGACTCCATTTTGTTGTGGGGTTTTTAGAGCTGAGAATTCATGACGAATTCCTTTCTCATTGCAGTATTTTTTGAATTTTTCATTTTCGAATTCCCCACCATAATCACTTCTGATGCGATTGATCCCGTATCCTTTTTCATTTTGGAGTCACTTTGCCGGGATCACAAAATCCTCAAAAGCATCCGATTTTTCTCGAAGAAATGCGACCCAAGTAAATCTGGTGTAGTCATCTACTACCACCAGGAAGTATCTTTTCTTGCCATGACTTTCCATTTTAGTTGGTCCAACTAGATCCATATGTAGCAGATTCAAAGGTTTTATCTTTGTTATGGAGGTTGTCTTCTTATGTCCAACTTTATCTGTTTTCCTTTTAGACATTCTCCACAGACAACTTTTTCTTCTTTTCTAATCTTGGGAAGTCCCCTAACTAGATTCTTTGAACTGAGCTTTGCAAAATTTCGGTAGTGGACATGTCCCAACCTTTGGTGCCACAACTTGGATTCACTCTTAACAGCCATATTACATTTTGTGGCTACCACTTTTTCACTAGTACTCTTAATGACATAACAGTTATCATTAGTGCGTAGACCTTTTATGAGAGATTTTCCTGTATGATCTATAATTCTACACACATCTTTTAAGAAGGTGACAAGATGTTCTTTATCACAAATTTGGGAGATACTCAGGAGATTATGTTTTAGACATTCTACACAGAGAACATGTTTAATTTTAGGAAGGACTGGTATAGCTATTGTTCCTTGTCCAACAATTTTGGCTGAGCTACCATCACCAAATGTGACAGATCCTCCATCAAAGGTTGAGTACTCACAAAAGTGAGTTTGATCACCAGTCTTATGTCTAGAGCATCCACTATCAAGATACCACTTTGAACTATTGTCGACTTTTAGAGTAGTGTGAATTACAAGGCAATTGTTCTGATTTGTCACACCCTCCTAGATTCTCTTGAACATGATTCCTTCTTCAGTGACGATCACTCTCTAGGCGGTGAAGCCCTTAAAGAGAGACCTGATCTGATACTATTTGAAAAGGTGGTGAAGACCGCACTAGTTGAAGAAGGAATATGCCAATATGTCCTAGAGGGGGTGAATATGACTTTTTTTTAATGTTTTTATAATTTATTTAAAAATCCTACTTCACTAATCCTATGATCATGCAAATATTAGGATTACTCAAATGTAACTCTACTGGCTTCCAAGCCCAGTAGAGGATCCAATTACAAATTATCTTAGAAGTAAGCAGTATGCAATCTAGCTTATGATGGATATGACTGTGCAGGTGTGTGTGGTGTGATCAAATATTCAGATGAGGAAGTATTAAAGCAAACCACACAATCGTAAAAATAATAATCTCAAGCACAGTCATTTTATAGTGGTTCGACAATAAGTCTACTCCACTCCCGGTAACCGTACTCAACCCTTGAGTGTACCAGATTTCACTAAGGAGGTTTCACAATGGTTCACCTCTAACCTAAGGTTTTAAATCAGGTTCACCTTCAACCTTTACAACCTACACTGAGGTTCACTGTTTATGCTCTCACGAGCAAGGGTCAAGACAACGTACCCACTTTTAGGCACACTGGCCAAGGATCTTTCATAAGACCCTACTGGAGGTTTCTACATGGTTGACCTCAAACTCTAAGGTTTTACCCGGTTCACCTAAAACCCAGAGCTTTACCAGTTTACTCATAACCATATGTTTATGCTCTCCACAGAGAAAGGGTCCACACAACGCACCCACCACGTACACTCCCGCCGGAAGCCTCCTTGAGGACTTCAAAGGGTGAGAACTACTTAAGACCCAATCCTAGAAAGGAATGATCACAAGTGTCCACTTGGACTCCGGATACTTACAAATAATCTGATGAGTCCTGTTTAGCACAATGACGAAGATCTCCTCCTCCTTGTTGATGAAGAGTCTTCTACTCCCTTGATCCGCAACCCAAAATGATGTACCAATACTCGGCTTCGGGTTGGGTCACGGTGAAGATGGAATCCTACTCTCAAAATAATTTCCTATCAGGAAGATAGAGCGATTCTAATCTTATGCATTCAAGGCATCCAAGGTTAATGATTTGCCATTAAGGTAGTTGCTGGAGGATCCATGAATGCGGAAGTTCATTCCCTGATCCACTCTATTTGAATGTCACTGATGAGGGTGGATTAGAGGATGAACTCCCTTGAGAGAAAGGGCTTCGGATATAAGATATAAGTTGAAACACTCAAAAGCTCTCTCTACTTTCTCTCACAACAATAAAAGAGAAGTCCTCTATATATAGGCAAAAAGTTCCAGTGGATATAAAATAGTTACATTTATGACAGAGTTCGATATCATCGAGCAGGTTCGATAGCATCGAGCGTATACTCTCGATAGCATCGATGGTCTGCTCGATGAAGTGAACTCAATGTCATACACTTTTGTAACTTTTGCAAATTGGTTGATGAATCGAAACAAATGTCGATGTCATCGGATTTTGAACTCTGATTCCATCGATGACAGGTTCGATCCATCGACACTTGAAAAATGAGAGAGACTTGACTTTGAAATATTTCAGGTTTTCATGAATGATCGAGGAACCGTCGAGATCATCGGAATTTGAATGTCGATGATATCGTGATCAGAGTCGATGCATCGATAAATCCAACGGCTTTGTCTTTAAGCTTGCTGGACGATTTATGACCTTGTTCGATGCAATGAACCTGGTGTCGATATCATCGATATTTGAATATTGATTTTATCGAAGGGCCCCCGATCATAATTAAAAACAACCTGAAATACTGCTGTAATAAATGCGCGCCCACGATCGATATCATCGATGGATTTTCGATGTTATCAATATTTGATTTCAGATTATATGGGAAGAGCATCGATATATCGAAAGAATTTGGGATTTTCATTAAAAAAACAGGGGAGCCGAAAATCTGTCTGTCGATCTTATCGAGCCATTTTCGATGGACTCGAGATTTGAATATTGATGATATCAATAGGTGTATTGATACATCGATGATTCATCCATATATGTTGTGAAGTTGCTGGGCATTTTTAGTTCTTATATCGATGATATTGATAAGTGTATCGATACATCGATAAATTCGTCTAGATGAATATTTAGATGCTGGACACTTTTGGTCCTCTCATCGATAATATCGTTAAGGTATCAAGGACATTGACAGAGCAGGTCGATCATATCGAGGGTGTTCCCATAAGATCGATAAGGCGAGAAAAACTTAGAGATTTTTCTATTTTGAAAAAAGTTTTCCCACCTTAAAACCCTATGATTTCTAACTTGTTTTTAAGGGTTTTATTCACCTGGTATTTTGGGTAATGAGATGCGAGGCTTTAGGTTTACCTCTAGCGAGCTTGCACACATCTAGTTGAGGCAGACGCTTGAATTGATCTTCCTATCAGGCTCTCTAGACAATCTGACTCAATGCTCACGTAACTTGACAAACCAAGGCACTTTTAATCTCCCCCTTTGTCAATTACGTGATAAAATCCCCAAAACAACACCCTAGAACTTTCTAGATAAACACACCCTAAATTGTGTGTACATGCTTTTACATAATTTTGCAATTTCTACCCCATGTACACAAGCAGTAGCTGCTCCCCTGACTTGTAAACTCTAACTCCCCCTTGTTTGTTGCAGCTGCTCCCCCTAACACCTGCAACAACATCTAAGAAAATGTACAATTTTCATTTGGGGTGTTTGTAAATGTTCTCCCCCTTTTTGTCAGTCATTGATAAAGATATCTCAGGTGATATTGACTGAAGCTTGAAATACTTCAGAGAACCAATCAGGTAGAAACAGAACATTGATGTATAATAGTTAGCTCAATTTAATCAAACATCAATTTCAGAATTCATGAATGCATATTAGATAAAGTAGAGCAGTTGTATAGCAGTTAAAAAATTCATTAAAGGCATCTCATGCATTCCAGATCAGAAACTAGATAAACCAGGGGAACACAAGATGGCATTAAAGATATGAATTCTATTCAGTCATATTCAAAATGAACATCAAAATATCCAACTATATACTACCACAGACAGCAATAACTCAACAGAAGAAAAAAAATCCCAAAATATTCAACTATCCAACTATCAGCACACATACTGCCACAGATAGCAGTAGATTAAAGTTTATCAGAACAAAGCACTTTTCAGGCCAACCAATTGAGGAAACCATTGATGATCATCGTGCGTTTCCAAGTTTCTTCAATTTTATCGATGTTGGATATCAGTATCATTGATCTGACTTTGTTCAGATACTATCTAGATTGTCATAACTTTGCATCCCAACTAACATGGTTAATACAAGAAATTTTGACTTGTGGCTGTCATATAACCATGAATATCCCAGTGTGAAGATTTAGCTGTTCGGCTCATGTTCACTGAGATTTAGTGAGTGCAGACCCCGATGGATTTTTGTAGGTCACTAAACCTATTTGCATCGAGAAGTTTGGTGAGGATGTCTGCGAGTTGCTTTTTTGTGGAAACATAATCCAATGTAAGAATCTTCTTATCAACAAGTTCTCGGATAAAGTGATGACGGATGTCAATGTGTTTAGTCTGAGAATGTTGAACAGGATTCTTTGAAATGTTGATTGCGCTTGTGTTATCCGAGAAAAGACTCATCATGGGTTGTTCAATCCCGTAATCTAACAACATCTATTTCTTCCATTGTGGGTTGTTCAATCCCGTAATCTAACAACATCTGTTTCATCCAAAGGAGTTGTGCACAACAGTTACTAGCGGTAATGTATTTAGCCTCGACATTAGATAATGATATTGAATTTTGCTTCTTGCTCTGCCAGGAGACTAGGTAGTTTCCAACATAGAAACATCCTCCGCTAGTTGATTTTCGATCATCCAAACTCCCTGCCTACTCGACATCAGAGTACCCAGCGATGATTGTGGATGTTTCAAATGGATACCACAGACCGTAGGAGGTAGTTTCAGCTATGTATTTAATTATCCTTTTAACGGCTGTTAGGTGAGATTCTTTAGGATCAGCTTGATATCGAGCACATACTCCAACGTTGAAAGATATGTCGAGACGACTAACTGTGAGATATAGTAGACTTCTTATTATACTCTGGTAGAGATGTTGATCCACACTCTTGCCATTTGCATCTTTGGAGAGTTTGAGTGTGGTGCTCATGGGAGTGTGATAAGAACGATTAAATTCAAGACCAAACCTTTTTACGAAATCGTTCGCATACTTAGTTTTACAGATACTGATTCCATCATGTAGCCACTATGTTGTCCATCGTCGCTTCCTTCCGAGTGATCGTAGCTTCCTTCCGAGTGATCGTAGTTGGAGCTTCTCTGGACTCCTCACAGAGACTTCTCGAGTCTACGAGAAAAGAAAGCAAAAAGTAGAAATAAATTCTAATAAATTCGAAATTGATTAATGAATGACTAAAAATGAGTTCACAACCCTTTAAATAGGGATATCAAGTAATGGAAAAGAAATAAGAAACAAACTACAACTAGAACTCCTAGAATTCGCGACTTACTATAAGGTCGTGATGTCTACTAGTGCGCAAGGTTTTTGGCCAAAAAATAGTAAGTGTGCTATTTGGCTTCACCAAACCATTCTCCTAATTATTCCAAGCTCTTTTCGCGATGGGCGCAACTCCTAAAGCCCAACAGATGAAGAGTAATCAAACTAGAACTACTATTTTTAGTAAAACGAAATTGAAACAGGGAAACGACCGTCAATCGGAGGGTTTTTTCGCAATTCTGGGCTGCGCAACCCGGCATAGTGGGTTGGTTGGCTTCATTAGCTCGTTATACCCCAAATTCATATATTTTACGTCAGATAACTCATTTCGGATTACAAGATATGTTCGATTGTCCCGAAACTACCTGAAATTGAGCGAAATGGGGTCGGGGGGCCAAACGAAGCACTTTCAAAGGGATCCAGGGTCGGACCCAGGGTTTTTTGGGGCCTAGGGGGCATGAGGATCTCACCCATGGGGCCCCCCCTCGAAAACTGGGAGGTTGGTCGGCGAGGACTCGCCGGTTTTCGGGCCCGGCCGGTCGGGCCGATCGAGTTTGGGGGTTGTGGGACCCCCTTGATGTATGCCCCATCCATTGAAACCCTCCCAAAACCTTACCTCATTCACAAACTCCCCCTCCAAGCTCCCTTTTCCCCTCTAAGTTGCTGCCCTCTCTCTCAGAACTCCCTTTCAATCGTCCCATCTCCCATTTTCGACCACAACCCATTCCCTTCCAACATTTCCAGCAATCCCTACCTCCCTACTCACTTGATTCTCTCTCATTTCAGCCATTATACCCCCCATTTGAAGCTCAAAATCGTGCAAGCTTCCTCACTCATCCTATCCTTTCATTTTTCTTCTTTGTTCCCTGTCAGTGGGGCCTCTACAAACCCTGTTGATACCCAAACTCGTGAAGAGTCAACAGCTTCAGCCCTAGCTGTCTCTTCTCATCACTTTTCGTCACTTTTTATGTCCCTATTCGGGCTTGTGTATTGCTATGTTACATCTTACGCTTTCCAACACAAGGCTCATTTTCCAAAGCCTATACTGTTAATTTTAATCCCCACCCACCCTCCTACCAAACCCGTCATTCCCAATCCCGAAGTAGGATTAGCAATGCAGTTCCATCGAGTACAACTTAAGACCACTGGCCAAATAGACCCTTGGAGTTTTGGACTTAGAGCCGTGCTCCTAGATTTCGACAGACATGACCGTGTAAGAAATCCAACAAATTTATAATGTGAACCTTAGGACCCTCTTAGTTAGAATGAGCATATGTGAAATGCTCGAGCGTCAAGTACAGACAACTCAGTTTCAATTAGACAACTTTGACCCTAACTGATAAAACCCTTCCTTGTATTAAAAATGGTGTAAAATCATCTAGTGTATAAGCATAGACTTTGGATTACAACTAGGGGATTACGCTACTCATACGTTGCGACTAGGCACTAAAGAATGTAAAGGATTCATTATGCTAAGATACTTGAAAGATATTAATTAGTTGGCTTAAGTAGGTTGGAGCGAGACCCCGTTCTTTCGTTGAATCCCCTTAATGCTCATAGGCTTCTTTGATAACTCCTAGGAAAGTTGTTTGACGTAAAAACTAGTCACGCTTAGAGGAAACTTATATATCCTTTGGATTTAATGTTAGATCAAATCAATGCATCCCTTAGAATTGCCTTCTCGAGGACTTATTACAACCGGGAACACGGAGTAGAGAAACGATATATATCAGCGAGGTATTCGCGGTTTGAATTGAATTCTCAATCCTGGTAGTTACCAATGTACTCTATGCTCTGATCAAGCAGAGAGTCATGATCAACTAGGATTAAGAACTGATACGACAATTTTCTGTCCTGGCTAGGCAGAAGGCCCATGTATCCAGCTCAGACCCACTACGCAACTTTTTTCCGTGTTGGCCGAACCACTTGCAACCAAAAGTTTATAACTTTGTCTTTGAAAAGTATTAGGAGTATATAGCCGATAACGACTTTGTCTTTTAGGCCCAAGGAATTACCCAAATGGGCAACAAATAGTTAGGAATTAGGTCCCAAATTACATGTCATGTCGGCATACATTTTGTGCATATGAACGTAGAAAGATAACCTGCATGTTAAGCTGGACATGATTAAATTGGATAAGTCTGGACCGTGATAAAATTCCTTGGTAGAATTAGGCATCTTGCCTCAAACTCACACCTGCCCCTGAAATCAACCACAATACCCATCATCTTTAGCTTTCTATGACCATAGGTATCAATGCCATAGTACACATCGTCGATGAAAGGCAAACCAATGTATTTCCCATTTCATGTTAAGGATAGGTTATAAATTACACCTTGTTTCGACATACGGATCAAGACATAGCTCTTGAGCCTTGAGGGTGAAAATCAAATTTTAAGGGGGGTAGAACATTATGAGCCCAATCTAGTTAGGTCACCCAATACACCTCTTTGATCTGGGTGGCGCAGCGGAAGCGTGGTGGACCCTACCCCACTAGCCCAGGATCAAAATTATGCTCGTTGAATACGAACATTATATAAGCCCTAGTAAGTTCTACTATGAGAAACCGTTTTAGGATGATCTAGTAAGATTTGATTCACCATTTCCTTGGACATAGATAATAACAAGGACTCTCATAGACTAAGACCTAAAGGGCAACCTTAGACATAGACAAGTTAAGCCTTTCAATGATGGACATTCCCTACGTTTCTAGAGTGATCGGACTACGAAGTTACTGAAATATACAATGCGAACATTCGCGGCTTGACCCAATTCTCAATCCTTGGCGACTACCAATGGACTCACTACTTGGCCGAGCAGAAGACCAGGATTCACCAGGATTCGGAAGGGATACGATGGGCTTCCTACCCTGGCCCGGTAGATGATCGATGTATCGGGATCAAGCCCACTATAAACATCTCTCCGTGTTGGTCAAACATTGAAAACAACTATGTTACTCTAAATAATTGGAGATTGTCGTCAAGACTCCAAATAGGTAAAGAAATAAATTGTAGCGAACCATCAGGGTATGAGAAATGGATAAAGAATTAAGTTTTAAGGGGGGTAGAATAAAATGAACCAGGCATGTATATACCCTACCACGCGTAGAAACTCGAAATCAATAAAACTTTGGCAAAAGAAATAATTAAATCTTCCCTTATTACCCTTAGCCAATTTCGGGGATGAAATTTTGTTTTAAAGGGGGTAGATTGTAACATCCCGGATTTTTGCCAACCTTGGATTAGACGTCCTTAGGCAATGGGTCGATCGTAACACCTTATTAACTTGTCAGAACTGAATCCCACAGTCTAAAATCGCTCCTTAACCCATTTCCTTCACAAATCCCACCCTTTCACCACCTTGTTCTTTAAATTTTCTAAGTACTTTCACATTAGACACTATCTTAAAGTTTAGGTAATGAAGAACAATACTTAAACTAAACATAGCTGCAAAGGACTAAGTACCACCTCAGACCGAAATCACTCAGGACTAAATCCTTTAGAAATTAGGCGAGAATTAGCCAGTGTTAAACTAGAGTCCCCGTGAAATTATCAACAATCACTTTAAATACGATCTGCAAGACCCAAAACTTGTAGAATCATTGACGCTAGGTTACCCTAAAATCTAGGATCAATCTCATTACCCGGCTGCTCTTGGGAGCATCTCGAAACTTCGTTTCAAGTCTAGACCGAACATCGGGAGTCCGAATAACATTAAGTTAAGGAATTAGGACCGCCTTGCTGGGCTTGAAAACCATCTCGAAAATCAAATCCAGACAGTGTCTCACGGCTGTTCTCTTAAGTCCAGAGCGAGAGAGTGTGAAAACACTTATTTTCTTTACAAAATAAATATCTTGAACAGTAATCTGGCACGTTTTGCTTGCGTATCAGTTTTAAGCAACCAGACCGTAGAATCAGGTCAAATTATACCCTCGGATCAGGAGAAATTTCATACACATATCCATGTACTCGGAATCTCCGATCGAGATCCGTTGACTGTTGAACTGAAACTGGTCCGCTACGCGTGATCTGGAATCCCGACCGAAATGAAAACTTAACTAAACGTAGATCCGGTGTCGGTGAGCTTAAGTCCGACCGTTGGCTCAAAGAGGCCCACCAGAAGTCCTCCGTTGAGCTGAAACTGACCCGCTTTGGTTATAACCTAAGTATACTTTGACCTGGAGTTTATTTCGGTGAGTTTTTAGGCTATATAAGGACCTTAAACCCTCTCTCATTGCAGCCATACAAATTTGAGAGAAATCCTAGAGAGAGAAGAGAGAAAGTGTGGGAGAAGTGGGAGAATCTTCCTGCCGCTCTACCCTGCCGCTATACGTGCGTAACCGCTCCTTTCTCATCTCTTTCCCAACGATTCTGGCGACATTTCTAGGTAAGAAACTCTAACCCTAAACTGATTTGGGGTTTTGATAGTTGTAGGTTATAAAATAGCTAACCTATTTCGTTCTATAGGTTGTCAAACTGCCATCTACGAAAGCTTAGCAAACCTATCGACTTCGTTACGATTTTACGACAAAAGGTGCGGACTTTAGGTGTATAGGTTATGGTTTTCAATGCTTTCAATGTCAGATAATGATAGATTCATTATCTGCATGTAATTACACATGTACAAAGTGTTGTATGTTTTCCGTTTCGATTAAAGATGAAAAATATGGAATTTTACATACTCTAGGTATTTGTAGAAAGTACCGTATACGTACAAATTTTGAAAATGTGTTCAACATGATTATTTGTTGTATAAATATATTATATGTGGATAAATTACTTGTTTGGCGAAAGGACTCGCCCTAATACATGTTTTGCTTATATACACTATGTATGTTGAAATTGTGTATTCTAGAAAATACCGTATACGTATAAATTTTGGAGATGTATTTGTCATGATTATTTGTTGTATGAATATATTATACATGGATAAAATACTCGCTGGGCGAAAGGATAGCCCTAATACATGTTTTACTAACATACACCATATATGTTGAAATAGTGTATTCTAAGTGTTTGTGAAAATGCTTGTGAGAGTAAGTGCTTGGATGTTAGTGCCTTAGGTAGGTGTTTAGATGGGGTTCTCAACTACCTTAGAGACATGTATGATTTTCTCCATGTGGTTGTTTACTTTAACCACTTACTTATGAAATATATGTGTTTGTATTCCTATTTATATAGTGCTTTATAATGTGCTTTATAACATGCTTTGTAACATGTTTTATAACATGCTTTATGACATGCTTAAATTACTTTGTATATTATGCTTTACACCACATGCTAGGAGTAAGGATTGATTGAGTTTGGGACTATGTCTATAGTCCAGACAATCGGTACCAGACTTGAGATCGTGGTTGAAATTCTTGTCGCCACGAAAGATGTGTTTGACGAAACCGAGTCGTACTTCAGTTGGCGACAGTGGTTAGGCCACACGAAGTACTTATGCACTTCATGTCGTTCAGTTGATTGTGCGCTCGAGCTAGTCAAGCTCGTCAAGAAACCTGATATGTCTAATGTTTGTTCACCATGTTTGGCGTTATTGCTTGAACGTAGGGTACCAAACTTACCAGTGGAATCCCGTTAACCATGGTACCTCGATCCGCTAAGACTCATGAGCCGGGCATGGTGGTATGGGACACCGTGGTCGAGCTGTCGGCCTACGCTGGGGCCACGTGCCTCCCCGTAGTGACCAGTGAGCAACCAGACTCGTGAGTCGATTATGGTGGTATGGGATGTTAAGAAGTGGAGCCACATCTGGAGCCGCCCACGACCAGTCGAGATTGCGCGGATTTCGTGTCGCAAGTCCTTTTGCAACTGGGATGCGAAAGGAGTTTCGCGAATTTCGTTTCGCAAGTCCTTTCGCAACTGGGATGCGGAAAGGGAAGTTGCCAAAACTATAAATTGGGGTCCCTAGGGCTATTCTAGGTTAAGGTGAATATTAGGAAATTATTCTAAGGTGTGGGCAAGGGATTTTCTCTGTACTTCCAAGGGAGAGGTTAGTATATTGCCTTGTAATCTTCGTTTCTCTTCATAGTAGAATTTTGCATCCGTGGTTTTTTACCCTAGTTTGGGGTTTTTTCACGTATATCTTGTCTTGTGGTTTGTTTTGGATTGCTTTGATCTATTTCTAGTTTATATTTCTTCCTGTCTATCGTTTGTGGGTGAGGCCTTAGATTGGATCTAGGCTCACTGCGTTGTTGGCGTGCTGCGCAACAACTGGTATCAAAGCTATTGGTTTAGTTCTATTGGGAGCGATGGCAGAAGATGGGAAAACTAGAATTGAGAAGTTTGATGGTTCAAACTTTGCCTTCTGGAAGATGCAGATGGAGGATTATCTGTATCAAAAGGACCTCTATATTCCTCTAGGAGGAAAAGAGAAGAAACCAGAAAAGTTGAGAGATGATGAATGATTTTTACTGGATAGGAAGGCTTTAGGAACGATCCGACTCTCTTTGTCTAAGAGCGTCGCCTTCAATATATCCAAGGTAAAAATGACAAAAGAATTAATGGAAGCCCTAGCCACCATGTATGAAAAGCCCTCAGTATCCAACAAGGTTCATCTTATGAAACAGCTATTCAACATGAAGATGTCAGATGGTGGGAGCGTGGCTGAACATCTAAACGAGTTCAATACAGTCACGAGCCAGTTGGAATCCATTGACATTGCTTTTGAGGATGAGGTCAGGGCGTTATTGATCTTATCCAGTTTGTCAGACAGTTGGGATGGTTTGGTGATTGCTGTGAGCAATTCTTCAGGATCGACAAAGCTGAAATTTGATGATGTGGCCGGTCTAATTCTCAGCGAAGAATCTAGAAGGAAGGCATCAGGAACTTCAGGGGATTCAGGAAATGCTCTAAACGTTGAAGGAAGAGGAAAATCGCTGAACAAAGGAGGCAATAAACACAGGCGTTCTAAGTCAAGGAATAAGTCCAAAGGACCGAAAGACAAAGACGGGTGTTGGCATTGCGGCAAGAAGGGGCATATGAAACGTGATTGCAGGGCGCTCAAGAAACAAGAAGGAAGCTCTCAAGGTGGGAAGGATTCAGTGAATCTATCTGAGGAGAGTGACATAGAGGCGTTGATCTTGTCTCTTGATGCAAGGAATGAGTCTTGGGTTATAGACTCGGGTGCTTCGTTTCATGCTACTTGGTGTAAGGAAGTTCTGCGTGATTATGTGTCAAGTGACTTTGGGAGAGTCTTCCTGGGTGATGATGAGCTGTGCAGTATCGTTGGAAAGGGGGATGTTCATGTAAGTCAGAAAGATGAAACGTCTTTGAAATTGAAGGATGTCAGACATGTACCGAGTTTGAAACGTAACTTGATCTCTGTGGGACAGTTGGCCGATACCGGTTATGTGACGACATTCACCAGTAATTCCTGAAAGATCACAAAAGGTGCCTTGGTGATATCTCGAGGCAAAAAGGAAGGCACTTTGTACGTGACTTCAGGATCGTATAGTTCACTCGCAGTCGCATCAACTGGAGTGAATGGGCAGCTATGGCATCAGAGGCTGGGACATATGAGTGAGAAAGGGATGAAAGTGCTATTATCAAAAGGGAAGCTACCAGGGCTGAAGTTTATTGACTTAGAATTCTGCGAGGACTGCCTGTATGGCAAGCAGAAAAGGGTAAGTTTCAAGAAGACTGGACGCGCTCCAAAGACGCATTTGTTGGAGCTTGTACACACTGATGTGTGGGGACCGGCATAGGTATCATCTTTTGGTGGCTCACGTTATTTTGTTTCCTTTATTGATGATGCCAGTAGGAAACTGTGGATTTATTTCTTAAAGCACAAATCTGATGTATTTGATGTATTTAAGAAGTGGAAAGTTATGGTAGAAAATGAGACAGGTAAAGCAGCAAAGTGTCTCAGATCTGACAATGGGGGAGAGTATTGTGATAAGAGGTTTAAGGAGTATTGTGCAGCAAATGGAATCAAACATCAGAAAACAATTCCAGGGACACCACAACAGAATGGTGTGGCTGAGCGCATTAACAGAACCATCCTTGAGCGCGCCAGGAGCTTGAGGTGCAGCCGCATATCTCATCAATAGAAGTCCCTCATCACTATTAGATGGTGGGTTACTAGAAGAAGCGTGGATTGGGAAGGAAGTGAACCTTGCACATCTCAGAGTGTTCGGTTGCACTTCATATGTTCACATTGACGCAGAGCACAGAAACAAGGTGGATGCGAAGTCCAGGTGGTGCACGTTTTTAGGCTACGGGCAGCATGATTTTGGCTACAGGTTCTGGGATGCAGAAAACAGGAAAATCATCAGAAGCAAGGACGTAGTCTTCAGTGAAAAAGTGATGCATAAGGACAGTGTGCAGGAAAATAAGGCCGAGAAAAAGGAATTCGTAGAGTTGGAAGAGTTACCGGACATGGGTGTTACATCGCCACAGGATGAGGCAGATCCGCATACACCAGTTGTGAGGCGGTCTACTCGGGAGAGGAGACCCACGGTCCGATACTCACCCTCCTTACATTATCTACTACTGACAGATAATAGTGAGCCAGAGTGTTTTGAAGAGGCGTTACAGTCAGATATATGGGTTAAGTGGGAGCAGGCCATGGATGATGAGATGGACTCTCTTGAGTCTAATCATACATGGGAGCTAGTCACTCTACCCAAGGGTAAGAAAGCTCTTCATAACAAGTGGGTTTACAGACTGAAGGAGGAGCACGATGATTCGAAATGGTACAAGGCCAGATTGGTTGTGAAAGGGTTTCAACAAAAGGCAGGTATCGATTTCACTGAAATATTTTCACCGGTAGTGAAAATGTCTACGATTCGCATGGTCTTGAGTATAGTGGCTTCAGAGGACTTACATCTAGAACAACTAGATGTTAAGACAGCCTTTCTTCATGGGGACCTTGAAGAAGAGATATATATGCATCAGGCAACAGGATACATGGCACCAGGTAATGAGAATAAGGTGTGTAAACTGAAGAAGAGTCTATATGGCCTGAAGCAGGACCCGAGGCAGTGGTACAAGAAATTCGATAGTTTCATGTCGGGAAACGGTTTTAGGAGATGTCATGCAAACCACTGTTGTTACTTGAAGAAGTTTGATACGTCATACATCATCCTTCTTCTGTACGTTGATGATATGCTTGTGGCTAGCTCAAGCATGAAGGACATCTCAGATCTCAAAAGACAATTGTCTAGAGAATTTGCCATGAAGGATTTAGGAGCTGCAAAACAAATCCTAGGCATGAGGATAAAGCGTGACAGGAAAAACAAGAAATTAGTTTTGTCACAGGCAAAGTACATAGCCAAGGTACTTGATCGATTCAATATGGGAGGTGCTAAGCTGGTTAGCACTCCATTAGCCAACCACTTCAAGCTATCTAAGGAGCAAGGTACAAAGACGCAGGAGGAACAGGACTACATGACTAAAGTCTCATACGCGTCAGCTATTGGGAGTCTCATGTATGTTATGGTGAGCACGAGGCCAGACATTTCTCAAGCAGTGGGAGTTGTTAGCAGGTTCATGAACAACCCCGGGAAGGAACATTGGGAAGCTGTGAAGTGGATCCTTAGGTACTTGGTAGGTACTAAGGACGTAGGGCTGTGTTATGGTGGATCGAAAATCAAGTTACAAGGCTACGTGGATTCAGATTTGGCAGGAGATATCGACAGCAGAAGAAGCACTACAGGTTATGTTTTTACTCTGGGTAGTGCTGCAGTCAATTGGGTCTCTCAGTTACAAAAGATAGTATCTATCAGTACAACAGAAGCAGAATATGTTGCGGCTACAGAAGCATGCAAGGAGATGGTGTGGATGCAAGGTTTTATGGAAGAGTTGGGTAAGAAGCAATCAGATTGCAAGTTGTACAGTGACAATCAGAGTGCAATACACTTGGCTAAGAATTCAGCCGTTCATTCAAGGACCAAGCATATTGCCATCAGATATCGCTTTATACGTTCGTTACTGGAAGATGGATCGATTGCTCTGGAGAAGATTCATACAAGTGAGAATCCTGCGGATATGCTAACCAAGGCGGTCACAAGGGAGAAGCTGAAGCTCTGGTCAGCTTTGATTGGTCTTCAGGCTTGAAGACGGGGAGGTGGTGCACTCCGGATGAAGAAGACAAAGGTTTATGGAGATGTGTCTCCAAGTGGGAGATTGTTGAGAAGTAGAGCCACATCTGGAGCCGGCCACGACCAGTGAGATTGCGCGGATTTCGTGTCGCAAGTCCTTTCGCAACTGGGATGCGAAAGGAGTTTCGTGGATTTTGTGTCGCAAGTCCTTTCGCAACTGGGATGCGAAAGGAGTTTCGCGGATTTCGTTTCGCAAGTCCTTTCGCAATTGGGATGCGGAAAGGGAAGTTGCCAAAACTATAAATTGGGGTCCCTAGGGCTATTCTAGGTTAAGGTGAATATTAGGAAATTATTCTAAGGTGTGGGCAAGGGATTTTCTCTGTACTTCCAAGGGAGAGGTTAGTATATTGCCTTGTAATTTCGTTTCTCTTCATAGTAGAATTTTGCATCCATGGTTTTTTACCCTAGTTTGGGGTTTTTCTACGTATATCTTGTCTTATGGTTTGTTTTGGATTGATTTGATCTATTTCTAGTTTATATTTCTTCCTATCTATCGTTTGTGGGTGAGGCCTTAGATTGGATCTAGGCTCACTGCGTTGTTGGCGTGCTGCGCAACATGGGACACTATATTCGAGCCGTCGGCCTACACTGCTTGATGGGTGATGGGGAGTGGTGCAGCGATTCCTTGTAATAGCCCTAGCAGCCCTGACCGTACCCGGTGTAGTGACCTCAAGCATACTCTAAATCTGCGGTGAGGCGATGAGCCTTCCCGTAGTAACAGAGTATAAACTAGGCCTATATTGATAAGGTGATGGGGGAGTGGTGCAACGATTCCGTGTAATAGCCCTTGCAGTGACCTAGAAACACACTATCGTATGAGATTGTCTAGGACTGACAACCCTAGAATGGATCATGTTTGGGAATGATACAAGGGAGGTACCTTAGTTTCTCAATCATGCTGTTTGAAATGGACTAATAACAACTCGGTAATCATGCTCATCATGCATTGCATGTGCCTGGAAGATGTGGAGCACTGAGGGAAGCAAGCATGCCGCGAACGTAAGATGGTGTCGCATGAGGGAGTATGTCAGTGAGGGCATCCATCATGACTGTATTCATACTTGCATTAATAAGAGTAGTTAGGAGTGTTTGATTATATTGCTTTATCATTACTGCTTGACTGAGTTGATAACATGTTAACCTATGCTTTATTGTTCCACTGAGTTAGATACTCACTCCCACGTTACGGGACGGTGTTCCGAACACCCACCAGATTTGTTGAGTTTCAGGTGATGGCGATGCTTATGAAGCAGAGCTGGACTACTACTATGCTGTTAAGGAGGAGCTCTCCTACATGTAACTCTCTGACAGGTCTATGAAGACCTGGAATTGCATTGACGGGGCTATAGTATTTGGGATAGAAGACATTTCATTTCCGTAACTTGGTATATTTTGAAACTATACTTGTAATTGTTTAACCTGGAAATGTTATCACACTCTGGAGACTCACCACAGTTTATATATTTTATTTATCTGTCACAGTCTTCCGCTTGCTAATTCACTTTTCTCTGGAGTATGATATGCTGTTTTGGCTTAATCTCACTCATGTTCACTACATTAATACAGACAACATTCAATCATCATTCATTTTGTTGCATAAGTGATGCGTTGGAACTCAGGAGTTGAGTTTATGCTCGACCCTCGATTTTCAGGGCGTTACATAGGTTTTGGTTTAGGTTAAGGTTATAGGTTTAGTTTAAGGTTTAGGTTTAGTTTTAGGTTCAGGTTTAGGTTTAGGTTTAGGTTTAGGTTATAAGGTATAGGTTTAGGGAATTGAGAATTGGTTTGGGTTTAGGTTTAGGGAATTGAGAATTGGTTTGGGTTTAGGTTTAGGGAATCGGGTTTGGGTTCGGGATCAGGTTTAGGTTTCGGTTTTCAAGTTTAAGCTTAGGTTTAGGTTAGGGAGTTAAGATTAGGATTATGTGTAGGTTTAGGTTTAGGGATTTGAGAATACATTTAGGTTTTAGGTTTAGGTTTAGGTCTTAGGTTATAGGTTAAGGTTTAGGTTTTAAGTTTAGGTGAATGTTAGGCAATAGGTTATAAGTTTAGGTTATAGGTAATAGGTTAAGGTTTTAGGTCATAGGTTTTGGTTTAGGTTAAGGTTATAGGTTTAGGTTAAGGTTTAGGTTTAGTTTTAGGTTCAGGTTCAGGTTCAGGTTTAGGTTTAGGTTATAAGGTATAGGTTTAGGGAATTGAGAATTGGTTTGGGTTTAGGTTTAGGGAATCGGGTTCGGGTACGGGATCGGGTTTAAGTTTCGATTTTCAAGTTTAAGCTTAGGTTTAGGCTAGGGAGTTGAGATTAGGATTAGGTGTAGGTTTAGGTTTAGGGATTTGAGAATACATTTAGGTTTTTGGTTTAGGTTTAGGTCTTAGGTTATAGGTTAAGGTTTAGGCTTTAGGTTTAGGTGAATGTTAGGTAATAGGTTATAAGTTTAGGTTATAGGTAATAGGTTAAGGTTTTAGGTCATAGGTTTTGGTATAGATTAAGGTTATAGGTTTACGTTATGGTTTAGGTTTAGTTTTAGGTTTAGGTTTAGGTTTAGGTTATAAGGTATATGTTTAGGGAATTGAGAATTGGTTTAGGTTTAGGTTTAGGGAATCGGGTTCGGGTTCAAGATCGGGTTTAGGTTTGAGTTTTCAATTTTAAGCTTAGGTTTAGGTTAAGGTTTAGGTTTAGGTTATGGGTTTTGGGATTTCAGAATAAGTTTAGGTTATAAGTATAGGTTTTGGTTGGGTTATAGGTTGGGATTTGAGAAGATGTTTAGGTTTAGGTTTTCGGTTATAGGTTAAGGTTTAGGTTTTAGGTTTAAGTTAATGTTAAGTTATAGGTTATAAGTTTAAGTTATAAGTTATAGGTTAAGGTTTTAGGTCATAGGTTTTGGTTTAGGGAATCGGTTATAGGTTAAGGTTAAGGTCTAGGTGTTGGTTAGGTTTTGGGATTTGAGAGTAGGTTTAGGTTATAAGTAGAGGTTTAGGTTGGGTTATAAGTTTAGGTTAAGGGTGTGGTACCTGCAAATACAGACGTAAACACAGCCTGTCCAAATGGCTAGGCCCTTCCAATGCTGTCAATAGGAAATGGACAACTTCATCATGGTCATAACAGCGGTTCCCACCTTCCAAGGACCCCTGCTCTTCCGGATAGCTCCGACGCACATCCGGGTTTGCTCTATTAATTTCGAGCAAATACATAAACATGGCCTGTCCAAATGGCCAGGCCCTTCCAACATTGTCCATAAGAAATGGACAGCTCCGTCATGTTCATAACAGCGGTTCCCACCTTCTAGGGACCCCTGCTCATCCGGAGAGCTCTGATGCACATCTGGGTCTGCTCCATCAATTCTAAGATAATATAATTAAATCCTAAATTAGTTACTCATCCAAGGTTGGATAGATTGTAATACTTTCATATTCTCATTTAAACATCCACGTCGAAAATCCGGCAGCATCTCCCCATGCCTCTCCAGATAAGTTGATCTTACGTTACATTTCGATGCCAAATATCTAAATAATGTAAAGATATTTGACACTTGATATGGAACGAAAGAAACATATCCAGAGAGAAATGAGAAGATGTACCGCGGATCAGGCATGAACATTTAAATAGATTGTATGAAAGCATACTTTCTATCTAACCTTGAACTGTCCAAAATGGGACAATTTGAGTGATTTCTATGCCACCAAAAACACACCATATCTATGTATGGCCCCATAGAAATCATCAAACGAGTAACTAATTATCTAACTTACAAATCTATAAATTATAAGTAACAACTATAAACTAACTAATCACAATAATAATTTAAGGCAAACAAATGTAATATACAAGCTCATGAAGGTTTGCAAGGACAATTATAGGCAGCATAAGGCAATGGAACAATATAAGATGCATTAGTAACAGAGGGAGATTATTCAGCAAAGAGAGATCATTCATGTTAAGGGACGAACCTAAAAATGAGATTGATCCAAATCCCAAGTTATCCTTTCCAAAAAAAAAAAGGGAAAAGTGAACCATTGAGATCTTTCCAGAGCTGGCCATGATGTTTATATGCCATCCAAACCATTTTAGAGGGTTATTACCACTCAAATAAATTATAGCCATAAATATCATACTGATACAAAACTTCCCTCACCCAAGGCATTTAATCCCCATTGTTAGGGACAAATATGATACTGACACAATACAGAATATAATGTGTCGAAAGGTTAGATAACACGCTCATGCACCTCGGTTAATACTAGTCTAATCTCTCATGTTTGTTTTTCATTGGAGATATCCATAAATTTCCCAAATTGCACCACAGTTAAATGAGGAAAAAAAAAAGATTATACAAACAGTTTATCCAATGCCCTACAATTTAGAAAATTCATAATCTCATTTCTCTAATTCCAAACATGTAAAGAAATTATGCCCGATGCCTCCAAAATCGCTATAGAGAAGATCGTGAATAATGGTTATTTCTTTTTTCTTTCTTTCTCTTTAATCAAAGAACCAGCTAACAATCCTCTACTAAGGGAAATGTTATTTTGTTAAAAGCTTTAGCAGTCAGTCCCCGTGACTGGGCTTCTTCCTTTTTTCTTTTTTCTTTTGTGTCAAATGCAACACTTCTCTCAATAAGGTTTTAAAATTCTTTTTAAAAAAATTCATTAGATCTGGATCGTCCATTAGATTGACTCCATTCTTTATAATCTACCTTGAAAAAATGATACTGATTAGATGATCCAATCCAAAAGTCAATGGCATGAGAAAATGGTGGGCAAGATTTTTTAGTATAAAACCGGTCCAATCATTTACGTTTAAAACCATCAGATATTGCTGTGAATGTTGCATAGTAAATGAAGAGTGGACTGTGCCTAATGGACGGCTCAGATAGGGACTGCTGATGGAAGACTAGTACAAACGTAAGAAGTTGATTGGTATTTGGCAAGGCTTCCATACAAATGAGCCCACTGAATCATCTCTAAGCATCCCGTTATATTCATGGACGCATATTCGGTGGTGTTACCAACGTTACGCCTGACAGTGTATTGTAATGTGTCGGTCCATCCTTCTGTATGTTTTTATATCTATCCTTTTTTTACAGCTCATTTAAGGCTTGAACACAAGAAAGCAATAGATCCAAAGTTCAAGTGGACCACAACACAAGAAGCAGTCAAAACCTTTTTATATCTATCCTTTTTCATTATTCTCATTGGCATAGCCCACCTCAATTTGTTATTGAGCCAACATTTCATACCTACAATCAACATACGAATTCCCACCTAATGAACCATGGAGTGGATTTTGCGTATGGACTATTTTGGGCCCACATAGTTGTTTTATAACCGGAATCCACTCCAATACCTGTTTCATGTCTCGTTTCATTTATAAGGTGAAACACCTAAGTTTTCTCATGCCCTCTAATTTTATATCTAAGATCCATTCTAATTATCAAGTTTTATCATTAATTTTAGGTCATGGGAATATAAATCAACTACATTCACAACTCAAGTCCATCACACCAAGGGGAACAATGGGGATGAGATGCTAATTAACCATATGTTTTTATGCAGAGATCACAATGATGTGCTTCTTTCATCAAACCTGATAATCTAGTGTAACTCACAAAGGTGAAGAGAAGAGAAAAAAAAAATACAATAATAATTATATATAAAAAAAAATTGTTCCAAAGGAAAAAATAGGTGGACAACCCAGATTGAATATAAAGATTTTAGGACCTAATTTACATCATTCCCATCGGTGTGGCCCGTAGCATTTTTATTGGGCTAATATTTTATATATACCATAAAAATAAAGTCTCTAATCACTTGATAGATAGAGAAAGTTCACTGAGTCACCTTCAGTTATGAACAAGATCACAAAAATACTGTTCTTGGCACTCAAGACTATTACAGAAATTTATAAAAATTTCAAAAGAAAAAATAGATATACGATAGAAATTTTGGGTATTTTTCAGGCCAATGGTCAGCAATGGGTATTACCAGAAAAATATTATGATATTATTGGGGTTTTAGCAATACAAAAAAATGGGTTATCATTGGAAAATATAGTCGTCCAATAGTACCAAGCACCGAGTTGACTTGCTCGAATAGTATTGACTAACAAGTGGAATGAGTCGAGAGTTTTCAAACTCGTCTGAGAGTGTGCAGAGGTTGGGGGTCCATTTAAGTGAGGGATTCCCCAAAATTAGGATTGAGCGTTAATTGACATAATGGCGGGCCTAATCCTGAGTTTACGGATGGGATCCCTTACCCAAGTGGACCCTAATAGTCATTACTGAAACCATAATGAAGAGACATGAATTGCAGAGAAATGCTTAGGCAATTTGCAAGAAGAAATGACGAGGTTATTCATGACTGTTTGATATCCAGACCATTCATCAGATGGCACCTAAATGTGCTCTGGCTCAAAAAGAGGCTAGTTGGCTATATCAGGTGGGCCACACTTACAAGTTGACTGTAGACCATTATCATTTTTTTTCTCATTCACAAGCTTGACTTGCGGACTGCACCAACTAGATTTTTTCAGCCATGTTTGTGGTGGGCATCATTGGATGAATGGCTTGCTTTCCATACACTGTACCAGGTTCCCACATGTACATGTTTTCAATTTCTCCTTGTCGGTATCCCCTTGGTGTTTCACTTTCGAAACAGTAAAACAAGCCAGTGTTGGACAGCCCCACAGGTTTTTTACTACTGATGGATCTTTTCATTGTCTAAACTTGAAATCAAATTGTGATAAGTGGGTCCCATTTGCTTTAATATCTAAGGAGGTGGTATGATCAAGCAGGACCCGCTTCTTCTCACATTGTCATCACCAAATTTAGAATTTTGATATTTAGCCCAATGGTGGCCCAACACTTGGTCATTTTCCTTAGAAAATGTTATTATCAAGCTGACATAAACTAGTCGTAGCACTTTAATGAAGGAAAATGCTGAACAAGGACTGAAAGAATTTGCCCTGGATTGAAATAATTTCCATCATTTCCTTCCTAAAACTTGTGATTCAAGATGAATTAGAAGATCTCAATTGCACGGTTTGTTATTGAAATTCCATTTTCCAACATGCTCAACACACACACACACACACACACACACACACACACACTTAAACGTCCCTAAATCCCTAAATCCCCAAATCCCCAAATCCCTAAATCCCCAAATCGTTTCAATTGGTATTGAGACTGAGAGAGATTGAGAGAGAGAGAGAGATACCTGTTTGAGTTGGAGCCCCGATTTATGTCAACCAAGCTTTAGAGGATGTGTGGAGAGAGGGCTTGGTGGAGAGAGGGTGGTGGAGAGAGGGCGTGGTGAAGAGAGAGAGAGCACCGAGAGAGACAGAGAGAGAGAGAGAGGGCACGGTGGAGAGACGATCGAGAGAGAGAGAGAGAGAGAGAGAGAGAGAGAGAGAGAGAGAGAGAGAGAGAGAGAGGGCGTGGTGGAGATATGACCGTAGGGGATTTTAGGGCGCCAAAAATTGGAAAATGAGAGTGAGAGAGTGGGAAGAAATGAAAATGAGAGGGGGAAATTGGAATTTGGGATGAAATGATGCCCGTTGTGCGTTTTACATCGTTTAGGTTAAACGTGGGTTTGGCTTGTGGGCCCCACCATGATGTATGTGTTATATCCACACCGTCCATCCATTTTGAGATATCATTTTAAGTCATGAGCCAAAAAATGAAGGAGATAAAAATCTATAGTGGACCCCACCACAGAAAATAGCAGGAAGAGTGATTCCCACCTTTGAAACTGTCTTCCATTACTTTTTGGGCCCACCGAGATGTGGTTCAAAAATCCAGTCCATCCATTATGTGTGTGCCACTTGGAAAAGGGGTCATACCAAGTTTCAAATGCATAAAAATTTCATGTGGGGCCCACCAAGTCCTTTTATATGATTTAGGCATGTCTTCACATGATTTTAGATGGTATGGCCCACCGGAGTTCCGTATACGGCTGATTTTTGGGATTTCCCATAATTTTAAGGCGACCCATCAAATGCACAGTGTTGATGTTTGACACACGTCATGGTGGGGCCCACACGACTTAATATCAGGTGGACCACACCAAAGGAAATCAATAATGATCGGATATCCACTATTAAAATCCTCCTAAGGCCCACTGTACTTTTTATTTGAAATCTAATATGTTGATTAGGTCATAAAAATAGATGGACGGCATGGATGAAACACATACATCATGGTAGGGCCCACATGGCACAAAAAAAAAATAATAATTGGTTATCCATCATTAAAACCCTCCTAAGGCCCACTGAACTTTTTATTCGACACCGAAGCTGTTGATTAGGTCATATAGGCCCATATAAAGGGGGAAAACAAAAATCATCTTGATCCAAGACTTTTATGGCCCCCAAAATGTTTTAAATGGTTGACGCTCATTCAAAACTGTTTCTTGTTAATGTGGTCCATTTCATATTGGGATATACCTCATTTTTTGTCTCATGCTGTAAGATGATTTTTAAAAATAGATGGACAACACGGATTAAACACATACGTCATGGTGGGGCCCACAGAGTACCAACCACAAGCCATTGGATGGTGTCAGGGGGAGCAGCCAATTTGTTCCCCTTATTTGTGGTGTGGTTCATTTAATTAATCTTTGGATATGAATGATTTTTTGGACAGTTCTCTAAAATGATCTCGAAAAATAGATGAATAGTGTGGGTTAATCCCGAATTTTCGGTAAATCCAAAACTCAAGTGAACCATGCCACACAAACAGTGTGGAATAGCAATTTCTTGACATCCAACATATTCATAATGTAGTTTATAATCAATTAATCTTTAGAGTGAAATCAGGAGAGAATGGAGTGTTAGAAAATTCAGCCTCAACTTTAATGTTCTCTAATATCATGGTATTTCTTTATCATCTTGCATGTTACAGTGGTATATATTTCTTAACTCTTTGGAGGATCTCATGCTCTCCAATTAAAAGGAAAACTTTTATGCAACATAACTATTTCACATCAATTGCATTTCTCAATATCCTAAAACAAACATGAAGGATGCATTTTTTAATTGTCAAATTACTTTTACAAACTATCATTTAACATTTGTCTTATTTATAGACCTCGTTGAATGCCTCTTAGACTATATATAACACATCTTGCTTAACCAATTTGGTAGCCATCAATTGGATATCTGACCCAAGCTTAAGTTAGGGCCATTTAGATGTAGGGTACAAATGGGTCATTGTTAATAGGCATCAATGGGGTCTTAGACTCAACTCGTTTAAAATCAGCATGGAAAAATGTCCTCAGTCCAAGTCAGGTCCAGGTCTGTGTTTCAGACCCATTTAAAAACTAGTTCAGTATTCGAGACTTGATTAATTTAGGAATTTAGGTCAAATTTTTGGACTTAGGTCTGCTCCATACTAAATGCCTATCCAAACCAACTCATTGTTGGCTTGGGTCAAATACAACGATTGACCTGACCCATTTGGAAGCCCAATTCAGATTGTGAGATCCATGCCGTCCATCCATTTTTACATATCATATTAGGGCTTGATACCAAAAATGAGAGGGATATATATCTCAGGTGGACCCCACCACATGAAAACAATAGTGATTGGATATCCACAATTAAAACCATCCTAAGGCCCACTGTACCTTTTATTTGACATCCAATCTGTTCATTAGGTCATATAGGCCCATATGAAGGGAAAACAAAATATCAGATTGATCAAAAACTTTATATGGCCAACAAAAGGTAATTGGAATTGAAAACAGCACTTCTTATGGGCTATAGGTCATTGGTCAAGTCACCTTATGAACATGTCGGATAACAAATAAAAATCTTGATGGGACCTAGCTTTCTTTTATCACCACTTTTTTCCTACCCATATCAGTAAACACAATCCATGTTAGCCAGCCCCAGTCGGGACCGATGCCAAGACCTAAGTGTTGAAACGAGGTATCTCCACTCCGTCTGCCAGTTGAGCTATAGATCTAGGTGTCCCACTTGAGCCTTGGATCTGCCCATTGTCAGGGCTTTTACCTTAAAATACACCGTGGAAATGGATGGACAGTGTAAATACATCACGGAGGGCCCCACATCTCACACATGTGCCCCTCTCTTTGGACATGTACGGAAACCAGCCGTAGCATTCGGTATGGCCGTAAGCGCCACCTAAAAAAATAATAATAATGACAGAGTATTAAAAAGAAGAACGTTCATATTCATGAATCACAAACTTGCCGATTCATTGATTCACGTGTATCAGAAATCTGAACCGCTGAAAAGGTAGGCCCCACCGGGAATATAACTTGACTATAAAATCAGACCAATTCATTAATTAGGTAGTCCGCACCAAGTCACGATTGACCTAACCCATTTGGAAGCCCAATTCAGATTGTGAGATCCATGCCGTCCATCCATTTTTGCATATCATATTAGGGCTTGATACGAAAAATGAGAGGGATATAAATCTCAGGTGGACCCCACCACATGAAAACAATAGTGATTGGATATACACAATTAAAACCATCATAAGGCCCACTGTACTTTTTTTTGACATCCAATCTGTTGATTAGGTCATACAGGCCCACATGAAGTAAAAATAAAATATCAGATTGATCAAAAACTTTATATGGCCAACAAAAGGTTTTTAATGGTCGACACTCATTCAACACTGTTTCCTATAATGTGGTCCAGTTGAGATTGGGATAAACCTCATTTTTTGTCTCATATCATAAAATGATATGGAAAAATAGATGGACGGTAGGGATGAAAAACATACATCATGGTGGGGCCCACAGAGCACCGACCACCAGCCCTTGCGCTGGTGTCAGTGCGAGTAGCCAATCCGTTTCATGAGAGAGAGACAAACCAGTCTCTCTCTCTGTGTCCTCTCTCACTCTCTCAATCTCTCTCTCTCTATGTTGTGCACACCCTCTCTCTCTCGGTCCTCTCTCAACGGCGCCCTCTTTCTCTGTCACTCTCGGTGCTCTCTCTCACTTTCGCGCACCCTCTCTCTCTCTCTTTCGCTCTCTCTCTCTCTTTCAGTCTCTCTCAACCGCGCCCTCCCTCTCTCAACCTCAACCCCCCTCTCTCTCTCTCTCGCACTCTCTCTCTCTCTCTCTCTCTCTCTCTCTCTCTCTCTCTCCTCAGAGCTCGTGTAACGCCCTGAAAATCGGGGGTTGAGCATAAACTCAACTCCCGAGTTCCAGAACATCACTTATGCAACAAAATGAATGATGATTGAATGTTGACAGTATTCGTGCATTGAACATGAGTGAGATTAAGCCAAAACAACATATCATACTCCAGAGATAGTTAAATTTGCAAGCGAAAGACTGTGATAGATAGATAAAATATATAAACTATGATGAGTCTCCAGAGTGTGATAACATTACCAGGTTAAATAATTACAAGTACAGTTCCAAAATATACCAAATGTGAGGAAGTGTAATGTCTCCTATCCCAAGTACCATAGCCCCGTCAATACAATATCAGGTCTTCATTGACCTACCAGAGAGATACAGATAGGAGAACTCCTATCATCATAGAAGTAGTCCGGCTCTGCTTCACAAGCATCGCCATCACCTGAAACTCAACAAATCTGGTTGGTGTGTACAACACCGTCCCGTAACATGGGAGTGAGTGATCAATTCGGTGGAACAATAAAGCATAGGTTAACATGTTATCAATTCAGTCAAGCAGTAATGATAAAGCAGTACAATCAAACAATTCTAACTACTCTTATTTAATGCAAGTATGAAATGACATGATGTATGCCCTTGCCAAACCACCCTCATGCGACATCATCTTACGTTCGTGAATGCATCCATCCCTCAGTGCTCCACATCTACCAGGCACATGCAGTGCGATGATGAGCTTGATTACCGAGTAATTATTAGTTCATTTCAAACAGCAGTATTGGAAAACTAAGGTACCTCTCTTGTATCATTCCCAAACATGATCCATTCTAGGGTCGTCAATCCTAGTTAATCTCATACAGTATTATGGTTCGAGAGGCATCGCGAAGGCATCGCAAAGGGCTCGTCACCCGTCAGCACGGATACATATCTCACCGTATGCGGCTCAATTGCGGACCGTCAGCTCGAGTATAGGTCTCACCATACTCGGCTCAATCATTGACCGTCAGCTCGAATACAGGTCTCACCGTACTCGGCTCAACTCATACTCTAGTTGTTGTGAAGGGCTCGTCGCCAATCACAGACCTTGGAGTATACTTGAAGACACTACAGAGGACTCGTCGCCCATCAACACGAGTACAGGTCTCACCATACTCGGCTCTCGCCGTAAGTGTCGACAGCTTGAATACAGTGTCCCATACCACCATATTCAGCTCACGAGTTTGGTTGCTTAATGGTCACTACGGGGAGGCACGTGGCCCCAACATAGGCCGACAGCTCGACCACGGTGTCCCATACCACCATGCCCGACTCATGAGTCTTAGCAGATCGAGGTACTATGGTTAAAAGGGATTTCACAGGTAAGTTCGGTACCCTAGGTTCAAGCAGTAGCGTCCAAACATGGTGAACATACATAAGACAGATCGGGTTACTTGACGAGCTCGGCTAGCTCGAGCGCACAACAAGTTGAACGACATGAAGTGCATAAGCACTTCGCGTGGCCAACCACTATCGTCAACCGAAGTACGACTCGGGTTCGTCGAACACATCTCACGTGGCAAATGAATCACAGCCATGAATGTAATTCTGGTACCGATTGTCTGGACTATAATCATAGCCCCAAACACAATCAAGTGCAGATAGATAATGCAGTAGTGGATCAAGATTCAACTCATACAATCAAGGTCTGGTATTATCCGTTTAGGGCTTCCAGGGCTGTTGCACGCACTCGTTGCTCCACTCCCCCATCACCCATGACGGATCATACAACGTAAATATAAATTTAAACATATGCATTACATAGTTAAAATCATAAAGCAGTTGAGCATGTTATGAAGCACAACACAAGCATGAGTTTGTACATGTTCAATTCCTAATCACACAACTATCCAAGGAGATCATACACATAGTTAAAAGAGGTTGAGAATCATATCTCAACACCCTTATACATTACAATTTGCTAACTACTACTCATTCAGACATTTCAAGAAACACTTAAACAAACATACATCAACATACATGACATATGTTGATCACATAGGCATTAGGCTAAATCCTTTCACTAGGGAGTTACCCCAATCATAACACGCGTACACCCACGACGGATAGTCATGGCAAGGAGGAATCCAAGTTCCATATTCATTCAGTCATTTCCACAAACACTTGGGCCACACATTTTAGCATATATAGTGTATATTGGCCGTGGCGTGATTTAGGGCAAATCCTTTCGTCAAAGGGGTATCGCCAATACAACAATCCTGAATCCATGACAATTAGTCATGGCGACCATGAATGAGAATTCTATACTCATTCAGTCATTTTCACAAACACTTAGAATACACTATTACAACATACATGGTGTATGTTAGCAAAACATGTATTAGGGCTATCCTTTAGCCAAGCGAGTATTTTATCCATGTATAATATATTACTACAACAAATAATCATGATAAATACATCTCCAAAATTTATACGTATACAGTATTTTCTAGAATACGTAATTTCAACATACATAGTGTATATAAGTAAAACATGTATTTAGGCGAATCCTTTTGCCAAATAAGTATTTTATTCATATATCGTATATCCATATAACAAATAAACATTTCAAACACATTTCCAAAAAATATACGTATACCGTACTTTCTACAAATACCTAGAGTATGTAGAATTTCATATTTTTCATCTTTAATCGAAACGGAAAACAGACAGCACTTTGTACATGTGCAATTGCATGCAGATAATGAATCTATCATTATCTGACATTGAAAGCGTTGAAAACCATAACCTATACACCTAAAGTCCGCACCTTTTGTCGTAGAATCGTAACGAAGTCGATAGGTTTGCTAAGCTTCCGTATTCGGCAGTTTTGCAACCGATAGAACGAAATAGGTTAGCTATTTCACAACCTACAACAGTCTAAACCCCAAAACAGATTATGGTTAGGGTTTCTTACCTAGAAATGACGCCGAAAACGTCGGAAAAGCGATGAGAATCAGGCGGTGGAGCCCGAACAGCGGCAAGGAAGAGTGGCAGGAAGATTCTCCCACTGCTCCCGCACTTTTTCTCTCTTTTCTCTCTCTCAATCTCAAATTCGTATGGCTGCCATGAGAGAGGGTTTAAGGTCCTTATATAGACTAAAAATTTACCGAAATAGACTTATGTTCAAGGTATACTTACATTATAACCAAATCGGCATTGTTTCAGCTCAAAAGAGGGTTTCTGGCGGTCCTCCTTGAGCCAAAGGTCGGACTTAAACTCACTAACGCTGGATCTACGTTCTATTAAGTTTTCATTTTGGTCGGGATTGTAGATCACGCGTGGCGGACCAGTTTCAGTTCAACGGTAAGCGGATCTCGATCGGAGATTCCGAGTACATGTAAATGTGTATGAAATTTCTCCTGATCCGAGGGTATAATTTGGTCTGATTCTGACGGTCTGGTTGCTTAATACTGATCCGCAAGCGAGAGGTGTCAGATTACTATTCAAGATATTTTATTTTGAAATTATTTCACATTTCTCACACTCTTCACTCCGAGCTCAAGCGAATAGCGCTGGGACACTATCTAGATTTGATTTCCGAGATGGTTGTCAAGCCCAGCGAGGCGGTCCTAGTTCCTTAACTTCGTGTTAATCGGACTTCCGACGTGCGGTCCAGATCCGATACGGAGTTTCGAGATGCTCCCGTGAGCAGCCGGGTAATGAGATTGATCCTAAGTTTTAGGGTTACCTAGCGTCAATGATTCTACAAGTTTTGGGTCTTGCAGATCGTATTTAAAGTGATTGGTGCTAATTTCACAGGCACTCTAGTTTAGCACTAGCTAATTCTCGCCTAATTTCTAAAGGATTTAGTCCTGTATGATTTCTGTCTGAGGTGGTAATTGGGCCTTTGTAGTTTGTATATAAAGTGATCCAAGTTATACTACTTAGCTAGTTTAAGATAGTGTCTATGGTAAAAGTACTTAGAAAATTTAAGGAGCAAGGTGGTGAAGGGTGGGATTTGTGAAGGAAATGGTTAAGGAGCGATTTTAGACTGTGGGATTTAGTTCTGACAAGTTAATAAGGTGTTAGGATCGACCCATCGCCTAAGGACGTCTAATCCCAGGTTGACAAAAATCCGAGATGTTACAATCTACCCCCCTTAAAACAAAATTTCGTCCCCGAAATTGGCTAAGGGTAATAAGGGAAGATTTCTATATTTCATTTGCCTAAGACTTATTGGTTCCAAGTTTCTACGCGTGGTAGGGTATATACCAGCTGGTTCATTTTAGTCTACCCCCCTTAAAACTTAATTCTTTATCCATTTCTCATACCCTGATGGTTTGCTACAATTTATTTCTTTACCTATTTTGAGTCTTGACGATAATTCCCACAATTTAGAGTAAGATAGTTGTTTTCATTGTTTGACCAACAAGGAGAGACGATAATAGTGGGCTCGATCTCGATATATCGATCATCTACCTGACCAGGGTAGAAGGCTCATCGTATCCCTTCCCAGTCCTGGTAGATCCTGGTCTTCTGCTCGGTCAAGCAGGGAGTCCGGTTGTAGTCACCCAGGATTGAGAATTGGGTCAAGCCGCGAATGTTTCACAATTGTATATTTCAATAACTCCGTAGTCCGATCACTCTAGAAATGTAGGGAGTGCCCACCACAGGAAGGATCAAATTGTCTATTTCTAAGGTTGCCCTTTTAGGTCTTAGTCTAAGAGAGTCATCGTTATTATCTATGTCAAAGGAAATGGTGAATCAAATCTTACTAGATCATCCTAAAATGGTTCCTTATAGTAGAACTTGCTAGGGCTTCTATAATGTTCGTATTCAACGAGCACCGTTTCGATCCTGGGCCAGTGGGGTAGGGTCCACCACGCTTCCGCTGCGCCACCCAGATCAAAGAGGTGTATTAGGTGACTTAACTAGAGTGGACTCATCATGTTCTACCCCCCTTAAAATTTTTATGGGAAATACATTGGTCTGACTTTCATCGACGATGTGTACTATGGCATTGGTACCTATGGTTACAGAAGGGAGCTAAAGATGATGGGTATTGTGGTTGATTGCAGGGACAAGTGTGAGTTTGAGGCAAGATGCCTAATTCTACCAAGGGGTTTTATCGCGGCCCAGACTTATCCTATTTAATCATGTCTAGCTTAATAGGCATGCTATCTTTCTACGTTCATAAACACAATATGTATGCCGACATGGCATGCGACTTGGGACCTAATTCCTAGCTATTTGTTGCCCATTTGGGTAATTCTTTGGGCCTAAAAGACAGTCTCTATCGGCTATATACTCCTAATACTTTTCAAGGCGAAGTTATAAACTTTTGGTTGTAAGTGGTTCAACCAACACGGAAGGAAAGTTGTGTAGTGGGTCTGAGCCGGATACATGGACCTTCTGCCTTGCGAAGACAGAAAATCGTCGTATCAGTTCTTAATCCTAGTTGATCCCGACCTTCTGCTTGATCAGAGCATAGAGTTCATTAGTAACTACCAGGATTGAGAATTCGATTCAAACCACGAATACCTCGCTCAGATGTAGTTTCTTTACTCATGTTCCCGTTGGTACTAAGTCCTTGAGAAGGCGATTCTAAGGGGTGTATAGATTTGACCGATCATTAAATCCAAGGGATATAGAAGTTTCCTCTAGGTATAATTCAAAGTCTATTCTTATACACTAGATGATTTTTACACCATTTCCTTTTTAACAATGGAAATTGTTTGTTGTTTATTTGGAATTGAGTTGCCCGAACATGAATGTAGCTACGCTCGAGCACTTCACATATGCTCAAACCAACTAAGGGGGTTCTAGAGTTCACATTCTTAATTGGTTGGATTTCCTATACTGTCAGGTCTGTCGAAGCACTGCTCTAGGTCCAAACTCTATGGGCCTATTTGTCAAACAACCATTTACTCTAAAAGCTTAAGCTATCAGAGTGTGGTGGGTTAATGTATATCAAGGGACTTTATCACTTCAACACTATTTGGCTAGTGGTCTTAAGTTGTATTAAATGGGACTGCATTACTAATCCTACCTTGGGATTGGGTGTGACATGGTTGGTAGGAGGGTGGGAGGGGATTAAAATTAATGGTATAGGCTTGGGAAAATGAGCCTTGTGTCGGAAAGTGTGAGATGGGATTTCCAAATCCCAGGAATCGGAATTTCTGAGTGTACGAGGACAACCCAAGACATACCTTTTATTACATACATTCCAAACATGGCATTGGAAAACATGGGATACACCCAACCTAGGAACCATACCCTACACGTACATTTATTATTACTTATACAATTCTATCCACCTTAAACTCACCTAATGCAGTTGGCCGAAAGGCCCCTACAGGGAGAAAATGGGCTGGAGTTTTGGTTTTTTTTTTTTCACAAATTTGAGCCTCGACAGGGATGGAAAAGGCCTAAAAGACAGTGATGGAAGATGACGAATGGAAAGGTAGGATGGGTTTGAGAGGTTACACATTTTTGAGCTCCAAATGAAGGGTGTAGGGGCTCAAATGAGAGAGAATGATGAGGGTAGGAGGATAGGTAGGGCTGTAACGATGGAGTGACGTATGGTTGGACAGGAAACAACGAAATGGGCGATTAGAGTGGAGGTTTGAGAGAGAAAACATAAGTTTTTAAGAAAAGGGAGAGCTTGGAGGTGGGTTTTATGAAGGAAGTAGGTGTTTGGGGTGTTTAAAAATGAAACACCATACATCAGGGGGCCACACTAGTCCCCAAACTCGGTCGGCCCGAGCCGCGGGTCCGGCCCAGCAAAGAAATTGACGAGGCCTCGCCGACCTGGCGAGGGCCTCGCCGACAAAACTCCCAAATTCCAAAGGGGGGCCCCATGGGCATGTCCCACCAGTCTCCCAGGCCCCAAAAAGTACTGGGTCCCACCTTAGATCCTTCTGGAAGTGGTCCGTTTGGCCCCCCGACCCCGATTTCCTCCATTTCGGGTATTTTCGGGACAATCAGACATATCTTGCAATCCGGAATGAGTTATCTTACGTAAAATATATGAATTTGGGTAGAATGAGCTAATGAAGCCAACCAACCCCGCTATGCCAGGTTGTGTTGCCCAGAATTGCGAAAAAACCCTCCGATTGACGGTCGTTTCGCCGTTTCAATTTCGTTTTACTAAAATAGTAGTTTTAGCTTGATTACTCTTCCTCCGTTGGGTTTTAGGAGTTGCGCTCATCGCGTAAAGAGCTTAGAATAATTAGGAGAATGGTTTGGTGAAACCAAATAGGATACTTACTATTTTTGGCTGAGAACCTTGCGCACTAGTAGACACCATGACCTTAGTAAGTCGCGAATGCTAGGAGTTTTAGTTCTAGTTTGTTTCTGGTTTCTTCCCCATTACCTGGTATCCCTATTTAAAGGGTTTTGAACTCATTTTTTTAGTCATTCATTAATCAATTTTGAATTTATTAGAATTTATTTCTATTTTCTGCTTTCTTTCCTCGTGGATTTAAGAAGTCTCTGTGAGGAGTCCAGAGAAGCTCCGAGGATTCGTAGTAGTTATCCTCATCACATTTATCCCGTATTCTATCTATTTTCAACGGTTGGGGTAATCTAGACTCTTTAATAGACGACCTAGGAATGTTTTAAGGTCGACCCGTGCGACCATGGTTGAATACGGACTTGATTTCGGCGTTCGTTTTTAGTGAACTAGCCGTTGGACGGAACAGGGATGCGTAAGACTGTTTCTACATTCCGTCGCTCCCTCCTAAGTCAGAGTGCTTCAGAGTGCGTCGTGTGACCATAACCCAGGTCCGGTTTAATCCAAATCATGCTCTGATACCATCTTGTAACGCCCTGAAAATCGGGGGTCGAGCATAAACTCAACTCCCGAGTTCCAGAACATCACTTATGCAACAAAATGAATGATGATTGAATGTTGACTGTATTCGTGCATTGAACATGAGTGAGATTAAGCCAAAACAACATATCATACTCCAGAGATAGTTAAATTTGCAAGCGGAAGACTGTGGTAGATAGATAAAATATATAAACTATGATGAGTCTCCAGAGTGTGATAACATTACCAGGTTAAATAATTACAAGTACAGTTCTAAAATATACCAAATTTGAGGAAGTGTAATGTCTCCTATCCCAAGTACCATAGCCCCGTCAATACAATATCACGTCTTCATTGACCTGCCAGAGAAATACAGATAGGAGAACTCCTCCTATCATCATAGAAGTAGTCCGGCTCTGCTTCACAAGCATCGCCATCACCTGAAACTCAACAAATCTGGTTGGTGTGTACAACACCGTCCCGTAACGTGGGAGTGAGTGATCAACTCAGTGGAACAATAAAGCATAGGTTAACATGTTATCAATTCAGTCAAGCAGTAATGATAAAGCAGTACAATCAAACAATTCTAACTACTCTTATTTAATGCAAGTATGAAATGACGTGATGTATGCCCTTGTCAAACCACCCTCATGCGACATCATCTTACATTTGCGAATGCATCCATCCCTCAGTGCTCCACTACCAGGCACATGCAGTGCGATGATGAGCATGATTACCGAGTAATTATTAGTTCATTTCAAACAGCAGTATTGGGAAACTAAGGTACCTCCCTTGTATCATTCCCAAACATGATCCATTCTAGGGTCGTCAATCCTAGTTAATCTCATACGGTATTATGGTTCGAGAGGCATCGCGAAGGCATCACAAAGGGCTCGTCACCCGTCAGCACGGATACAGATCTCACCGTATGCGGCTCAATTGCAGACCGTCATCTCGAGTACAGGTCTCACCGTACTCGGCTCAATCACTGGCCGTCAGCTCGAATACAGGTCTCACCGTACTCGGCTCAACTCATACTCTAGTTGCTGTGAAGGGCTCGTCGCCAATCACAGACCTTGGATTATACTCGAAGACACTACAGAGGACTCGTCGCCCGTCAGCACGAGTACAGGTCTCAACATACTCGGCTCTCAACGTAAGTGTCGACAGCTCGAATACAGTGTCCCATACCACCATATTCGGCTCACGAGTTTGGTTGCTCAATGGTCACTATGGGGAGGCACGTGGCCCCAGCATAGGCCGACAGCTCGACCACGGTGTCCCATACCACCATGCCCGGCTCATGGGTCTTAGCGGATCGAGGTACCATGGTTAAAAGGGATTTCACTGGTAAGTTTGGTACCCTAGGTTCAAGCAGTAGCATCCAAGCATGGTGAACATACATAAGACAGATCGGGTTACTTGACGAACTCGGCTAGCTCGAGCGCACAACAAGTTGAACGACATGAAGTGCATAAGCACTTCGCGTGGCCAACCACTATCGTCAACCGAAGTACGACTCGGGTTCGTCGAATACATCTCACGTGGCAAATGAATCACAGCCACGAATGCAATTCTGGTACCAATTGTCTGGACTATAATCATAACCCCAAACACAATCAAGTGCAGATAGATAATGCAGTAGTGGATCAAGATTCAACTCATACAATCAAGGTCTGGTATTATTGTTTAGGGCTGCCAGGGCTGTTGCACGCACTCGTTGCTCCACTCCCCCATCACCCATGACGGATCATACAACGTAAATATAAATTTAAACATATGCATTACATAGTTAAAATCATAAAGCAGTTGAGCATGTTATGAAGCACAACACAAGCATGAGTTTGTACATGTTCAATTCCTAACCACACAACTATCCAAGGAGATCATACACATAGTTAAAAGAGAATCATATCTCAACACCCTTATACATTACAATTTGCTAACTACTACTCATTCAGACATTTCAAGAAACACTTAAACAAACATACATCAACATACATGACATATGTTGATCACATAGGCATTAGGCCAAATCCTTTCACTAGGGAGTTACCCCAATCATAACACGCGTACACCCACGACGGATAGTCATGGCAAGCAGGAATCCAAGGTCCATATTCATTCAGTCATTTCCACAAACACTTGGGCCACACATTTTAGCATATATAGTATATATTGGCCGTGGCGTGATTTAGGGCAAATCCTTTCGTCAAAGGGGTATCGCCAATACAACAATCCTGAATCCATGACAATTAGTCATGGCGAGCACGAATGAGAATTCTATAATCATTCAGTCATTTTCACAAACACTTAGAATACACTATTACAACATACATGGTGTATGTTAGCAAAACATGTATTAGGGCTATCCTTTAGCCAAGCGAGTATTTATCCATGTAATATATTACTACAACAAATAATCATGATAAATACATCTCCAAAATTTATACGTATACAGTATTTTCTAGAATACGTAATTCAACATACATAGTGTATATAAGTAAAAACATGTATTTAGGCGAATCCTTTTGCCAAATAAGTATTTTATCCATATATCGTATATCCATATAACAAATAAACATGTCAAACACATTTCCAAAAAATATACGTATACCGTACTTTCTACAAATACCTAGAGTATGTAGAATTTCATATTTTTCATCTTAATCGAAACGGAAAACAGACAGCACTTTGTACATGTGCAATTGCATGCAGATCATGAATCTATCATTATTTGACATTGAAAGTGTTGAAAACCATAACCTATACACCTAAAGTCCGCACCTTTTGTCGTAGAATCGTAACGAAGTCGATAGGTTTGCTAAGCTTCCGTATTCGGTAGGGTTTGCCAGAAACCTATAAAACGAAATAGGTTAGCTATTTCATAACCTACAACAATCTAAACCCCAAACAGTAGGGTTAGGGTTTCTTACCTAGAAATGACGCCAGAAACGTCGGGAAGGAAAGCGATGAGAATCAGGCGG
>JAJHSJ010000011.1:45296266-45415638 GCA_021015155.1 Magnolia officinalis | reverse complement strand
GCCAATACCCGATCTTGAATTCAAGACACTTCTGATCTAATCCAACCCAAGTTGATTTTTAATCAATTTCTCATAAAAAGATCTATACCTATAAGATTTAGATTCCACACCTAAATATGAATTTAAGGATTAACCAAAGTGAAATTTAAAATTATATAATAAAATTCAGTTAACTTACCTAACCCAACTGAGATGACTATACTAGCTTGATATGCTTATACTCACTTCGATTTTTAGTGCGGTCCAAACGAAAGAAATTCAAAGTTTCTTGAATCATCTTGGTTGTGATTTGATTCAATGTGAATATGCTTCTCTACTCAAACCAAATCTCATCGCACTACCTTATTAGGATCCATAAACGGTGATGGAATTAATCTTAGTCATAACAAGCCCAACTTAGCAAGATGACTCAATGAGCCGCCAAGTTTCTTAAAGAAATAACATAATCCTAATTTCCTTGAAATTACACTTACGTGAAATACTATATTTGGGAAAAGTTGGTGACTTGTCTGAGCTGGACCTAACTTGCTACGGACCAGCGGGTTGACTTAGTAGACTAGAAACCACCTTCTTATTCTCACTTCTCTTCTCTTCTCTCTTTCCTTTCTTCTTTCTTCTTTCTTCCTTCTTCCCTTTGCTTCATCAAGGTTTACTGAAATTAGCTCGACCCGACTTAGACTCTTTCTTCTCTTTCTACCTGCTTCCCTCGACACTACTATGACTAGCAGCTTGTAAGACCCAATAGACTTAAGGAATCAGCAAGAGTTAGCGATCCATTCGACTCGGCGAAGACTCGATTCAACCCGACATGGTGAATCCGAAAACCTGGTGTATCGCCATCTCTCTCTCTCTCACTCACTATTTTCCTTGTTCCTTCTTTCTTCTCAGCAATCTTTCATCCAACAAGGTTGTAGGAATGGCTAGGACTCCTGGATTGAATGAGTCAGTGAGTCTGTGACTCAGCAGCTTGAATGTCATCTCAATCCCTCCGATCTCTCTCTTCTTCTCCTACTTCTATTTTCTACATTTCTTTCTTCCCCTTTTTCTTCAGATTGTTGGCCCGAACTAGCATCTGGATGAGCTCAGGCCCAACTAAATAGCACATTGAGTCGCTGACTTGACAGTGAACCCTGTAGCAAAATGAGATATTGGACGAGCTCTCCTTTTGAGTCTTCTTCTTTTCTTCATTCTCTCTTCCACTCTCTCCTTCTCCTCTTTTTCTCCTTCATAAACACAACATTTGTTTAAGGCTGCTGAGCCAAACTTGACTCGGTGACAGACTCGCAACAACGACTCGATCCAAACTCAGACTGCATCCCTATCTCCCTCTCTCATTTCCTCTCTCTCGCTTTCTTCTTCTTCTTCTTCTTCTTCTTCTCTTCTTCTTCTCTTTTCCTTTCTTCGATGGAAAGCCTCAGATGGGATGTTGGACACAGCCTGACTCATAGCAACTCGGATTGAGTTGACTCGACTTGGTGCGGCAGCTCGGTGCGGCGCCTCAACTCAAAATCTCTCTCTCTCTCTCTCTCTCTCTCTCTCTCTCTCTCTCTCTCTTTGACTTTCCATTTTTAGGAAGGGTTTCCCTAAAAGGCTAGTTTTAATAGGCCCTATTCTATTTTATAGGCTTTTATTGCAACTAGAAGCACATTAGTTACAGGTTTAGTGGCATAACCCGACAGGATTTGAGTCAATATGATTATATTATAATAGTACAGTTGTAATCCGTTCATCCAAATGATCTTCGGGATCCCTGGACCACTGGATGGACCAATCAGATCAATAAGTAGGGCCCATGCAAGGCGATGGGTTTCTTCAGTTAAAGGAGGAAGATGACACCACTGTTAATGGTGAAACTGAATTGGGTGGCTGAACATCGAATCTAAAGCCTTTGGATGGTTCGGATGGGTCTCAAAGACCTTATGGGACCCACCATTTGAACGAATGACCACGATTTCTCATTTGAGTCTAAGGGTTACACACAGCTCTCTTAGTCTCTTTCTCTTTTGCAAAACCCTAAGGCACTGGGCTGAGATTGGTTGGACGAATGGCTAGGATTTGAGAGTAGAAATATCTCTCATATTGCCAGCTAACGTGTAGTAATGGAGTTCCTATTTTTGGCAATTACATGTGCATATCCCCGCTTCACCCATATTTATGTGCACACCGGGTGAAGAAGTGTGTGAGATTGATAGGGTTTTGGCCAGGACTACTATCCCAACATGATGGACAGATTGGATTATCCAAACAAAGTTAGATTGTGGGCCGCAGTTGGTGCAAATGGTAGCTAGCCTTCCATTTAAACCACAGTCGGACGGGAAAGAGGAGAGAAAATATCCTTTTTATCGGATCAGCGCCCGGTCTGCGCTGTTGACCAGTTAGGTGTGCTACGGGTGCACGGGCCCTGGTGCACACTCATGGTGAAAAGTGGGGTCCTCTATGATACTTAGTGAAATCCACTCCGATCATTCACTTTGGATGTTCTCACTAGGGATTCTGACTAAAAGATTATGCTAATTCGAGGCTCAGTGGACCACACAGTGACTTTGTGCGCCAAACTGTGTGTTTACCAATTGATCTAACTTTTAGAATGTACTAAAGCCAGTAGTCAATGAACTATTAGGTCCCCAACAGTATTCAAGCATTATTTATTCATTAATTAGGGGTTAGTTAGCGAAATAACATGGTTTAAGTGTGGATTGTAAAAATTTGTTAAGGATGTGATGAACGGTGGATCTGTTAATTCATGCTTCAAAAATTAAGATGGACGTCGAATTGATTCTAATTCGATTTAGAATGGTTTTATGATCGTGATTTAGTTTAAGTGTCTCTAAATAGCCAGCTTCGCACGATTCTTTATTCATTCAATTCCCAAACTATGATACATCTCTCCATACAACTATTTGATTAAGTAACATTGAACATATGTGCATCCTTGTAGTAGTACGGTCAGTAGCCGCAACATTTGTTCTAATAATCAATGGTCATATGACCTGGTTTATGGATGAAGATTTTTCCAAACGATCAACTACATGCCAGAATAAAGGTGGACGTGCTATTTAGTTAAAGCTTATACTAATCTAAGTCTTCATGGTAACACCCGAGTACTGAAAGGTATGGGGTGTTACACCATAGGATATTCGAAAGCATCTTCTAGGGTTTGAAAATGCAGAGAAGGCTTAGACAAAATGCCGACAACATTATTCCGCTTTGATTTCTTCATAAGCTCTAGTGCAACCTTTTTTTTTTTTTTTTTTGAGTTAGCTATGACTAGCTAATCTCTTAGATAAGACTAAGGGATGAAGTTTGTTGTTCTTTTCAATGCTTAGTTTACTTTAATTCAACTTATTTGGTTTATATGTTGAAAAATTCATTGAGATTTGGTTTGAATGAAGACATATTTCTAAGTTACTTTCATCCTCCATTGTTAACTCTGGGCACATTGGATGCTTAGGAAAGCTAAGAATAGTTTCTTATATATTTTGCAAATGATGGATCTATAAAATCCATTGATCTATCGTAGACTCCCGGCAGGATAGATGCTTTGAATTTCCTGTGATCAATACTTTGGTGCATGATGTGGGAACCAATTAAATTGATGTTCAAATATGTTTTGATACATGAATGATGGTTTAACATAATTATCTACCGATTTGATACAATAGGACTTCGATTTCAATTGAGTTATCTATTAAATCAGTACATTGTATATTTTGTTTGTTATGAGTGGATTCATGAATCCTTAGCCATTTATTTATTTATTTTAAACTATTTCCTATATCATTGGATTAAAAGCCCAAACAAACAATTAGACTTAGATTAGTTCTATGATATGCTCCCCATTCACTGTGGATTCGACCTCGATCTCACCAAGTTATTACTGCATCGTAGCCCTACACTTGGGGTTGTTATAACAAGTCTTTAGCGCCATTGCCAAGGAGTGGCATTAAACACAATTAGGTTTAGGTTTTCTAGGTTTAATTTTTGTTTTAGGTTGGATTTTTCTAAATTTTTCTAACATACGTTTTTTTAGGATTTTCTAAATTATAAAATTTTTTTAGGGTATATTATTGTGTTTTAGATTTTCTAACATTACTAACATTGTTTATTTTTCCGTTTTATATGAATTTCACTCTAGTTCCTCTCTTCTAGTAATATCCTTCCTTACTCCATTTACTTACTTTCGTTATTGATGTAGGATTTTCTATAGAATTTTTTGTATTAGGGTTTCATTATGTTCATGCAAGAGTGGACACATGAATATTCTAATCAACTTCTAAAAGATGAGAATTCATTGAAGGGTTGGCAGATAATTATGATAGGAAATGCCCTATAAGGTTTGGAGGTACTTTCATTGCCTCTTCGATATTCCCTCAGTTCCCAATCAGTCCATTCATCAGAAGATCCAGCTTTAGGTTTTTCAAGCCATCTGAAATCTAGAGTCTCTTTCCTTATTGGTATCGCCCCCTGTTTCATAATTTGGGAATTATGGCTCAGTAGAAACACTACCAGATTTGAAGGCATAAAAATGTCTGATAACCTCATCATCTCAAAGGTTTCTAGCTGGTCAAAATAATGCGGTCATGCCATTTCAGAATCAAGCAGGTACTCTTTGGCTGATAGTATCACTCTTCAGACATTAAAGATCGACATATCTCCTCCTTTTGTAGATAAGCCCCTTATTGTCAGATGGCTAAAACCTCCAATGGGCTGGTTGAAACTGAATATTGATGGCTTGTCAAGAGGTAATCCAGGGGAGAGCAGAGGAGGAGGAGTTTGTAGGAACCATTCAGGCAGGATTGTTTTTGCCATCCATAGATCCTTTGGGATTACCTCAAACAATATTGCAGAAGCCTAGGCCATGTTGGATGGATTAGACATCTGCTCCTCTCTTGGCCTTGCCAATATTATTGTGAAAACTGATTCTAAACTCATGGCGGATGCGGCTGAGGACCCGCTAGCTCCTAGTCCTTGTAATATCTGGTATAGACTGGGTGTCATTCAACAAAAGCGGCAGCCCCTTAACCTCATTTTCAAGCATACTCTTCATGAGGGGAAGTCAGTTGCTGACGCCTTAGCTAGGATGACTAGTGAAGGATGTCCAAATAGAATATATAGCAATCGAGCAGATCTTCCAAGGGTAGTGAGACGTGCTCTTGTGTTAGATAACACAGGTCTTGGAGCTATCTGATGTTCTGCTTGATGACTCCTTGTTTGATGGTTGTTCCCTTTTTCTATGTAGCCTTGCTTCTAGTTATATGATAGGTGTGGTTTGTATCCTTTTTGTTGGGACCCACCCGAATGGCTGTAAATTTTGATGATTAATGGAATTATCGTGGCATGAGTCCACTTCCTTAAAAAAAATAAAAAATTGAATCTCTAATCTAGAACCGACTGGGATATGATGATCTACTGGTTAAGAAATCACTATGTGAATATAGGAGGGAGAACAATTATCATCCACCGGTTAAGAAGACAATGCGCGATTATTATATGGATGACAGCATTTACCGACAACCATTAAATACTCCCACATATGACACATATGACTTCAATTAGTGGAAACATCAGATCTTAAACCAGAGAGCTGAACCAACCATTGATTCTAAAGAACTTATGAGATCGATCCATAAACAATCCAAGAGGATTCACTTCAGAAAATCATGGATGCTCAAGAACAATCTAATCAACACATCATGCAATCACTCGCAGACATTAAAAAATCATTAGAATTGCTTGAATCCTCTATTCAAGAAATGTAGTAACACCCTATTGATGAGTAAGAGGCTAGTTTAGCCCAACCTTAGCCCAATCTAGAAACACAATACAAGGAGTATGATTACAACTTGCTTGTGGAGTATACTGAATTTAAGAATGAGGATTAGATTATGATCATGAGTTTTCAGTTCAACTTTTCTAAGATTTGATCTCAATTACAATCCAGGTTAATGATTAAGAAGCATGAGTACTTTTTAAACATAGTGATGTTGATTTACTCCACCCACATGTCTCGCTTCACCTCAATGTCGAGAATGAGTCCCTTTCAACTGAATGTCCCAACTCTTTAAAAGTTGGCTTGGCACACTTTGCGGATTCTAATGATAATATGATTAAAGACAGTGGATGCCTTGTAAGAATATACCTCGCTAGTTGACACTGACCGTGGAATTATTATTTTGAAGAGCTCCCTTCCACAGATCTAGAATGTTTACCATTAAAGGTGGAGTTAGAATTTGAAACGAAGTCTAAAACTTCGGAATTTGTTAAGATCGCACTAGCTAAAGAAATTTTCTCTAATTTATAATTAATTTCATCTCTGATTCTCCATAGTGTACTAATATTGAAAACTTTTCCACCACAGGTGAATATTATCCACTTTGGATACCTCAGGGGATTAAAAGAATATATCATGTCAAGGTCCATAAATTTCTCTAGATGATCATGCTTTAAGACATCTAAGCCTACTACAAAAAGGGCTTTTGGATGATCTTCTTGAGAAACCTACTGAGAAATTTATCAAGATACTGACCAGAGGAGGAACCTACCTGTCAAGATTGAGTAGTTTTCCATTGCTTTCTTAGGATTATGAATTTAATTGCTTTCTTAGGATTGATTTTTTTAGTAGTTTAGGAAGATTGTATTTTTGCACCAACTTTGAGAATTCAAGAGCCTTTTGCATTTTTGCCATTTCAAGTACTCTCTACCCTCTAATTGGTTACAATTGAGTTGCTCTCAAGTTACTCTTATTGCATATGTTTATACATTGAGGACAATGTATAATTTATGTTGAGGGTACGTTTCCTACAAAAATTCTTCAGATTTCTCCTAAATTTGTAAAAAATTTGAACTATAAATTTATTTGAAAATTTTTGAAATTATCTATGAATTTAAGAAATTTTGAAGATATATAAGAGATTAGAATAATTTTAAAAAAAAAAAATAATAAAAAAAAAAAAAAAAAAAAAAAAAAAGCTTAATGTTGAAGATTCTTGACTCTTAGATTCTAATTTTTTAATTGATTTCAAAAATTAAGTTTGAAGTTATTAATATTTTACTTTGAAGTTTTAAACATTGATTGAGTCATGATTTCACATATCACATCTAGCTTACACATTAAAATTTAAGTTTGATATTAAATTGTTAACTTGATTATTATGAAGAATAATATGAACCAAACCTGGGGAATCTGTCCATCATGTTCAATGAAAAGAATTGAAAGAAAAAAATAAAGAGAGAGAAGTAATAGCCAACTAAAAAACTAGTGGTCATCAAAAAGGGCTACCTATCGAAGTTCCTTTAAAGGAGTGTTGTGAAAAATTAAAAGAAGAAAAAGATAAAAATAGTGTGAAAGCCATCGATAGAAAAATAAAAAGTTGTATGAGTAGAAGGTTGATCAATAAGGTAAGTTTTGGTGTAGGTTTTGGTTATCCTAAATATTTTTTGCATCATCAATGTTATCATGAAAGTAGAGAATTGAACCTTTGGTTGTGATAAGTATGGACTTCACTATACACCCATGGAACTCAATGTTTAGAAAATTTCTAATTATAAGATTAATGCTCTGAATTTAATTAGCACATTTACAAAGTGCTATATTTTAGGAGAAAGTAATACTCAACATTAATGTATTTTAAATTTTTATAATCTATATTGTGTTTTTATTTTATTTTTAGAACTGCTTAAGGTTATGGAAATTATTCATTTGTTTTTTAAATATATTTCACATGTTTTACATGGGACTAACAAAATGTTGGTTGGGGTGTGTGTTGAGACTTAAATATTACATATTTAACCCTTCAATTACATTAGTTTTCTTGAAATTTAAGTACTAATTGGATTGAATTATATACCTTTTCATCATATGAGGTGATTTGGAAGTCAAAGATGAATGTGCTTAAAAGGATTGATTTAGTGTTCAAGAGAAGATAATGAAGAATTTGATCTATAGAGGACAATATTGAAGAATTCAAGTACCAAGGATCCAAGGAAACCAAGTGAGGAATGAAGGAAATCGAAGATTTGAAGTGAAGAAACTAAGAAAAAAGAATCCTAAAAATTTAGGGCTAGAAAAATCATATTTTGAAATTCCATGACCAGAAAGACAAACACTTGAAAAACTATAGAAATAGCCCTTCGATGCCATCGAAGATAGGTTTGATGCCATCAAAGGCAACTTCGATCCCCTGGCAAAAATCATGAATTTTCTAAGTTAGTTTTCAGACATATTCATGCACCATTTAATGTCCTCAAAGGAGTGTTCGATGTCATTAAAGGTGCCATCAATGGAGCTTCGATGCCATCGAATGTGTTATTGAAGGTGCATGCGACTGCGTAAATTTAAAGTTGGTTGCAAACTTTTTTGAGTTGGTGCGGAAGATTGATTTTTAAAACAATTTTAAGGAGTCCTTAGGATATTTCAAATCATTTTAGAGGGTTTGGAAAGGGAGACAAGGCTTAGGTGGAGCGCCGATAATGTTCTACTTCAATTTCTTTACGTGTTCTACTAGATCTTTCATTTTTGAGTTAGCTATGACTAGCTAATCTCTTAGCTAAGGCAAATGGATGAAGCTTATAGTTCTTCTTAATGTTTACTTTACTTTGATTCAAGTTATTTTCTTTATATGTTGAATAATTTATTGAGATTTGGTTTGACTGAAGAATTATTTGTAGTTTACTTTGATCTTCCATTCTCGATTCTGGGCACATTGGATGCTTCGGAAAGTTAAGAACAATTTCTTATCTATTTTGCAAAGAATTGATTTGTAAAATCCATTGATCTAAAGTCCGGGCACAATAAATGCTTTGAATTCTATGCGATCAATACTCTGGAGCATGTTGTGGAGACCAATTCAATTAATGTTCGAATCTGTTTTGATACATGAATGATGGTTTCACAGAATTATATACCGATTGGATAAGATAGGACTTTGCTTCCAATTGAGTTATTCATTGAATCAGTAAATTGGATTTTGTAAGTTCTATCAGTGGATTCCTGGATCCATAGTCATTTATTTATTTATTTTAAACCCTTTCCTAAATCGCTAGATTAAAAACCTAGACAAATAATTAAACTTTGATTAGTTTTAGGCCGTGTTCCCCATTCCTTGTGGATTCGACCCCGGTCTCATTGAGTTATTACTACATTGCAGCCTACACTTGGGGTTGTCATAATATAATCTCATCATCAATAAGAGTTACCAGCAATTACTAGTGGAGTAAGCTGCACGTTGAGTAAAATTTTTCCATTCATAATAAAAATTCAAATGTAGTGCCCATATGTTAAGTGTGAAATATTATATATTTGCCCCTAGTTATACGTTGATTTTGTGAACATGAATGTTCTTAATTGATCTAACTACACATGTTTTCTCTTATGAGGTAATTTTGAGAGCTAAGAAGAAAATGATGCTTAAAGCATGGATTTGATGCTTAAAGAGTTACTCAAGTGAAGATTGGATCTATGGAGGTTAAGATTGAAGAACTCAAGAGACCAAGAACTAAGGAAACCAAGTAAAGAAGGAAAAAAACTAAAGAAATCAAAGTGCATAAATTCAAAGTGCTGAAATAGACAATTTGATGCCATCGATGACACCTTCGATGCCATCGAAGTAAGTGTTTGATGCCATCAAAGGTGGCTCGATCCCATTACAAAAATTAGAAAATTTGATTTGCTTAATGGACATATTGGGGACATCTTTGATGCCATCGAAGGAGGGTTTGTTCCCATCGAAGAAGCGCTCGATGTCATCGATGCCAGTTTAATTGCATCGTAAAAATTGAAAAGATGAGCTATCAATGTCCTAGAGGGGGGGGGGGGGGGGGGGGTGAAAAGCAGGACAACCATATTTCACGAATGTCTTTAAAAAATGTATTTTAAACTAGTAAGAGAAGATAAAATAAATACAACATTCACCACAAGAAATGAAATAAATAATGTTCGACAAATAAAAAAAAATAAAAAATAAAATAAAAACATTTACAACAAGGCACAATGAGTTATAGTGGTTCAGTGCTTAAAAACCCACACCTACTCCACTTCCAAAATAATTACCCTCGTAATTTTAGCTTTCATTATTTCAAGGCTTTCAAAGGTTCACCTTAACAACCTTATACAATTCCTTTTGATTTTCACGGGCTCACTACAATAAAATCCCCTTTGTGATTTTCACGGGCTATCATAAACAAAAACCCATTTTGTGATTTTCATGAGCTATCACAAATCAACCCATTAAGATTTTCACTGGCTATCTCAAAAAAAATTAAATGAAATAAAATTAACAGTGTACTTATCTTAATTTTAGATTCGAAGATGCAGTCGAATCTTGTAGTAGAAGATCTTGTTTCTTGAATGTAAATGAGGAAGTATTCGCTCAACCAAAAAGAGTATAGGGTTCTAAAGTATTTTAGAAAATGAAAAACCCTATTGCCACAAATTCAATTCTCTTAATTCTCAAGTGGAGTATATACTACTCTCTAGAATATGACTGAAATTATCTTGAGAAAGGAAATTAAATAAGCTTAAAATAAATATATAAATTCCGCACAATTATCTTGACAAAGACCTAAGCTTCTCTCTCACTTGCAAAAGGTTTTGAGTGGTTTTTCGTTATGATTTATAATTAGCGAAGGTCCCTATGTATAGCCAAATGATATGGAAATTCAGTTAGCCTAAGAATAGGTTCGACTGGCCGGATTCCATTCAAATTCATTCTAACATCTATCGGATTGTCCGAGATAAGTTTTATTTAAAATTTGACTAGCCCAAGGCGAAATTCGGCTGGCTGAATGTCTAATTCGGTTGATCGAATTCTCTATTCGGTTGGCCAAATTCTCGTAAAAATTCAAGAATTACATTGCTAGAATTTGACACGAACATTACTCGGGCTGGTCAAACTTCACGTTAGGCTACCAAACCAAAAGTTAGGCTATCCGGATTTTCAACAAATTTTGAATTTTAGCCTGAAATTGAAGTTAGGTTAGCCGAAGAAGTTAGGCTGGCTGAACCAGAGTTAGGTTGACCAAACTCCAAAACAAATGCACCAAAGATAACCCAAAATAAATTATTTTTGAAAGCACCTAACCTAGGGTCTTTCTATGGTTATATTATCTATTGGTTAGAAAATACAGAGATCATCTGGTCATGATAATATTGAAATTGTGCGACATTTTCTTGAGATGATAAGCCGATCTTGAGTTGATCTTTAGAGATGTAGTGTAATTACGATTTGACCATACTTGCAATCTGACCGATATCACTGTGGATCTATCTGACCGATATCATTGTGTATCTTTGTCTCACGAAATTTAACAACCTTATGTGTGGTAATACATATAAGCACTTACAGAATTCAATGCTGGAAACTGACCCGAGACACTTTCGGGCTAGACGAACCCAAAGTTAGGCTAGTCAAATTTGCAATAGATTTTTTAAACTTTTGAATCTGAAATCTTGGCCGAAACTAAAGTTAGGTTATCTAACGTAAGTTGGGTTGGCCTATAAATTAAACATTTTAACTATTTTTCAAAAGGACCTAACCTAAGGTCTTTCTAGGGTCATATAACATGGTGGTTGGCATATACAGAGATCTTAATCTTGCAACCATGTCAATGTCTTTAAGTCTTGACATGTTGAGCCGATCTTATGTCGATCTTCATGATATGTCATAGAGGACTGAAGTGTACTTGAGATATAAATAGTATTTTGTATACGAAATTTGACAACTCTGTGTGCTTCAAATACAAGCACTTATAGCTTTTAATACTGGTAGGATCCATGGAAGCACAAGAAGACGCCTCGATTAATGATCTCTTCTATGTGGCGTCACAGGGTTCGCCCAAACAAAGCATTAAATGGTCGAGCGACATGTGTCCACCCATGAATATCTCAGAAGCCGACCGATGCTTACCACTTAATGGGCGTCCCCTCATACTACGAAACCGTCATCATATCTTTTTCTATTCCTATGACAAACGCTCTCCTTTTTAGTTCCTACAATCATCATTAGACGGTAAAATCAGGAAAAAAAAAATGGGCTGCCTACAGTTTGAAATTTCAACTTCCGCACATACAGACCAGTTCAGGATCTTACTTCCTGAGTTCTCATATGTCATGCTCGGAAGTAAGGAGCAATTGTTATGCAAAAAATTGAACTGACCTATTGCATGGAAAAACAGGCCACAGAGGTGGTAATCTCAAATCGATGCTGATAAAGAATCTCTTGAACGGGCTCCTCATGCTACCAATGTATCAGTCAGCACAGACGAACCAACCTTGAGGGCTAATACCTAGCTGAGACCTAAGAGGAGAGCCTAGATGCCTAACCCACCTTTCGAGTTGAGCTTAGATGCCTAACCCACCTTCTTAACTAATCAGAACGACTGCGACCTTGCCAACAGGAAATCCAGAGAGAATCTCGCATCGTGCCAAGAAAGGATAAATCTGATGAGATTCTAGCCAAAGATCATGCTGACCGAGAAGGGCCCAACAATACTTTTGGAAGGAAATCTCCCATCTAAATATGATCCCTCAGTGAATCCGGCATATCCCATCAACATATTCAAGCTCAGAAGCCACCTAAGCATCCTATGAATACACCCACTGTCATCAGATAAAGACAAGCACCAAATTCCTAATCCAAGTCCAATTTCAACTATAATTCAACTTGCCTGACTTAGGCAGTGGGGGTCCCGGCCAAAACCAGCACCCCCATTGTATTTTATACACTGCTAGTGAAGGTGCAATCTTCGCCCATCCAAATTCGAGCAACAACAAATCTTATAAGAGATGTTACAGAGGAAGGCGTGGGCCGAAATTTATGAATGGCTTGTGGGTGGTTCGTTTTAGGAGTTCGGCTAATGAGATTGTGATTTGCAGTTGCAATGGAATACGTGTCCTCCTGAATTCCTGGGTCATTGCGTACCATTTTTCAGTATCAACTTCCATTGGCTTTGGAAGAAAATCGCATAGAAACCATTTCGACCGGGACGTGAAGTGAAATTGGCTTCTAGGGAGAATCATCAATCTGAAATGATTCTCAATGTTTTTCATTAAGACCAGGTGGTTCCAACTTCTTGTATGTCCAAGGATTTCCAGGGGCTGAAATCTTAGCACGGGCCCTACCATTCAATCAGGGCTGCAACCCTTCAAAGGAAAATAGATTCTTCTAACTCTTAGTAGTTTCCGTATTTTCCAACCTTTCCTTTCTGATTCGGTGGTTTTGGAAAGGTTGAGGTTAGGTGGTCCACATTACAGCGATAGTATTCTTTAATGACAAAACAAAATTCTGGGTGCCATGCCACATCATCAACAAGTGTAAAGCTAGAATTACTGGCTAATCTCTATAAAATCTATAATTAGAATAGTATAGACTGGTTAGGTCAAATTTGATGTGTTGCCACATACGTGCATTGTAAACGTGACATGGATGCAGTTGGAAGGATTTTGAGGTTCTTCTTGGATATCTTATGTTTGTAACCACTCATCTCCGTATTCCATAATAGTTCAAGCAATGCATCTTATATGAGAAAGCTATACCTACAACCGGCTGTAGGTTAGCATATAAAACACTTTTGCAGCCGACTTGCCTTGAAAGTAAAGAGAAAGTTGTGTATATGATCCTTCTTTTAGCATTTCAAAATGCTGAGGCAATTCATGCAAGGAGACCAGCAAATGTTTGAGATATGGATCATTTATCAAGTGGGGCCCACCATTGGACAAACCCCTACCTAAAAACTAGATTGGTCCACTCATTAGTTGGGACATGTTTATAATAGACAGTGATTTCTTTCCTAGCCGTCCATAAAGTGGATTGACCAGATTTCTTCGTCAGGGCATTGTCACTGTGGGCCCCACCTGATCAATGAGCAGCATCTTTCATTATCCGATTTAGGAAACTACAATCTAGGAGAGGCCCCATTGGCTGAAAGCATCACGATGGTAGGAAAATCCCAACACTAAAATATCCATGGATGATGTGGATCCAACTACTCAACGAGTATCAGTCCACGTCGACTGATTATGACCCGATAAAAGAGAGGCCCGCCCCCTTAATTAATTCAGCGCATGAGAGATGAAACCTGCGCATATTTGCTTTACACGTATTCTCATGTTTCAGAATGGAACGTGTTTGCACGTGGGCTGCTTTGTAAGGTTCAACACTCGTGTGTGGTCACGATCTTCATCAAGACTGGACTTTCAGTTGACTGACTTTAAATCAAATGTCAGAATGATGAGTGTTGATGAGGTTATTTTTCGTAATATGGAATTACCACATTGATTTGCAAAATTTCTTCCGTCTGGATCTTAATAGTGTAGACGTACGGCATGTATTATGGTGGGGAATGTATTGCTAACATTTACACGTGTAGTTGGAAATTTATAAAAATAAAATAAATAAATAAATAAAATCTAACTCTTCTTTCGAAATTACAGCATGGGCTGTCAGAAAAGTCCAACCAACGATGTATGTCAGTCGAACCGAAGTTTTGAAATCAATAGCGTTTTGGGGATGAATTCATTCGAATTATTCAAGTTGTTTGGAAAGAATTCAGCCCATAGTCTAAAAAATAAATAACTAAATAAAATTTAAAATTAAAATCAATAGTTAGGATGACCTGAATAACACTCCTTTTTTTTTTCCCCACATATGGCCCATTTGTGATTGGGCCTTCCAGGTGAATGATTCGAATTTCATACATGCATACCATGAGTGGGCGCCTGAGAACCGAGTTAGGTATCAGTGTGTTGGGAACTACAGGACTTGCATATAATGAATTGGCAATTTTCCTGAGCCTGTTTTGAACTGCTTGTATGTGTGCCCCAGCTACCCCTACATGTGTGACCATATTTCTGTACCGGCACAAGTTCACACATGTGCACTCTTGTGAGTTAGCACGCACACACACGGTACAGTTACACACAGAGACAACTTAAGAGAGTGTTGATCAAGACCAAAGGGTCGACTTAGACTTCACTTTTCACATATCATCATCACCTTATGTGGTGGACTTTCACCATGTTAAGCCCATTGAGCTAAAGCTCATGACCCATTCCAACACACTTCTCTCTCTCTCTCTCTCTCTCTCTCTCTCTCTCTCTCTCTCTCTCTCTCTCTCTCTCTCCATTCCACATCCCACATGTATTAATGCATGCCCTCCACCACACCTTCGACCTCCCTCACCCATCAATGGATGTAGTATTCCACTAATTCCATTGCCACCCTTCTCCTTACATCACCATCCGCTAACCCTCCTAACCCTCCATTGGCAAATCCAACACTTAGTTAATTGTCTACATAGCCAAAAGCTTGTAAAGAGAGAGGAAAAAAAAAAAAGAAAAGGAGCGAGAAAGAAAGGAGAGAGAATAGAGAGAATAGAGAGGAATGAAAGGGAGCCAGAGAGACAAGAGAGAGAAAATAGAGGGGAAAGAAAGAAAGGAGAAAAATGGGGAGTAGAAGGGGAGGGGTTGGGAGCAGAGCCTTCGTGCTGGACGGTGGGATTAGAAGGGATTAGGTGGGATGGGATTCAAAAAACACAAGGCAGGGATTGTCCCCTGTTGCCATGGGATAAGATTAATTTCATGCTGTGTTCGTAATAAGGTGGTACATTGAATGGATATACCCACCATCATTTGAAATTACTAAGAATAACACACGTGTTATATCTAAACCGTTCATTTGTTTTGTAACCTCGTTTTATGGCCTGGGCCTAAAAATGGGGAAGATCCAAAACTTATGTGACCCCAAAGAACTTTTAAACGGTAAGTATTCAATCCCCATTGCTTTCTATGGTGGGGTCCACTTGAGCTTTAGATTTACCTGATTTTTTGGCCCATGCTCTAAAATAATTTCGAAAAATGGGTGGACGGTGTGGATATAGCCCACACATCATGGTGGGACCTACACAACTTGCTAACATTGAGTAAAATTGGCATGGGACCCAATGCAATTCCATCTAATCTAATTCCAAGCTTTTCCATTCTTCCCAAACATGGAGTCGAATTGGCACAAGACCATATGCAATTCCATCCCACCTAATCCCTTCTAATCCCACTGCCCAAACACGCCCTAATGTAATTCTTGCAGCCACGATAAACAGTGATCCTCTGTCATGTGTGTGTTATAAGCACACTTTCTAATGGTCCACCATGATGTGTCATTGTATTCACACTGTCCAGTCATATGATCCACTATGATGTGTGTATTTTATCCATATGTCCATAGGATAGTGGGACTCAGGTGATGTATGTGTGATATTCATGTTATCCACTAGACAGTGGGACCATTATAATGTATATATTTTATCCACGTTGTCCATTGGCAGTGGGGCCACTATGATGTGTATATCTAGCGAAATTGACTGTACTGACCTCAATGTATGGTCAAATTCCCCAACGAGATTCAACCTTTCAAATATTCTGAGGGTGACTTTCTAAAAAGCTTCCATAAATTACTTGGACCAAAATGCCCTTGTCCTTGTTTTAGTAGTTGTATAGTTTTTTAGGGAACAAGAAGTTACGTATATAATGCCAAGAAAGTGAGGTGTACCAAACCCTTTTTTATGCATGGGCAAGGACCAAACTAGTGGGGCCCACATTGATGTATGTGTATAATCCACGCTGCCCATCGTTTTTGTCGTGTCATTTTAAGGCTAGGGCCCAAATATCAACCTTATCCAGAGCTCGTGTGGGCCACATAATAGAAAATGATGGTAACAATGGAACCCACTGTTGAAACTTTATAGGCTCACTGTGATGCTTATTAGAAGTGAACACTGCCCAAGTCAGGACTTTTTGGGCCCACGGTGAGCAGGCTGAGAAGGTGGACGGAACAAATCACCCCCATCGTGGGCCTTAGGCTATTGTACCAATGGTTATCTTTTCATTTGGTAGTAAAGGAAGTGAATATGTAACAACCGTGACCCATATAACATGAGAACCACGACTCATATAACATGATAACTACGACTCATGACAACCACAACCCATATAACATGACAACCACGACCCATATAACATGACAACCATGACCCATGACAGCTATGACCTTTACCACATTACAATCACGACCCATATAACATGACAACCACGACCCATATAATATGACAACCATGACCCATATAGCTTGCATTTCCTGTTCCTGTAGTATATCAATAGTCATCTCATATTCAAAAAACACTAGACTAACTCTGGTACGGATTGGCATGTTACTTTTCTAACTTTGTACGATATAACTTCATGAGGATAAGATCCACACGATTTATTACATGCCCCACCCTATATTTAGATTGAGACCCAAAGATGAGAACGATTCAACGGTCGGGCGGGCTATTCCATGGGAAACAATTGAGATTGAAAATTTTACTCAGAATTCTACTCCAATCTCTACGTTATGGTCCATTTAAGATTTATATTTGAATGAAATTTAGTATCCACTGTGTAAATAGATCGTTTCATCTGATGGACGGTAAGGATCTTATGTATGTTTATCCCGTGTTGTCACCAAGTTAGTATAAGTCACACCATAGTCGTGCAAACAATATCTGTATAGTAGCATAGGTTGCATCAGGTGGTTGTAATGTTGTAAGAGTCGTGATTGTAATGTGGTAAGGATCCTAGTTGTCATGGGTCGTGGTTGTCATGAGGTAAGGGTCGTGGTTGTCATGCCATATGGGTCGTAGTCTTCATTTTATAGGTCATGGCCTTAAAATGAGAACCACGACCCATATAACATGAGAACCACAACGCATATAACATGATAACTAAAATCCATGACAACTACGACCCACGACAACCACAACTCATATAACATAACAACCATGACCCATATAATATAACAACCATGACCCATGAAAACTACGACCCTTACCACATTACAACCACAACCCATATTGCATTACAACCATGACCCAGGAATTTGACCATACATCGAGGCCCACATTGATGTATGTGTATAATCCATGTCGCCCATCCTTTTTGTTATGTCATTTTAGGGCAAAGACCCAAATATCAGCCTGATCCAGTGCTCGTGTGGGCCACGTAATTGAAAATAATGGTGACTGTTGAAACTTTATAGGCTCATTGTGATGTTTGTTAGAAGTGGACACTGCCCAAGTCAGGGCTTTTTAGGCCCATGGTGAGCTGACCGACAAGGTGGATGGATCAGATCACCCCATTATGAACCTTAGGCTATGGGATCAATGGATAGGTAGTAAAGGAAGTGAACACGTGAAAACCACAATCCATATAACATGACGACCACGACCCATATAACATGACAACTACGACCCATGCAAACCACGACCCATATGGGCCCACATTGATGTCTGTGTATAATCCATGCCGCCCATCCTTTTTGTTATGTCATTTTAGGGCTAGAGCCCAAATATTAGCCTAATCCAATGCTCTTGTAGGCCACATAATAGAAAATAATTATGACAATGGCACCCACTCTTGAAACTTTCCAGGCTCACTGTGATGTTTGTTAGAAGTTGACATTGCCTAAGTAAGGACTTTTTGGGCCCATGGCGAGTTGACCGATAAGGTGGATGGATCGGATCACCCCATTGTGGGCCTTAGGATATGGTACCAATGGGTATCCTTTCATTTGGTAGTAAAGGAAGTGAACATGTAACAACTGCGACCCATATCACATGAGAACCACGAATCATATAACATGATAACTATGTCCCATGACTACCACAACCCATATAACATGATAACCACGACCCATATAACATGACAACCACGACCCATGATAACTACGACCTATATAACATGACAACCATGACCCATATAACATGACAACTACGACCCATGACAACCACGATCCATTTTTGGTAGTGTAAATGGATCGAAGGTTATAGATTAAGGCCGTGGTATATTCCAAGTGATCTTTGGACAACCATGACCCACGACCTATATAACATGATTACTCTCCCCACTATTTCCTATGGTGGGGTCCACTCGAGATTTAGATCTAAGTCATTCTTTGGCTAATTCCCTAATATGATCTTTAAAAATGGATGGACGGTGTGGATACAAAACATACATCATGGTGGGGCCCATAGAACTTGGTGATGTCACTTCAGTAACCAATCTCGCTACTCAACCTATCAGTAGCTAATCCGCACCCTATCTAATCCGCGTCCGTATCCGGGACACGGAGGCCGATTGGATGGTGTATGAAACAACTATATAGTTGTTGGTCCCATCATGAAGGATGTGTTATATCCAAACCATCCATCCATTTAGCGAGCTCGTCCTAAGGCTTGAGACTAAAAATAAGATAGATCTAAAGATAAAGTGTACCTGACTGCAAAAAGCAGCAGGGGATTTAACATCTACCATTAAAACCCTCTTGGGGGTCACAAAAGTTTTGGATCAACATGAAATTTGTTTTTCCTCTTCATACAAGTATTTGCGACCTTATGAACATATTGGATGGAAAATAAACGTTACGGTGGGCCCTACAAATTCTTTAAGAGTGAAAATGATTATCTAGCTGCTGTTTTTAGTGTGGTCCATTTGAGCTTTGGATATGATTTATTTTTTAGCTAATGCTCTAAAATAATCTCTAAAAATTTATGAATGGCTTGGATATAATAAATACATCATTGTGGGACGAATGTAGCTTTGATCTCATTTTAGTAAGTCACGTTAGCTGGAGGAGTCCGAACTCCTGAGACCTCAGGAAGGTTATTTTAGTAAGTCAGGTTACTCGACTTACGCGGCCCTATATATGTAGAGATGAATGGCCCTATTAGGCCCACTGTGATGTATATATTTTATCCATGCCGTCTATTCATTTTGAAATATCATTTTAAGAGATGAGCCCAAAAATGAGGCATATCAAAGGCTCATGTGGATCACACCATAGAAAGCAGTGAAATTGAATGCCTACCATTGAAAACCTTTTGGGGCATAAATATTTTGGATGTAACTCAGTTTTTGGCCCATGATGTTAAATAAAATTCTAAATCCAATGGACAGATTGGATTCGACACATAAATCACGACAGGACCCACGATCCTTATAACATGACAACATCGACCCTTATGTAACATCCCGGATTTTTGCCAACCTGGAATTAGATGTCCTTAGGCAATAGGTCGATCCTAACACCTTATTAACTTGTCAGAACTCAATCCCACAGTCTAAAAATTGCTTTTTAACCCTTTTCCTTCACAAATCTCTCCTTTCACTACCTTATCCTTCAAAAGTAACCAAGTGCTAAACTAGATTAGCTACGAAATCCGCTTGATCTACTTTAAATACGATCTGCAAGACCCAAAACTTGTAGAATCATTGATGCTAGGTTACCCTAAAATCTAGGATCAATCTCATTACTCGGCTGCTCTCGGGAGCATCACGAAACTCCGTATCAGATCTGGACCGCACATCGAAAGGCCAAATAATACAAAGTTATAGGATTAGGACCGCCTTGCTAGGCTTGACCACCATCTTGGAAATCAAATCCAGCTAATGTCCCGGGGCTATTCGCTTGAGTCCGGAGCGAAGAGAGTGAGAAACGTGAAATTAATTAGAAATAAAGTCCAATTTTAAGTAATCTAAGACTTGATGTTTGCGGGCCAAATATAAGCAATCAGACCGTCGAAATCTGACCCAAATACACCCTCGGATCAGGAGAAATTTCATATACATGACAGTGTACTTGAAATCCCCTATCAAGTTTCAGTGACCGTTGAACTAAAATTGGTCCGCCACGCATGATCTGAGAATCAGACTGGAACGAAAATTTAACTCCACCTAGATCCAAGGTTGGTGAGCTAAAGTCCGACCGCACACAAAAAGGGGCCTCCAGAAGTGTTCTGTTGGATCGAAATGGACCCACTTTGGATATAACCTAAGTATACCTTGATCCTGGGTCTATTTTGGTTATGTTTTAGCCTATATAAGGACCTAAAACCCTCACTCTCTCATCCCATACGAATTTGAGAAAAACCTAGGAGAGAAAGAGAGAAAAGAGAGAGAAAGTGTGAGAGAAGTGGGAACATCTCCCTGCCAATCTACCATGACGCTATACAAGCTTAACCATCCCTTTCTAATCATTTTCCTGACGATTTCGACTTCGTTTCTAGGTAAGAAACCCTAATCCTAATCTATTTTGGAGTTTTGATAGTTGTAAGTTATGAAATAACTAACCTAAAGCATGTTATAGGTTGCCACATCACCGTAGATAGAAGCTTAGCAAATCTATCGAGTTCATTATGCTTCTACGGCGTACGGTGCGGACTTTAGACGTATAGGTTATGGTTTTCAACGCTTTCAATGTCAAATAATGATAGATTCATGATCTGAGTGTGATTGTACATGCACAAACCAATGTTCGTTTTGCGTTTCAATTGCGTATACAAATTATGGTATATTGTGTATTCTATATAATCGTAGAAAATACCGTATACGTACAAATTTTGAAAGTATGTTATCCATGATTTATTACTGTATGAACATGCTATATATATGTATAATACTCACTCGGTGAAAGGATTCGCCCTAATACATGTTTTTGCTAGTATACGCTATGTGTGTTAAAAGAGTGTATTTTAAGTGTTTGTGAAAATGACCGAATGAGTATAGAATTCTCATTCGTGCTCGCCATGACTAATTGTCATAGATATATGATTGTTGTATAGGCGATACCCCTTTGACGAAAGGATTTGTCCTAAATCACGCCACGGCCAATATACGCTATATATGTTAAATTGTGTAGCCCAAGTGTTTGTGAAATTGTTCAAGTGAATATGGAACTTGGATTCATGCTTGCCATGATTATCTGTCATGGGTGCACGCGTGTTATCCATGGGGTAGCTCCCTAGTGAAATGTAACGCCCTGAAATTCGGGGGTCGAGTATGAACTCAACTCCCGAGTTCCAACGCATCACTTATGCAACATACACAATGCTAGTTAAATGTTGTTTGAGTTAGCGCAATAAACATGAATGAGATTATACCAAAACAGTAATTCATACTCCAGTTCAATTGTATAAAGGCAAGCGGAAGACTGAAATTTTATATTCAAAGTATGTAAAGTAACAAAATTTTCTGAACTCCAGAGTATGAGTACTAACTGAGTACCAATATACATGTATTGTTTCTAAGTCAAAAACCAAAATACAATCCTCAAGAGAGGCCCTGAAAATCCCGCGATGCAGCCGGCCTAAGCAAAGCCGTCAGAATACTGCATAAAGGAGAACTCCTCCTGATCCTCATCAAAGTCGGGCTCCGGCTCCTGAACCAAGGCGCCATCTACACCTGCGACAGAGTCTGGTGGGTGTTGCAAACACCGTCCCGTAACGTGGGAGTGAGTAGCTAACTCAGTGGAACAATAAAGCATAAGTTAACATGTTATCAAATCAATCAAGCAGTAATGATAAAGCAGTACAAATCAAACATTTCTAACTACTCTTGTTAAGTGCAAAAATGATATGACATGATGCTGTATGCCCTTGCCAAACCACCCTCAAGCGACATCATCTTACGTTCGCGAATGCTTACTCCCTCAGTGCGCCACATCTACAAAGCACATGCGGTGCGATGATGCTCATGATTACCAAGTTTTTATTAGTCCATTTCAACAGCAGTATTGGGAAACTAAGGTACCTCCCTTGTATCATTCCCAACATGATCCATTCTAGGGTCGTCAATCCTAGTTATTCTCATACGATATTATAGTTTGAGAAGCGTAGTGAAGGCATCGCAAAGGGCTCGTCACCCGTCAGCGCGGATACAGATCTCACCGTATGCGGCTCAATTGCTGGCCGTCAGCTCGAGTACAGGTCTCACCGTACTCGGCTCAATCACTAGCCGTCAGCTCGAGTACAGGTCTCACCGTACTCGGCTCAACTCACACTCTAGTTGCTGTGAAAGACTCGTCGCCAATCACAGACCCTTGGAGTGTACTCGATGATACTACGGAGGACTCGTCGCCCGTCAGCACGAGCACAGGTCTCACCGTACTCGGCTCTCGCCGTAAGTATCGACAGCTCGAATACAGTGTCCCATACCACCGTATTCGGCTCACGAGTTTGGTTGCGCAATGGTCACTACGGGGAGGCACATGGCCCCAGCGTAGGCCGACAGCTCGACCACGGTGTCCCATACCACCATGCCCGGCTCATGCGACTTAGCGGATCTAGGTACCATGGTTAAACGGGATCGCCACTGGTAAGTTTGGTACCCTAGGTTCAAGCAGTAGCGACCAAACATGGTGAACACACAAGTACATTTCGGTTTACTTGACGAGCCTGACTAGCTCGAGCGCACCACAAGTTGGCGATATGGAGCGCAAAAGCACTCCGTGTGGCCAACCACTATCGCCAACCGAAGTACGACTCGGGTTCGCCAGACACATCATTTGTGGCGATATGAATCTCAGCCACAACCGCAAGTCTGGTACCGAATGTTTGGACTATAGACATAGTCCCAAACTCAAACAGTTTTCATCAATAGCATGTGGAGTAAAACATGATAAACAAGCAATACAAGCATGTTAGCAGGCATGTTATAAAGCATGAAGTAAAACATGAAGTAAGGCATGTTGTAAAGCATGTTGTAAAGCATGTAGTAAAGCACTATCCACATAGGGATACAATTACGTACACATTACAAGTGAGTGGTTCTAGCGAACCACCGCATGGAGGGAATCCTACATGTCTCTAAGGGAGTCGGGAATCCCATATCAGCGCCTATCTAAGGCACTAATACATAAACATTTACTCATACAAGCATTTACACAAACACTTAGAATACACTATTCCAACATACATGACGTATGTTAGCAAATTCGTGTTAGGGCTGTCCCTTCGCCACATGAGTATTTTACCCATGTATATCATAATCATACAGCAAATAATCATTACAATTGCATTAACAAAATCCGCACATATGCAGTATTTCTAGAATACACAATTTCAACATATTAGGCATTTACAAGCGAACATGTATTTTAGCGATTCCTTTCGCCAAACTAGTATTTTATCCATATATTATATAATCATACATTAAATAAACATGTCAAACATTTTCTCGAAAAAAATACGTATACGGTATTTCTACGTATATCTAGAGTATGTGAAATTCCATATTCTACAACGTTAATCGAAACAGGAAACGGAAAGCACTTTGTACATGTGCATTTACATGCAGATCATGAATCTATCATTATCTGACATTGAAAGCGTTGAAAAACGTAACTTATACACTTAAAGTCCTCACCTTTGCCCTTGGAATTCCAACGAATCAGCAAGGGTAGTAGAGCTTCCGTATACGGGAGTTTCCTAGCCTAAAGAGCGGAATCGATTAGCTTTTTCATAACCTACAACGATCCTACCTCAAATCAGACCTAGGGTTAGGGTTTCTTACCTTCAAATGGGATGGATACCGCCGGAAAACACCTAGAACGGAGTGGTGTAGGCCGTGCGATGAATGGAAACAGCAGGAGGAAGATCGGCTACAAACTCCAAGCCTTTCTCTCTCTTTTCTTTCTCTCTCTCTAGGGTTTTTCTCCCAAATTCGTATGGCTGTGAGAGGGGCTGTTCTAAGCCCCTTTTATAGCCAAAAACATCTCTAAAATAGACTCAGGTTCAAGGGTGACTGCATATATAGGCATTTCGCCACTTTTCCAGCTCAAAAGGGAGGTTCTGGTGGCCCTCCTTGAGCCAAACGTCAGACTTAAGCTCACCATCTATGGATCTACGTGGGATTACGTTTTCGACTCGATCGGATTCCCAGATCGCACGTGGCGGACCACTTTCAGTTCAACGGTCAGTGGGCCACGATCAGAAATTCCAAGTACATGTAAATGTTCCTGAAATTTTTCTTAATCCGAGGGTGTAATTTGGTCTGATTCTGACGGTCAGGTTGCTTAATACTGACGCGCAACCGAATGATGCCAGATCACTATTCCTGATATTTTATTAGGATGGGAATAGTGTTTTTCACACTCCCTCGCTCCGGATCGAAACAAATGGCCGTGGGACATCGGTCGGAGCTGATTTTTGAGATGATTGTCAAGCCCAGTGGGGCGGTCCTAGTTCCTTAGCTTCGTGTTAATCGGACTCCCGATGTGCGATCTAGACCCAATACGAAGTTTCGTTTCATTCCCGAGAGCAGACGGGTAATGAGTTTGGTTCTAGACTTTAGGGTAACCTAGAGTCACTAATTCTGCAAGTTTTGGGTCTTGCAGATCGTATTTAAAGCGATCCCAACGGATTTCATGGCTAACCGAGTTTAGTACTTAGTTAACTTTGTTAAATTTCTAAAGGATTTAATCCTACGTGATTTCTGGTCGAGGTGGTACTCGACCCAATGTACGGAAATTTACAGGTCGTTACAATCTACCCCCCTTAAACAAAAATTTCGTCCTCGAAATTTATACCTTTTCGTAGTCCTCGAGAATCTGAGGGTAGTTCTTTCTGACCTCGGCCTCAGTCTCCCAGGTAGCTTCCTCCTCGGAATGATGTGTCCAAAGCACCTTCACAAGTGGGATGACCTTGCTACGTAGTACCTGCTCCTTCCTATCAAGGATACGCGTCGGGCGCAGCTCGTACGTAGCATCCTCACTCAACTGTACCTGCTCCCATCTGATGATATGCGAAGGATCAGGAACGTACTTCTTCAGCATAGATACATGAAATACGTTGTGTACAGAAGCAAGTGGTGTAGGCAAGGCGAGACGATACGCCACATCACCCACTCGATCCAGTATCTGAAATGGACCGATAAACCTCGGTGTGAGCTTCCCCTTCTTCCCGAACCGAAGGACTCCCTTCATAGGGGAAACTCGAAGGAACACATGATCCCCGACCTCGAACTCCAGCGGTCGCCGCCTCGTATCGGCGTAACTCTTCTGCCTGCTCTGCGCTGTGAGTAATCGACGCCTGATAATATCTATCTTCTCTGTAGTCGTCTGTACCAACTCCGGGCCAATCAGGCTACGCTCGCCAACCTCTGCCCAACAGTGCGGTGCCCTACAAGGTCGACCATATAGAGCCTCATATGGCGCCATGCCAATAGTCGCCTGGAAGCTGTTGTTGTAGGCGAACTCTGCGTACGGAAGACAGTCATCCCAGCTGTCCTTGAAGTCCAACACACATGCTCGCAACATATCCTCCAGAATCTGATTCACCCGCTCTGTCTGCCCATCAGTCTGAGGATGAAACGCTGTACTGAACTTCAACTTCACACCCATCGCCTCCTGGATACGAGTCCAGAAGATAGATGTGAACCGCGTGTCTCTGTCCGACACGATCTCCAAAGGAACCCCGTGCAGACGGACGATCTCCCTGATGTACAATCTAGCCAGCTCGTCTGCAGAGTTCGTAACTCTGATAGGGAGGAAATGGGCCGATTTGGTCAACCGGTCCACAATCACCCAAATGGAATCGTGTCCCTTCCTCGTCTTCGGCAGCCCTGATATGAAGTCCATGGAGATGAAGTCCCACTTCCACTCCGCTATAGGCATGGGCTGAAGTAGTCCAGGAGGTCGGCGATGTTCTGCCTTGACCTGCTGGCACGTCAGACATCGAGACACATACTCAGCAATGTGGGCCTTCATGTTATCCCACCAATAAGTCCGTCTCATATCCTGGTACATCTTCGTGCTACCAGGATGCATCGCAAGCTTCGAGTTATGGGCAGACTCGAGAAGCTCGCGTCTCAAGTCAGCCACATCAGGAACACATAGGCGGCCACGAAATCGTAAACCCCCATCAGAACCAACTCTCCACTCGGAGTCCACGGCGTCGCTAGCCTGCTCTCGAAGCTCAGACAGCCGTATATCGCCCTCTTGGGCCTCAACAATCCTGTCGTCAATAAGTGGCCACACCCGAACGTGCGCAACACACTCAAAAGGCTCCTCGACAGTGAGTCTCTCTGCTCGAAGTCCCGCACAAACTCCATCATGTCCCACTCGGCTATCATCAGCGGTGCCACAAATGCAATCGCCTTCTTGCGGCTCAACGCGTCTGCCACAAGGTTCGCCTTGCCAGGATGGTAGGAAACCTCGAACTTGAAGTCGTTCAAGGTCTCCATCCATCGGCGCCGTCTCATATTCAAATCCCGCTGTGTGAATATGTACTTAAGGCTCTTGTGGTCGTAGAAAAGCTCGAACTCCTCACCGTAGAGGTAATGTCTCCAGAGCTTCAATGCAAAGATGACAGCTGCCAACTCCAGGTCATGTGTAGGGTAATTCTCCTCGTGCTTCCTTAATTGTCTCGAGGCATACGAAATCACCCTATCCTTCTGCATCAGAACACAACCCAAACCAACGCGAGACGCGTCAGTATATACCGTGTACTTCACCCCTTGCTCTGGCAATACTAGCACAGGGGCGGACGTCAACTTGTCCTTCAGCTCCTTAAAAGCTGCCTCCGCCTTCTCATTCCAGGCGAACTTCAGTCCTTCCGAGTCAACTGAGACAATGGCCTGGCAATCTTCGAGAAGTCCCGAATGAAACGTCTGTAATACCCAGCCAGACCAAGGAAACTCCTCACCTCAGTAACCGACTCAGGCTGCTGCCAATCCTGAACCGCGGCTACCTTAGCAAGGTCCACTGCTATCCCATCCTTGGACACTACATGTCCCAGGAACTTGACTTCCTCCTGCCAGAAGTCGCACTTCTTGTATTGCGCAAACAACTGGTTCTTCTCCAACGTACCCAATACTGCTCGCAGGTGCTCCTCGTGCTCCTCCCGACTCGTGGAGTATATCAAGATGTCATCGATAAAGACGATGACGAATCGGTAAAGGAAGGGCCGAAATACCCGGTTCATCAGATCCATGAACACGGCTGGTGCGTTCGTCAGACCGAACGACATCACTAAGAACTCATAGTGCCCAAAGCACGTCCTGAAGGCTGTCTTCTGTACATCCTCCTCTCTCACGCGCAACTGGTGGTACCCTGACTGAAGGTCAATCTTCGAGAAATACTTCGCCCCCCTCAACTGATCGAACAGATCATCAATCCTGGGCAAAGGATACTTGTTCTTCACCGTGACCTGGTTCAACCTACGGTAATCAATACACAACCGTAGCGACCCGTCCTTCTTCTTCACGAACAACACAGGTGCTCCCCAAGGAGACACACTAGGTCGAATAAAACCTTTCTCTACAAGTTCGTCAATCTGTTTCCGCAGCTCCTCCATCTCACATGGAGGCATACGATAAGTCGGCAACGAGATGGGCGTCGCACCAGGCGTAAGGTCAATCGTAAAATCAATCTCACGCCGAGGAGGTAAACCAGGGATAGTCTTAAAGACTCCAACAAACTCCCGAACCACTGGCGTACCCTCCAGTGTCGGACCATCAATCGGCACAAGTAAAGCAGCATAACAATCAACTCGACAGGGCCAACTGACCTGCACTGGGAACGTGAAAGCTGTGCCGTCAGGTCCATAGGCAGTCACGATCCGAGCATCGCAATCTATCTCCGCCCTCATCTTGGCGAGCCAATCCATGCCAAGTATAACGTCGTAGTGCCATAGCGGAGCAACAATAAGGTCGACGAGCACTGTGCTGCTACCCAAAACTATCGAGCAACCCTCGCAGAACCGTGTGACATCCGAACAGGTCCCGGTAGCCGTAGTGAGTCTCATTCCCTTAGTGGGAATCGTATGCAAAGATAGACGTTTCACCGCCCCACAAGAAATAATAGAAGTAGTGGACCCAGTGTCCACCAATAAGGAAACAGGAGTATCATGAATATAAGCCGTACCCTCAAAAGCCGTCGGTGTCGATATCGACGTCTCTGGTGCCTCAGCAACAAGTGTATGTACACGAGCCTGCTGCTGGCGGTTCGGCTGAGGAGCCAGGGGTCGCTGTGGCGGCCTGAAGAGCGGCACAGGAGGTCGGAATGAAGGATGTGCAGGAACAGTCTGTAGCGGCGGAGCTGATATGGCCTGTGGATAAGGGCGACCCAATCTCTGCGGTGGTGCAAATCCGCTAGCCCTCATGCGCGAGAAGTAGCTCTCAGCAGGGTGTCCTGGTTTCCCGCAAAACGTGCAGGTCACCAACGGGCGTCTCATAGGAACAACTGGCACTGCGGCCCTGGGGGGAGAATCAGCCCGAGGCCTCTTGCCTAAGATAGGCCTGCTCTTTAAATCCTGCCGCGGTCTCGCAACCATAGTACCACGTGATCGGGCCAAACGATCCACATCCTGCTTGGCCGTCATAGACATGTGGACCAACGCTGCATACGTAGGAATACTGTGGCAGCATAGCTTCGACCGTATGTCAGGTCGCAAGCCCCCAGTGAATCGTCGCATCCTCATCTGCTCATTGACGAGGATGGTCGGGACAAAGCGGCCCAACTCAGTAAATCGGCGCTCATACTCCGTCACCGTCATGCCTCCCTGCCTGAGGCGCAGAAACTCATCCTCCCGCTTATGCCGATATGTTTGCGGGTAATACTTCTCGTGGAACCGAGACTCGAAAGCCTCCCAGGTCCACACGAAGTCTACTGCGACCGTGCGCAGCACACTGTCCCACCATAAGCTGGCCTCCCTCTCAAACATGAAGGTAGCCAACTCAACCTGCTCTGCCTCGGAGCAATGCAACATCCGTAGCATCTTGGAGATGCGGTCTAGCCAGAACTCCGCCTCCTCGGGTCTGTGAGAACCCACAAATGAGGGAGGCCTCAAGCGCTGAAATCGCTCGAGTAGACCACGAGTACCGACATCTCCAGTAGGAGGTGCGACGGGTGTAGGCAGAGGCGCATCCTCAAACCGAGCAGGAGGCTCAGAATCCTCATCAGGATGCATAGATGTCGTAGGTGGAGTCGCGCTACCACCACGGGAGAAGGCCTCAGCAATAGTGGCCATAAGCTCCTGGTGTTGCTGCTGCTGTATCTGCTGCTGTTGCTGCTGCTGCATCTGCTGCTGATGCATCATCATCATCAGCTGCTCAAATCTATCAGGCAGTGGAGCAGCCTGAGAATCATGCTGCGCAGCAGATGACGGTCGATACTGCTCACGGACCGGGGGCGTGTAAGGTGGCTGCCCACCGGTAGGACCAGCAGAAGGCTGATCAGATCCCAAACCTCGGTCCGCAGGACCGCCACTACCAGAAGGAGTCTGGTCCATAGAGCCGGTCAGACGAAGATGTGCCGTGCTCCATGTATACTGCCGCGGCATGCCCTATACAACATAGGTTAGATCATTTGTGAGATAAAGCACAATACACTTCATAAAGCACTTAAGCATTCCACACATCATCAAAACAAAAGAGGCTACATGCTTTTCATTTACCCAAAATTGTCATAATACATGGACTACAGAGTTACATGAATCACGATAGAAAATCACATGATAGCCAATACATCTACTACATCAAACACCTAGAACATGCTACTACCTAATACAACATCTGCATGAAAACACAAACCGCCTATCGCGGTAACCAAAGCAAACACAACATACAACAACATGGATGACTAAACATCCGAAGTAGGTGGTGGAGGAGGAGCATTCTTGTCCTGCGCACAGTACAGGATGGCCTTCAACGTCGGGACATCTTCTTAAAACTCTTCTTCATGTAGGCTTCATTCTCTTCAAGCTTGGCTCGAACTTGACCAATCTCTTGCTGCAAGGCGGCTTGACCCTCCTCGAGACGGGCCAAACGTGCATCCAAGCATCTCGATCCATACCCTGCTCCTGAGCCGCAGGGGGTGAACTCTCCTCGGTGTCCTGAGCCTCAGGTTCTTCTTCCTGTATGTCATCACCGCCCTCCTCATCACTCTCCTCGCCGGCGCTATCCGACTCATCTCCAGACTCGTCGAGTCGGGCTTGCCGCTGTTGAGGGCCGATCTTCATATTCTTGAGTGTCGCTTCACTTATGACTCGGACTGGTGCAAGATCCTCCATATTCAATCTGTAGCCTACATCACGAGCCATCCTGCAGATCAGACGGCCAAATGGGAGCGAAAGATCGTTCCTGGCAGAACGAACAACCTGAACTATCTGGGATAGGATGAATGTGGGCAGGCATATGTCGTCCCCATGTCCCATCTTGTACAAGAAGTCCACCATCAACCGAGTACATTCCGTGCGGTTACCCGACCGTGGGTACACATTGTAGGTGAAAATGTGATGGAGTAAACGGAAGTCCTCGGCCATCTTTGTCGCCGCAATACAATTTCCTCTCTTCCAAGTAACCCGGCGACCACAGAGATATCGCGTGCGGCGATCCCTTTCCCGCGCACTTCTGGAGAAGTTATCACTGGGGTGTACCTGACCAAGCGGTAGCTTCGTGATCCGAGCCACTTCATCCACTGTAATCGTGCGTCTAATGCCCCTCACAGAAACAGTAAACTGAAGAGGCTCAACTGATGAGTCCACGATGTGAGCATAGAAAGCGCGAACCGTGTTCTCACATGCAGGGGACTCGCCATCAAACATAGAGTTCCATCCGATGTCCACCAGGCGATCCATCAGTGGGTGTAGCCCGAACACCCTTTCATCCACATGAGCTTCAAACACAACCTTGCGGCCCGCGAAGCGCCCATATTCCATGCCTATCGGGTAAGCATTTCCGACGGGATGGTCAGGATCCAGGTCTCGCTTCGACCTAAACTCCCGCACGGTGCTTGTGCCGGCCCCAACATCGGATCTTCTTCGGGAATGGGCTGGCCTACTTGGGCCGGCGTCATCGGCCGCGGTTTTCCTCTTTCCCATGAGAGATAGGATGGAGGAAATGGAAAAAATGGTAGCCACCACACCAAGGAGGACCATGAAAAATTGCCAAAATGGAGGAACAAGGGGCTGATCTCTTTGATCCTCCACAACAACAATGTAATGGGTGTGGAAGGATCACTAGAGGTAGGAAATGAAGGAGAAATAAGAAGAAAATGGAATGGGTTAGTAGATTACCCAATTTTTGAGCTCCAAGGAGGGGTATGAGAGCTCCAGCTTGAGAAAATGGGGAAAGGAGGAAGCTAGGGCTGTTGTGGAAGGTTGGGGTGTGTGAGTTATGGAAGAAAATGGAAAATTTGGAGGTTTGGAGGGATGGGTTTTTAGGAAAAATCGAAAATGGGGTTTGGGGAGCTTGAAAGGGGGTGAAATGAGGGAGAAGGGTGCTCCAGCCCCTTAAATCCCAATTCCCTTGCATTTTCGCACGTACCATAGGGTAGAGGAGGCTGGGCCGACCAACCTCAGCCTTGGAGCCACGCCGGAAAAGTGACCGGACCGCGGTCCACCCCCCGAGCCGCGGTGCCACCGCGGCTGGACTTGGCCGGAGCCGCGGCGCCGCTGTTTGGATCTGTTTGGCACGTGCCCAGGGTGCCAAATGCACCCTGGTTCTATCTGGGGTCTTAGTGTATAAGCGTGGGGGGCCCCCGAACTCAGTTCGGCTCCAGAACGGGTAGTTCCGAAAAATTTCTGAACCAATCTGATTTTTCCTAATTTTTAAGGACTGATTTTGGGTGGATAGTGACCTGGACACGTCAATAGACGGTCTAGGAGCGATTTAGAGTCCCTGTGTGCGGTCAGGATCGAGTACCAACTCGATCAACGCGTCCGTTTTTAATGAATTTCACCGAACGGTGAAATCGGGAGACCCTAGGACTGTTTCTATAATTTTACGCACCCTCCTAAGTATAATACGTCAGTGTACGTAGTGGGGACATAACTCAGGTCCGGTTTTAATCAAAATCATGCTTTGATACCAACTTGTAACGCCCTGAAATTCGGGGGTCGAGTATGAACTCAACTCCCGAGTTCCAACGCATCACTTATGCAACATACACAATGCTGGTTAAATGTTGTCTGAGTTAGCGCAATAAACATGAATGAGATTATACCAAAACATTAATTCATACTCCAGTTCAATTGTATAAAGGCAAGCGGAAGACTGAAATTTTATATTCAAAGTATGTAAAGTAACAAAATTTTCTGAACTCCAGAGTATGAGTACTAACTGAGTACCAATATACATGTATTGTTTCTAAGTCAAAAACCAAAATACAATCCTCAAGAGAGGCCCTGAAAATCCCGCGATGCAGCCGGCCTAAGCAAAGCCGTCAGAATACTGCATAAAGGAGAACTCCTCCTGATCCTCATCAAAGTCGGGCTCCAGCTCCTGAACCAAGGCGCCATCTACACCTGCGACAGAGTCTGGTGGGTGTTGCAAACACCGTCCCGTAACGTGGGAGTGAGTAGCTAACTCAGTGGAACAATAAAGCATAAGTTAACATGTTATCAAATCAATCAAGCAGTAATGATAAAGCAGTACAAATCAAACATTTCTAACTACTCTTGTTAAGTGCAAAAATGATATGACATGATGCTGTATGCCCTTGCCAAACCACCCTCAAGCGACATCATCTTACGTTCGCGAATGCTTACTCCCTCAGTGCGCCACATCTACAAAGCACATGCGGTGCGATGATGCTCATGATTACCAAGTTTTTATTAGTCCATTTCAACCAGCAGTATTGGGAAACTAAGGTACCTCCCTTGTATCATTCCCAACATGATCCATTCTAGGGTCGTCAATCCTAGTTATTCTCATACGATATTATAGTTTGAGAAGCGTAGTGAAGGCATCGCAAAGGGCTCGTCACCCGTCAGCGTGGATACAGATCTCACCGTATGCGGCTCAATTGCTGGCCGTCAGCTCGAGTACAGGTCTCACCGTACTCGGCTCAATCACTAGCCGTCAGCTCGAGTACAGGTCTCACCGTACTCGGCTCAACTCACACTCTAGTTGCTGTGAAAGACTCGTCGCCAATCACAGACCCTTGGAGTGTACTCGATGATACTACGGAGGACTTGTCTCCCGTCAGCACGAGCACAGGTCTCACCGTACTCGGCTCTCGCCGTAAGTATCAACAGCTCGAATACAGTGTCCCATACCACCGTATTCGGCTCACGAGTTTGGTTGCGCAATGGTCACTACGGGGAGGCACATGGCCCCAGCGTAGGCCGACAGCTCGACCACGGTGTCCCATACCACCATGCCCGGCTCATGCGACTTAGTGGATCTAGGTACCATGGTTAAACGGGATCGCCACTGGTAAGTTTGGTACCCTAGGTTCAAGCAGTTGCGACCAAACATGGTGAACACATAAGTACATTTCGGTTTACTTGACGAGCCTGACTAGCTCGAGCGCACCACAAGTTGGGCGATATGGAGCGCAAAAGCACTCCGTGTGGCCAACCACTATCGCCAACCAAAGTACGACTCGGGTTCGCCAGACACGTCCTTGGTGGCGATATGAATCTCAGTCACAACTACAAGTCTGGTACCGAATGTTTGGACTATAGACATAGTCCCAAACTCAAACAGTTTTCGTCAATAGCATGTGGAGTAAAGCATGATAAACAAGCATTACAAGCATGTTAGCAGGCATGTTATAAAGCATGAAGTAAAACATGGAGTAAAGCATGTTGTAAAGCATGTTCTAAAGCATGTAGTAAAGCACTATCCACATAGGAATACAATTACGTACACATTACAAGTGAGTGGTTCTAGTGAACCACCGCATGGAGGGAAACCTACATGTCTCTAAGGGAGTCGGGAATCCCATATCAGCGCCTATCTAAGGCACTAATACATAAACATTTACTCATACAAGCATTTACACAAACACTTAGAATACACTATTCCAACATACATGACGTATGTTAGCGAAATTCGTGTTAGGGTTGTCCCTTCGCCACGTGAGTATTTTACCCATGTATATCATAATCATACAGCAAATAATCATTACAATTGTATTTCCAAAATCCGCACATATGCGGTATTTCTAGAATACACAATTTCAACATATTAGGCATTTACAAGCGAACATGTATTTTAGCGATTCCTTTCGCCAAACTAGTATTTTGTCCCTATATTATATAATCATACATTAAATAAACATGTCAAACATTTTCCCGAAAAAAAATATGTATACGGTATTTCTACGTATATCTAGAGTATGTGAAATTCCATATTCTACAACGTTAATCGAAACAGGAAACGGAAAGCACTTTGTAAATGTGCATTTACATGCAGATCATGAATCTATCATTATCTGACATTGAAAGCGTTGAAAAATGTAACTTATACACTTAAAGTCCTCACCTTTGCCCTTGGAATTCCAACAAATCAGCAAGGGTAGTAGAGCTTCCGTATACGGGAGTTTCCTAGCCTAAAGAGCAGAATCGATTAGCTTTTTCATAACCTACAACGATCCTACCTTAAATCAGACCTAGGGTTAGGGTTTCTTACCTTCAAATGGGATGGATACCGCCGGGAAAATACCTAGAACGGAGTGGTGTAGGCCGAGCGATGAATAGAAACAGCAGGAGGAAGATCGGCTACAAACTCCAAGCCTTTCTCTCTCTTTTCTTTCTCACTCTCTAGGGTTTTTCTCCCAAATTCGTATGGCTGTGAGAGGGGTTGTTCTAAGCCCCTTTTATAGCCAAAAACATCTCTAAAATAGACTCAGGTTCAAGGGTGATTGCTTATATAGGCATTTCGCCACTTTTCCAGCTCAAAAGGGAGGTTCTGGTGGCCCTCCTTGAGCCAAACGTCAGACTTAAGCTCACCATCTATGGATCTACGTGGGATTACATTTTTGACTCAATCAGATTCCCAGATCGCACGTGGCGGACCACTTTCAGTTCAACGGTCAGTGGGCCACGATCAGAAATTCCAAGTACATGTAAATGTTCCTGAAATTTTTCTTAATCCGAGGGTGTAATTTGGTCTGATTCTGACGGTCAGGTTGCTTAATACTGACGCGCAACTGAATGATGCCAGATCACTATTCCTGATATTTTTATTAGGATGGGAATAATGTTTTTCACACTCCCTCGCTCCGGATCGAAACAAATGGCCGTGGGACATCGGTCGGAGCTGATTTTTGAGATGATTGTCAAGCCCAGTGGGGCGGTCGTATTTCCTTAGCTTCGTGTTAATCGGACTCCCGATGCGTGATCTAGACCCAATACGAAGTTTCGTTTCATTCCCAAGAGCAGACAGGTAATGAGTTTGGTTCTAGACTTTAGGGTAACCTAGAGTCACTAATTCTGCAAGTTTTGGGTCTTGCAGATCATATTTAAAGTGATCCCAACGGATTTCATGGCTAACCGAATTTAGTACTTAGTTAACTTTATTAAATTTCTAAAGGATTTAATCCTACGTGATTTCTGGTCGAGGTGGTACTCGACCCAATGTACGGAAATTTACAGGTCGTTACATGAAAGGATTTGGCCTAATACCTATGTGATCAACATACGTCAGGTATGTTGATGTATGCAATCTAAAATATTTGTTGGAATGTTTAAATGAGTAGTAGTTAGTAAATTGTAATGTATAAGGGTGTAGAGATAGGATTCTCAACCACCTTAGTGATGTGTATAATTTCCTTCATGTAAGTTGTTTAGTTTAATCACTTACTGGTTTATGAAACACATGTGTTTGGATTTCCTGTTTACATTGTGTTTTATAACATGCTTGTTAATATGTTTGAATTACTTGTTTATTTAAATTCTGCTCTGACCACTTCACATGTTTAAGTTGTATTCCATAAAATCTATGATGGGTGATGGGGGAGTGGTGTAACGATTCCGTGCAACAGCCCTGGCAGCCCTAAGCGGACAATATCAGACTTTGATTATGTGATTTGAAATCTTGATCCGTTACTGCTTTAACTATCTGTAATTGAATGTGATTGGGGCTATTATATAGTCCAAGCAATCGGTAATGGGCCTTGAGTTCGTGGTTGAGATTCATTCACCACGAAGGACGTGTTTGACAAACCCGAGCCGTACTTCGGTTATCGGCAGTGGTTAGGCCACGCGAAGTGCTTATGCACTTCATGTCGTTCAGCTGGTTGTTCGCTCTTGCTAGTCGAGTTCGTCAAGTAACCTGATCTGTCCAATGTATGTTTACCATGTTTGGACGCTACTGCTTGAACCTAAGGTACCGAACTTACCAGTGCAACCCCGTTAACCTTGGTACCTCGATCCGCTAAGACTCATAAGCCGGGCATGGTGGATGGGACACCGTGGTCGAGCTGTCGGCCTACGCTGGGGCCATGTGCCTCCCCGCAGTGACCAGTGAGCAACTAGACTCGTGAGGTGAATATGGTGGTATGGGACACTGTATTCGAGTTGTCGGCCTACACTATTTTGATGGGTGATGGGAAAGTGGTGTAACGATTCTATGTAACAGCCCTGACAGCCCTGACCGTGCCCGGTGTAGTGACCTCGAGCATACTCTAAATCTACGGTGAGGCGACGAGCCTTCCTGTAGTAACAGAGTATAAACTAGGCTTGTATTGATAAGGTGATGGGGGAGTGGTGTAACGATTCAGTGTAACAGCCCTGGTAGCCTTGCAGCGACCTAGAAACATACCATCGTATGAGATTGTCTAGGACTAACAACCCTAGAATGGATCATTGTTTGGGAATGATATAAGGAAGGTACCTTAATTTTCCAATACTGCTGTATGAAAAGGACTAATAACAACTCAGTAATCATGTTCATATCGAACTGCATGTGCCTGGAAGATGTGGAGCACTGAGGGATGAAAGCATGTCGCGGACGTAAGATGGTGTCGCATGAGGGAGTATGTTGGCGAGGGCATGCATCACGACTGAATTTCATACTTGCATTAACAAGAGTACTTAAGATGGTTAATTGTACTGCTTTATCATTACTGCTTGACTATTTTGATAACATGTTAACCTATGCTTTACTTTTCCACTGAGTTGATCACTCACTCCCACGATACAAGACGGTGTTCCGAATACCCACCAGACTTTGTCTGATTGCAGATGGCGACGCTACTCCTGAGGCAGAGCCGAACTTTATGATGACGAGGATGTTTTCTTGTATATACTGTTTTTTGGTGGCTTCATGTGAGTCGTGCCTTGGTCGACGGGGTTACAGGGATGTTGACTAGATGACACTACACCTTTAGTATATTTTGAAATTGTACTTGTAATTAATTAACTTGGTAACATTATCACACTCTGGAGACACACCACAGTTTATATATTTTATATATCTATCACAGTCTTCCGCTTGTAATTTCACTTGTCTTTGTAGTATGATATACTGTTTTGGTATAATCCCATTCATGTTTCAATGCTCTCATCATGATCATCATTATCTATGTTGCATAAGTGATGCGTTGGAACTCGGGAGCTAAGCTTTGCTCGACCCCCAATTTTCAGGGCGTTACACCTTATTACGTTATGTTCACAACCCCAAGTATAGGTTGCGATGCAGTAATAATCTCATTGCGACTGAGGTTGAATCCACAGGGACTAATCTATGTGTCTTCTGAAAGCAACTAGAAGTAGAACTAGAAAAAGATATGAACCTAAATCTAAAATTAAAGGGAGTAATTGTGAAATGTCTAATTAGAAACTTAAGAATTCAAAGGTGGGAACTAGGGTTTCCAAGGATCCACTTGTAGCATTTAGGGTGATTCCTTACTTGATTTAAGTAACATAATTGGAATTGGAGTCCTATCCTATTCAGTTGGAAGATATAGCAATTAAGATCAAATTTGAACTTCCTTTAACCTAACTCTCAAAAGAGGAGAATTATGATAATTGGTAGGGATTCCATCACCAAACCATGCCCATAAAACAATGGCAAACAACAAGATTTATCAATCCGATAATCTCAAAATAGAATAAGAAGATAATCAAAGCTATTGTAGATCTACTGTAATTTAAGTAACAATAAATCATTAAAAACTGAAAGTATTCCTTAAATATCAAAGTAAGTTCAATATAAACATGAATAAAAAAATAAAAACATTCCATCAAGCTACAAGCTTCACCTCTTAGCCCTATCTAAGAGGTTTAGCTAACTATAGACATGATCAGATCTAAAACTCTAGAAGAAAGCATGAAAACAACTAAGAAAAAAGAAGAAAAACTCTTGGCGACGACTTCTCCACCCTTTTACTTCAGTCCTTAAACCATAGAAGATACCTAAGAACATTTTAGGGAGTCCTATTTATAGTTGTGGAACTCCAACTTTCGCACCTAGTTGGAAAACTCTAGAAACCGTCTCAAATTTACGCAGTTTGCTAAAACAGACTTCACTCTGCACACTTTTCCAAAATAGACTTCACTCTACGCAATTTCACAGAATGACCCAAAGTTTCAGAATATGCTTCTTCAGGATGATTTCAGGATTCCTTTTCTTCACTTCGAATCTTTGATTTTCTTTATTCCTCACTTGGTTTTCTTGGATCTTTGGCATGTGAATTCTTCAATCTTGGTCTCCTAAGATCCATCCCTTGCCTTAGTGATTGTTGAGCATCAAATCCATGCTTTTAGCACACTTTTCAATCCAAGCTCTTAAATTCACCTTGCAACACAAACATGAGTAAAATAGAACATTAGATATTATCATGTTCATAAAACCAAGATATAAATGGGGGATAATATGCAATATTTGACCCTCAACACAATCCCCAACCAACATTTTTCTAGTCCTAAGCAAAGTGTGCGCGAAATAAACCTCAATGCTTAATATCCAAAAACCTTTCTAGGAAAATAATCTTTTGTACACTCAAGTATGAATGGATAAAATTAAGATACGAAAGTGGGGTTTTGAAAACTCAGATCCAAACCACATAAGTAACTAATCAAGTAAATTCTTTGTCCATTAAATCGAGCATAATTTGCATATTAAGTTTTTAAATGTGCTCAGTGAAAATCAACTTACTTCCTGTACGAATAGTTCATCATGTTAGTCATACTCATCACTTCAAGATCACTTGAAACTCAAGTACTGATTCCGAACTTATCCCCTTTTTCCTTCTTTTTTCAGTCTTTGATTTTATATCGACGGTCAATTTTTTTATTCATTCTTTTTATTTTTGCATTCTTTTCCATATTTTCATTCTTTTTTATTCTTTTTCATGACCTCTTTCTCAATCTCCTATTTTTTAACTGGTTCTTTTCTTCTTTTAAGGTGGATAAAATTCTCCAGACTCAATTTTCACCATCTATCAATGATTCACATACTAACAACCAGAACTTCTGGCATGTCTTACAGAAGACAAATTGAATGTGTCTTATGATTTAGATTAACATGATATTCAAACTATCTCTTAATTAATTGAGCGCAAGAACTTAAGTGATAGATTACTTAGTTGATCAAACTCCAACAATCGAAAATTCAATCTCTATTTTTATCATACCCAACGTATTCTTAAGTACATAATTCATCGCTTTCCAAATAGATTTCAACTTGAAACATTGAAAATTTTCAAATTTTTTGCTCAAAACTGAGAAAACACTGATTAGTTCACTTAATCCCCCATCCCCAACCGAAAAATCTACATTGTCCTCAATGTAAAAGAAATAAGCATGTAATGCAAAAGGGGCAATCAAAAGATAAGGGAAGTGATGGAAAGGTAATACCTGAAGAAGGAATTTTGAGGCTTTTCGAATGGTCTCAGTGTGAAGATGCGTTAATAGAATAATTAAACCAACATAAAGCAAACTATCCTAAACAGTGAAAAAAAATTATCATAAACAACGGAAAGCAAACTATCTTAATCCTAAATCATATGAAATCAAATAAATCTACTTATACCTCCGTCAGACTAGGAGGTCAATCCTGGTAAACAGGGTTAATCAGAGATATTGTCATGTCCTCTTAATCAAAATTTTCAACAAATGGCTTTTAACGATGTCTATTTACTTTGAATCCATTGCCATTATTTGGATTCTAAATCTTGACAGCCCCATGAGGATAAACGTTAGTAATAGTTAAAGGGCTGGTCCAACGAGATCGGAGTTTACCCGAAAAGAAATGTAATCAAGAATTTTACAAATGGACCTTCTGACCTAGTGTGAATGATTTTCAAAGAATGTGTTAGTCATGAAACACCTTCATTCTATCCTTATAAATTCTCGAGTTCTTGTATGCATCATTCCGGATTTCCTCAAGTTCATTCAATTGAAGTTTGCGCAACGAGCCAGAGTTGTCCAAATTAAAGTTCAGATTTTTAATCTCCCAGTAGGCCCTATGTTCTAACTCCATAAGTAAGTGGTAAGCCTTCCCATAGACAAGTCTAAAGGGAGACATTCCAATAAGAAACTTAAATGCAGTACGATAAGCCCATAAAGCATCGGTCAGGCAAATTGACCAATCCTTGCGGTTAAGGTTAACTGTTTTTTTCAAAATATGTTTAATTTTCCTATTGAAAATTTCATCTTTCCCACTTGTTTGTGGGTGGTATGAAGTGCTCACTTTGTGAGAGATGTCATATTTCTTCATTAAGTTCACAAATGGCCTATTACATAAATGTGAACCTCCATCACTAATGATGGCTCGAGGCATTCTGAACCAGGAAAGGATGTTCTCTTTTAAAAACTTAATGACCATTTGATGATCATTGTTCCGGCATGGGATTACTTTAACCCATTTAGTAACATAGTCTACCGCTAGTAAAATATACAAATTTTCAAAAGATTGATGGAATGGTCCCATGAAATCGATGCGCCATCAATCAAATGTTTCAATGATCAGAATGGGGTTCAAAGGCATTAAATTTCGATGGGACAATGCTCCCAATTTCTGACAACGCTCACAGGCTTTGTAAAACTCATGAGTGTCCTTGTAACACCCCGTACTTTTTAGTACTCGGGTGTTGCCTCGTAACCTAACTTAGTATAGATACCGGTCTAATTAAATTAAACGTCTACACATCCTAGCCTAAACCTGAACGTAAAGACTGCTACATCATCAAATAAATCTTATATTAGAATTTTAATCACTTGATAGATGAACCAAACCATCCAGAAATACATTTAATAAATATATAGATTCTTATTAATTACTACAAATTCTACACAAACACGGATCAAAAGGATTATGAATGCACTTTGATGATTTAATTACCAATTAAATAATGTTGAAAATGTATTGAAATAGAGTGATGTGTATGTGCTTAATGTATGAAAAAAATATTATAATAAATGAACATAATGAATTATAATTTTACAACATAAGGTTTACTCTAGAAATATTAGTATAGTATTAAGAATCTTTTATAAATACATATACAAAAAAAAATTATTAAATAATTTAATAAAGTCGTATATTACTGAACAATACAATTTTTGTTGTACAACTTCCAATTCATACATATGTATAGTATTATATTGTATATTATAAACCATACACTAGAAAATGTATGGCCAATAACATGTAAGCAGTAGTATGTTAATATTTAAATTATACTTATATGAGTGTAAATTGTTTAAATTGAGGTAACTATAAGTGGTGCACAATAGTGATAAAGTTTATATTTATGGACCAGAAATACAAGATGGAGACCTTACAAATGGTCCCTTGGACCTTTTCAACCGTTGGCGTCCAACTTCAGAATCATCCGACCACTAGATTGACGAGAAACCCACCACCATGACCTAAATCAAGTTGTTGGCCCCACCTGGACCTTTGATTTGCCTGATGCTTCCAAGAAGAATGGACGGTGTGGATTTATCACAAACACCATGAAGGACCCCACTTAGTGGCACGCATGTGCACAGTGGTCAGACACTCGAGGTGCACCTGACCTATCAACACAGTCAGCAAGACCTGACCCGTGTTTTGTTTAAAAAAAGAGAGATTCTCTCTCTGTCTTCGTTTTGCGCAAGCCGACGGTCGGTCGTCCATTTGGGACGTGCTGTGGCCCACCTTGAGGGGCCATCCCGATGATCAAAACCATCCATCTGATTAAGATGGTAGTGTTGACCAAAACCCCTAAGTCCCAAGTGATTCCACACATGTGCATGCACACAATCCTCGCCAAAACCAGGCCTTACAAAACCACCATTTCAAAAGTGGAAACCTGTCTCCATGCGACAAGTTGGCAATCTGCGTGAGGGTTGTCTAGCTCGATCTGGAGCGTCCAAGCAAGACAAGATATCAGCCGTCCGATGGCTTAGGGTTTTCCAAACAAAACCACATTTGGTTTCAGTCCCTACCCACTATTTTGAGGGACGGTTTCCACCGCGACAGATCTGGTTCGTTCACCATTAAACGAACGGCTCTGGGATGCTAGGTTTAGTGAATATAAGGTGATGGATCGAGCAAACAGGAGCTCGATCTCCATTCTGGCCACCGCAACTCGAAACCGACTGTTTTCCTTCTCCTTCCAAACCCACCACCCAAACGGTCCCCAAGCTTCAAAATCTTCATTCTACAAGCTTCCAGGGATCGATCTAAGACGTCCTCTAGCCTCGTTTCAAAGAAACATATGATCGTTCAAAAAATGCCATTAATGGCCATCATCTTCCCTGCCGCTCCAACCCGAGCTAGACTCAGTTCGGGATGCCATTTTTAGGCTCTCAACATCTGGTGATGGTGCGGGGAGAGGAGAGTGGAGAAAAGAAAGGAAGAAAAGAGGAAGAAATGAAGAAGAAAGAATAAGGAGAGGTGTGGCTGTTGCACCAGCCCGACTCCAACTGAGTTATGGACTCGGTTGGACTCAACCAGTCGGGGTCTCGACCTTGCTGGTCGCTGCAACAAAGGGAAGAACAAGAATGAGAGAATGAGGGAAAAATGAATGACAGGGAGAAAGGAGGAAACCAGAGAAAAGAGAGGAAGAAAGAAGAAGGGAATGAGTTGGTGCGGCTAATGCACCGCACCCACTCAAACCGGGTCGAGCTTGAGTCAAGCCGAGTTCCCAGCCTTGCTGGGTGTCTCCAGTAGCAGAAAGGAAGAAGAAAAATAGAAAGAAAAAGGGAGGGAGAGAGAAAGAGAGAAAAGAGAAGAGAGAGAGAGAGAAAGAGAGAGAGAGAGAGAGTAAGGATGAGAGAGAGGGAGAGAGAGTGTTGCGAGTCAACTCGCTACTGAGTTGAGCTTGGGCTGGTCCAGGTAAGGCTGGATATTCCAGCAAAAGAAGAAGAAAAGGAGAAGAAAGAATAAAGGTGAAACTGGAAAGAGAAAGAGAGAAGACCGAGTCAACTTGGCTGGAACCGAGTCAACTCGGTTGGGACCGAGTCCAGCTGGGCCAGGTCATGCTTGGGCCGCGCTCAGGCCTTGCTGGGGTCGAGTTGAGCCCCATCCTATGTGAGTCCCCACTCTTCCCAGATTTATTTTTCATTTTAATTGTTACTATCATTTTTAGATTTATTAAATTTAAATATGATTAATCATTAGTAAAATTTTCCATACGGATATTAGCTAATACATTATTAAAATATTAATACTTTGCCTTGTCATTTTTAAAATATTATTATTAATGTTAGAACATGCAATTTATTTTCATTAACATGACTATTAGTATCACATGGGCTAAATGTTAAGTATATTATTAATATTAATAATTGTTTTGGAATTATTAATATTATTATCCATCGTGGGTTGTATTAGATAAATTTAATATAATAGTAGCCATTGTTAATATTCCTAAAATTAATAATCAATTCACTTGATTAATTTTTCCCATTTAATTTATTCCATTGATAGTATCATAAATGGCCACACAAAATGGAGTTTAAATCCCATAACCAAAACCTAAAAATCTAGCCTAAATCCTAGGTTAAAACCCTAACCCTAAATAGCGTATAAGCTTGGACCTAACTGTATAACTTTACAATTCATAATAGGGTTTGACTCTAAGGAAACTCGCACCCTCTAGCAACACTGGTAGGCGATTCAAAGTATAAGGTGATGGTTCTTCCCCTTGAGCTTTCCATCTTCTCATTAGCTTATGTTATAGTTTTTATGTAAATTCATAACCGATATCTCCCTTTATAATCACATGTATTAGCTGGTGAAAATTGAATTGTTGTCTTACATGCTTTATGATTATCCTGTATAATTGTTCATGCTTGTGGATTATTTGTGGATTGCTTACGGAACTTAAACTAGTACATTAGTGGAAAACTCCCACATATGAATGTACACCCATACTTGGGATGTAACTTGACTAGTTGTGATCATAATGGACCTTTGACTTGGTGGTTATTGAGTGATGGTTTAGATGAATCAGTGATGTGGGCCTACCATCCAGGATTATTGTGCCCAATGGATTTTAAGGATGGTTTTATCATACGGTTTTGATACTCACCCTATATGACCTATTTGGTATCGCCCTATGAGGCTTTGTTCTGGTGTTTTCCCTATATGGTTTCGATGTTTTATACCGTACAACCATGCGATGGTAAGTCTCACATACTGTAATATGATTGGCCACTAGTCGACGGGGTACCATTAAACATCCTAAGGTGGTAGCCTCATGGGCCGGGAATGGTGGTCATGGGACACTATGCCAGAGCCGTCGGCCTACGCTGGGCCATGTGTACCCCGTAGTGACCTTGAGCTTATTTAAAATGGCTGGTTGTAATTGGACTAATAACGGATTGGCTAATCATGCATACATAGCACAGACCAGCATCTATAGCTATCGTACGTAATGTATGTATCGTTCCGTCTGGATGATGTGTCCCGGGTTTGATGTTCCGACTGGATGATGTTTCCCAGGTTCGATGATTGCATGGGTGGTGGCCCTGTCCGCGCGGATGAGCATCCCCGGGGCGTGAACATATTCTATACATCCATGCACATAATAAGATCTGCATCATGTACTGTTTCGTACGCTTTATTTTATAACTATGCTTACCTAATGCGGCAGTGTGTAATCTTGAGGGGAGTTCACACTGAGTTGGCCACTCATCCATCAAATATATAACCGTACAGGTAGCACAGATGTCTTACGTGACTTTCAGGTTCAGGCTGATGTGGAGCCGAGTACAAGTGCCAGGGTTCCATGGTTGCATCTACTTCGAGGAGCTGCGCGATCTTGCGGATTATGTTTACATTCTTATGTTATTTTTCATGTACTGAATCATGTTGATTCTTGTATTTGTTATATCGAGACATTGGTTTGTATATGTCATTATGGGCATCTTCTTTGTATATTCTAAATGATAATGAAATTTTCCTTTATGCTTACTTGTCCATCCTACGCTCGTCTGCTTACTCTGATGAAAGATAGAAATAAAAATATTACATATCAAATTGACCATCCTTTAAGGTTAACAACTCGGGTTTTTGGGACATGGGTTGTGTACTCGGGTCCTGAAAGTCGGGGCGTTACGGTTGGTATCAGAGCACAGTTTGGACAAACTTGGCCTTAAGAAATGATCTTATAGAACTTTAAATGTCTCAAGTTAGGATGCTTGAAATAAGAAATTTGAACTTAAGTGAATTTCCCTTAGATTAAGAGGAATGGTTGAGAACGTAGAAAACAAAACTTAGGTTCCCCTATAAGTGATTTGGATGACAGATGAAATTTCATCTGAACTAAGGACAACTTGAGAACATAGGTACTTCAAACTTTAGACACTTGAAATTTTTAGGGTTAGACCTTTAGACTTCAAACTCATGTAGAGATCCTTAAAAATTATTAAGTTAACCATTTGAAATTAGGAGGAATTAAGAACATAGTGATTCGAGATTTTAGGCCCCTAGAAAATTGCTTAAATAACTGAAAAACTTAGGAGTGAACTTAGATTCCCTTAGAATCATTAGATAGTCATTTGAACTTTCACTTATGTAGGAATCCCTTAAAACTGGGAAGAAATGAGAATGTAGAAATTCAAATGTTAGGTTCCCTAGAGAATTGTTTGGGTAATTGTAGAACCTAGAAATGAACTTAAGTCCCTTGAACATTTTAGGTTTGGTTATTGAACTTAGCAACAGAACATTAGTTCCCTTGAAAGCTACCAGAATTATTGTTTGAACGTAGAGATTAAATTCATGTGTCGTGGAAGGACAAATACCCACTAAGATGCGATTGAGATGGAAAAAGAACATTCCTTGAACTTGACTTTTGATGAATAATTTTCTTAGAAACATAGACTTGACAACTTGTAACGCCCTGAAATTCGAGGGTCGAGTAGCAACTCAACTCTTGAGTTCCAGATCATCACTTATGCAACATAGATGATGAAGATTGAATGTTGTCTGTGTTAGTGCAATAAACATGAGTGAGATTATACCAAAACAGTAATTCATACTCCAGATCAATTGTATAAAGGCAAGCGGAAGACTGAAACTGTATATATAAGGTATGTAAGGAAACAAAACCATCACGAACTCCAGAGTATGAACACTAACTGAGTATCCATATACATGTATTGTCTCTGAATCAAAAGGTCAAAATACAACTAAAAGATAGATCCTGAAATTCCCGCGATCCAGTCGGCCTAAGCAAAGCCGTCAGAGTACTGCATGTATGAGAACTTGTCCTGGTCCTCATCGTAGTCTAGCTCCGCCTCCTGAATCGACGTATCATCTATACCTAAGAAAGAGTCTGGTTGGTGTGTACAACACCGTCCCGTAACGTAGGAGTGAGTAGCTAACTCAGTGGAACAATAAAACATAGGTTAACATGTTATCAATTCAGTCAAGCAGTAATGATAAAGCAGTACAATCAAACAATCCTAACTACTCTTATTAAATGCAAGTATGAAATGACATGATGAATGCCCTTGCCAAACCACCCTCATGCGACACCATCTTACGTTCGCGACTGCATTCATCTCTCAGTGCTCCACATCTACCAGGCACATGCAGTGCGATGATGAGCATGATTACCGAGTAATTATTAGTCCATTTCAAATAGCAGTATTGGGAAACTAAGGTACCTCTCTTGTATCATTCCCAAGCATGATCCATTCTAGGGTCGTCAATCCTAGTTAATCTCATACAATGGTGTGTTTCTAGGTCGCTGCAAAGGCTGTCAGGGCTGTTACGCACAAAGGTTACACTATTCCCCCATCACCTTTTTAACGGTTCATCACTATACAGATACCGGTCTAGTTCATACTCTATACACTGCGGCAACACTCGTCGCCTCACCGCAAATTCAGAGTATGCTCGAGGTCACTACAAAGGGCTACCAAGGCTGTTACGCACAAAGGTTACACTGCTCCCCCATCACCTTATCAATGTAGGCCGACATCATGAATATAGTGTCCCATACCACCATAATCGGCTCATGAGTCTGGTTGCTCACTGGTCACTACGGGGAGGCACGTGGCCCCAGCGTAGGCCGACAGCTCGACCACGGTGTCCCATACCACCATGCCCGGCTCATGAGTCTTAGCGGATCGAGGTACCATGGTTAACGGGATTCCACTGGTAAGTTTAGTACCCTAGGTTCAAGCAGTAGCGACCAAACATGGTGAACATACATTAGACATATCGGGTTACTTGACGAGCCTGACTAGCTCGAGCGCACAATCCGCTGAACGACATGAAGTGCATAAGCACTTCGTGTGGCCTAACTACTGTCGCCAACTGACGTACTACTCAAGTTCGTCAAACACATCTTACGTGGCGACATGAATCTCAACCACGAACTCAAGTCTGGTACCGATTGTCTGGACTATAAACATAGTCCCAAACTCAATCCTTATTCACAGCATGTGGAGTAAAGTATAATGAACAAAGTAATTCAAGTAAGTTAACAAGTATGTCATAAAGCATATTATAAAGCATGTTGTAAAGCATGTTATAAAGCATGTTGTAAAGCATGTTATAAAGCACCATATAAACAGGAACTACAAACACATATATTTCATAAGTAAGCTGTTAAGGTAAACAACCACATGGAGGAAATCATACATGTCTCTAAGGTAGTTGAGAATCCCATCTCAACTCCTACCTAAGGCACCATCATCCAAACACTTACTATCACAAGCATTTTCACAAACACTTAGAATACACTACTTCAACATACAGTGTATGTTAATAAAACACGTATTAGGGCGAGTCCTTTCGCCAGGCAAGTATTTTACGCATATATAATATACTCATACAGCAAATAGTCATGGCAAACACATGTCCAAAAGTTATACGTATACGGTACTTTCTACAATACACTATTTCTACATATATAGTGTATATTAGCCAAAACAAGTATTAGGGCGAATCCTTTCACCAAATAAGTATTTTATCCATAAATCGTATATTCATACAACAAATAATCATGGCAAACACATTTCAAAAATTTATACGTATACGGTATTTTCTACGAATACCTAGAATATGTGAAATTCCATATTTTACATCTTTAACCGAAATGGCACTACACCAAAATCGTCATTTAGGAACGTTTAAAACCGTTCCTAAATGCTTCAGGAACGGTTTGAAACCGTTCCTAAATGAGGCGTCGTAGAAAATCAGGAACGTTTCAGAACCGTTTTGGGTACCGTTTCAATTTTTGGAAACGGAATTTTAGGAACGGTTTTAAACCGTTCTGGCACCAACAGTCAGGCACAAATTTTGGAAACGGTTTTAAACACTTATTAATGTTGCCAACGGTCAGATTTTAGGACGAAATTTCAGGAACAATTTAAAACCCCTTTGTTCATTGTTTGAGAGAGAGTGGGGTATGTAATCTACTTGTATTATATGCCACATAATTACATAATAATCTTTTCCTTCTTTTCTAGTACACATTCCAATTTCAATACAACATTTCATTTCCAGGCTTCTATAATCCAACAATTCCTTGCTCTTTTCTAGAGTGATCACTGCCTTCAGATATGACATCCGCTGCAAATCCTCCTCTTCAATGACCTTCAAAACACGAGAACCACAGTTTCGGTAAAGAGAGAAATTGACAAATTAATCCAGTTTGCCTGCTATGAATCATATACCGGGAAGTTGATGTGAGTTGAAGGTCCCCAATACTTGAGCGTCGCTAAGTCGTAAGCTCTTGCACCTTTCTCTTCAATATCATACCCCCCCTAAAATCCACAAATAGCAATAAAAGGTACAATAAATAAACAGGATGTTGTATTGGATGATTAAAGAAAATTTTAAAAACTTTACAACAGTGGTACACGTTATTGTATGGGTGTACAAGTGTTTAATCTATGGTTATGTGAGAAAAGGGTTTAATCTATGGTTATGCAAATGTCCAACAATCCAAGCTGAAAGGACATGCAAACCATCCAAACTGAAAGGACCATCCAATCCATCTAGTGTATTATGCAGATGTCCAACAATCCAAATTGAAAGGACCATCCAATCCATCCAGTGTGATCTTTTTAGTTCCAATCCAGATTTTATATTTAAAATAAAAAATAAAAAATCCCTCTCTATTTGGATGGGGGTGGATTGAGAACCATATGTAGTACTTAAGCCCAATGCATGATCTCACGCATAAAAGTATAGTTACAAAGGAAAATTCCCATTTGTTTAGAAATTTTAGTATTTGATTAGGAATGAAAGATGGAAGTGAGTTCGAAATGGATGATTAAGAACAAATGGGTCAGTGATCAAAATTCAAAACGTTAAGCTCAGATGATAGAAATTCTCTAATATGAGTTGTGGATACTGCAGGCAATGGCCAATAGGCCTAGCCCGACACCTGCCCATTGCCAGGCCTAGTTGTGGAACCCATATTCACGCCTATACTTGGAAGGAATAGAGAAAAGGTGAGCCCGGTGAGGGATTTGAGCAGGAGTAACCGTGATCATCCAGTCCACTCTTCTTAGGCTTCCTTAAAATAGAAATTTTATAATGATCAGATAATCTAGACAGTACAATTGGCATGGAAAGATAAAAATTGTTGTGATTATTGTAATGGTGAAAGATTGGACTATATCTCATAGACGGTCTAGATATGTGATGCATATGATGACACTCTGTTGCAATGATGTGCATGAGAGGGTTTCCATACACAGCTCACTAAGATCAGTTGCCAAAACAATCTCTAATTGAACATTTTTTTTGTCATAACATTCTTTTGAAGCGCTGTTTTCCTATTCAAAAGCAGAAAAGAGATGCAATTACCACAAAGCCATGGCAGAAGCAACAGAGTGAAAGGGAAGGAAGACAAAATAAGTATGGATCACTAATCAAAAGGAAAAGTTGGAAATATGCTAGGCATATAAGAAGCCTCACTACCTTGAAATCCCTGTGGGAGAGGAACTTCCCCAAGTTGTGAATAATCAACCTCAGATCTTCAGCTTGCCAAGTCAGTGAGCTTATTACAACTGCAGTTATATAACATGCTTACAATAAACTTACAAGTAACAAAAGGACCCATTCGAAGGTGACATAGCCCACCCAATTCCTGTCGAAGAATCTAAATGCCTGTTCCAAGTTTAAAAAGACCGTCTCAGAATTGCTGGAAATGTTTTTTGAGCTTGATGTTTGATTAGATAAGCATAGATGCGGTTCAGTTACACACCCGTAATAGTTCTTTATCAACAACCGACTCCTTTGCGGCAGCATTAGACTTCTCTGACTCAGCCACTTGATCATTGCTCATTTGTCTCAGCTGTTTTATCTTCACTCTTTACTTCATCTATGTGTTCCTCCATTTTGTTTATGCCATCAGTTGTCTCCTTGTCATGCTTGCCTTGCAGATCAGCTACCTCTTCATCATTTCCTGCCTGAAAATGGGAAGTATCACTAGAGGGAATGCAGAACCCAAGCATGCTTTGCAAGTGTTTGTCTCAACCAAAACACAGACGTCGCAGATTCTCACACCAGGGCTAAAAAGAGTAAACGTTGGATGCAACCAAGCCAATAAATAAATAAACCAACAAATCAAACACTTGAAGAATTCCTCAGTACACAAAACCAAGACCCTAGGCAAGTTGAGGTAACTAGTTGTTTTATTAAAACAAATAAAAATTCGACCATATACATGAAATCATATTACAACATGAGCTTTTATTAATTTAAAGAAAAACTACCTAAACTGGAAACTGACATTTCTGCACGTGTTCTATTCTGTTGTCTTCAAGATCAGTCTTGTGCATTGACAACATGTTCCATTCTACTGTCGTTGGGGTCAGGCTTCTTCATGATTATATCACACACAAATTGGGGCTTGAAACAATAAAGGGTCTATGTCACATAGGATTGCAGACAGATTTACTTAGACTATCATTTCACATCTGTTATAAGGGCTGAGATGTATTACAGCCAATGGCTAGGATTCAACGGCAATTTATGGTTTAATTTACTATATAAAGGCTTTTACCATCCGATTAGAGAATCAGAGAGAAATTACATCGTTTTCCTTTATGAGACCAGAAGTGGAGTCATTTTGATATTCATTGCTAGAATTTTTTTAAAGGATAAAAATATAGCGAATATTAAACCACAGGGTGTTCTTGTAAATAATGCAGCCAATGAGCTCGAATGAAATGAATCACTACCCATAAACTGAAAATTGACCTTTCAATCCCAATGTGTCGTTCATGAAAAAAAAAAAGAAGACAAATGTATCAAAAGCATTCCCAATGAACAAAAGTAATGATGTTAACCTCATGGCCAGATACATACAAACATATTTAATGGTGCTAACCTCATGGCCAGATACATACAAACATATTTAATGGTGCTAACCTCATGGCCAGATACATGCAACAGAAACATGAGTTAAATAATATCATTGGTTCCCAACACATTCTTAGTTAACGTCTTTCAAGTCACGACCTTTACGTAAGTAATTAAGTTACCAGGATGGTTCTCTACCAAAAGATTACATGACTATTTATGGCAAGTGGCCAATGAGAGCCTGCCTTAAAATTTCCACAATCAATTTTTTTATATCATGTGACCTATTATTTATATTTTTATTGGTACATTACCTGTATTTTTGATACGGTATATATTTATCTTATGTAACCTACTATTTATAGCACATGACAAGTCTCTCAAAGATTCACCTTTGCGTTCCATATGGTGCTTTTGCATTTGGGATTTCCTGGCTCCTCAGCTAATGGCTCTGCAGAAGGCTCTTTTGGCTCTGCTCTAGCATCTACTTCAATGAGGTCATGCTCAAATCTATTCCACACAAGGAGAAACAATAAACTGTTTATTCTGAACAGTTTCTGCCATAAAGAAATCCAGAAGCATAAAAATCTTCTGAACAGTTTCTACCATAAAGAAATCCAGAAGCATAAAAATCCAATCTTAATCCCATTTAAAAAAATGATGAAAAAATAGCCCCATTTCCGAACTCTCCCCCAACACATAAGCAGAACTAACTACGCAGCCAATAGAAAGAAGGCAGATGACAAACTACATTGCACTGTAACAGGGAAACTTAAAAAAAGAGAAGATACCTGACAGGAATGTGTAATGACAGATTCAGGTTTCCCTTTGGCCAGTGCAGAACAATCTAAGGAAAATTGAGAAGATCCGTTACAATACATACTGAGTACACACTTCAGCTTAGATTCAAGACAAGTAAGATAGCCGTGAATTGAAAGCAACTGAAATAAGACAAGTAATGTTAAGTAGTCCCTTTCAATGTCCACCAAACAGGATGGGTAAACCTGAAAATAGAGTATAGTTCAATTATCCCACCTAATAAACTCCAAAGACACCACGATCCCCATATAGAGCAAAAGCAAGAAGTAAATGAAGCAGATTGTTTGAATAAGCTCTAGATGGAAAAAAGGCAAAAAAGGCAAAAGAAAAAAAAAAAACCTATGAAATATTGTAGTTGTTTCCTGACTCTCAGCGATTTGAAGTGTTCAATGGTTGTTTCTCTCCTAAAAGAATCTCCTCGCATGACATTGCTTTTGTAGCTTCATCATATCCATTGTCAACACCAACAACAAATAGAAACTAGGCATAGCCACAAACAAAATGCATACCTTAAGCTGTATATAGATGATCATACACCAAAAGCAAGACCCATACCAAGTTGATCCTAGATTTCCATATATAAATCCCATAAATATCTTGGTGTATTTAGAAAAAAGTGTGAATCTAAGGAATTCCAGAAGAATATCTAGAAAAGAGGCAATGGGCAATTGGTTCAGAATTTTCTCATGAAACTTCAAGGCTGAGATGAAATCAGGAAACAGAACAGGAACCTACGAAGCAGCCCTCAGACCCAGAGACTCACGGTAGACTAATTTCCCAATATCACTGAAGATTCATGGTTTTACCTTGCAAACATATTCTCTCCTTTTTTCTTTTAAGGGGTGAATGATGCCTTCAGCATGGCAGAGCACACAGTTAGTTAAGAAGGCTGGACCACAAATGAAGCAGCAATCTATTCAGAACTATAGCAGGATACAAGAAAAAAAGCATCAAGGTCCACCTATGCAAAGCCTCCTGACGTGGAGAGTCTCGTCGTAGAGGTCTATCATCCCTTATCAAAGAAGAACCATGGCGATCTCTAGCAATTCTTGGTGGAGTTCATTCACACCTAAGTTCAGGTCCACATTTAAGTTCACGTTCTCTCTCCTTGTCACGGCGCTCTCTTTCTCGCTCCATTTCTCGTTCACGCTCCTTCTCTCTTTCACGTTCTTTCTCTCACTCACGCACATGCTCGCGGCGACGCTCCTCCTCCCTCATGTCGAGGTCCCAACAAAACCCACCCCTATCATCTTTCCGCTCGTCAACCTTCAATCCTCCAATGCCTGGATGCCCACCACGCGACAGAATGCTACCTGGATATTTGTACTTAATCGATGCGCCATGGAACCTTTTTCCTGCAATATAATCCCGACCAGGAGGCAAGCCCACCCCATAGCCTGCACTGGAAGATCCTTGTGCATAAAGGAGATCATCGACACTTCTCCTGGGAGCTGCACCTAATATGGATGCTGGATGTTGTCCAGCGTATGAAGCACCACCAAGGATAGATAAATTGCGATGATCAGCATCCATTCTTCCACATACGCGCTAAGATCTTGGGATCCATGATGAACTGCAACACCCCTTGCTGTAAGATAATCACTTGGTCTGCCAGAAATGCATATGCTACTCAGTGCAATAAGAAATGGAAGCTTATGTATCAAAATAAAGCATAGGGCTGACACCATTTTCCCTCGCAAAGATTTAATCTACCAAGCATGGATTGAAGTTAGGCTGACACTTCTCATTTACAAAAATAAAAACAGATGGAAGGAAAAGGAAACATATTCAACATCATTGCATCAATCAATACATGGTAAACAAGGATTTCAAGTGATTAATGTCAAACAGTAATCATGCCATCTATAGAACCATACCTATTACTTCCATCTAGAGCAGAAGCCGCCATGGCATGCCTCATATCAGAACCAGTTTACAATGATTGAGCTTTAAGAATTTACTGCTGTTGAGCCAATGATGCCTGGTGATAGTTGTACAAAGAATTAGATAGATGGCTAAAAGTTTAACACTGAGCCTGTCTCAATACCCAAAATAACCAAATCCGGTACCTGGTCAACATGGTCGTGCATCTCAGACTGTTGCAGTAACCAAAAGAAACAGAACAGAAGTCAATTATTATTCTAGGGAAAGAGAAATATGAATGAACATTTCTAAATGAAACAATGCCAAAGTACCTGACGCTGGAATCAGCGTATCTTCTAGCTGATTCACTCTGTATGTCCCTCCCACTATAAGCGCTCTGGTGCTCACCATAGTGGCGGCTGTCTGAAGTAGCATAATCAGAAACTTTTGCAACAGGGAACTGATCACCATTGTGACCATATCCATGGTTCGATGATGAGACGTAGACAGTCATCATTTTATAACCCCAAGCTGGATCCTAGAGCACCAGATGCAAACTTAGGAGACTCTCCCAGAGTTGAACCATAATCAGCACGACCAATCTATAGAAGCACACATGCTACTTAGAAACATCAAAGGCGTATTATGCAGCATATATAGTCATACTACAATAATAAATATATTGTAGCGTAAAAACAGAGCATTTCGCACTCAGGTGAGCCACAACAATGAAAACCCTAGAAAAAACAACAGTTTTCGATATCACCATCCTTTCAACATCTCCAATCCAAAACCCTAGAACCTGAAAGCATCAAGAAAAACCCTAAACAATAAACATGTACTGCCAATCCAAACCCTAGAAAAAAGCACTAGAATCATTTAGGCATGGCATTTCTTCTTAGAAATGGGACTGGAGAGACTATGGATAAGGATGTGGCAGAAGATGTGGAGCTTTACCATAAGGACGATTGACATGACAATGACGACAATGATGAGAATCACAAGGCAAGGGCAGAGAACTACCGTAATGAAAGTGCATTTGCCGTCGACGAAATCCTCTTTCTCGTCATACTGGTCTCGGATCTCGAGAGCGTATGAAGGAGGAGGCAGAGCAGACGCGGAAGCCATTGAGATTGGAAGAGATCTCGATCCAAGAAGATTAGAAATGGCGGGGATTGATTGGTTTCTTCTACACTCACAGACATTCGACCGCCATTAAACCTGAGAGGGAGAGAGTGAAAATAGTTCAGATTTGGTTGGCTCCGATCTCCATTTGAGAGAGAGAGAGAGAGAGAGAGAGAGAGAGAGAGAGAGACGCGAGACGAGATGGAAGAAAAGGGGAGCAAAGAGGGAGAGGGAGAGGGAGACAGAAATGGATGCGAAATAGGGCTCGGGAGCTTTTGGCGTAAGAGAGGACCGAAAATGAATTGGTAGTCTGCGGCAGATATAAACCAATGTGCCTCTTGGGCCTTGTGGGGTCCACTCAGAGGTTATTAATCGAATCCCTTCCGTTGTTTCAAAATAAAACACTAAAACATAAGAATAACAAATAAAAAGATCCAACACTCAATTGGGACACACCAATATAATAGTGGGAATAATACCTATATCAGAAACGGCTCAAGTACGGTTGAATACCGTTTCAAATCAGAAACGCCATGAAGCCATTTCTGAACCAAAATCATCAACGTTCCAATTAAATAATTTTGGTGTAGTGTGGGAAACAAACAGCACTTTGTACATGTGCAATTACATGCAGATCATGAATCTATCATTATCTGACATTAAAAGCGTTGAAAACCGTAACCTATACACCTAAAGTCCTCACCTTATACCGTATAATCGTAACGAATCAGCTAGGTTTGCTAACCCTCCGTATTCGGCAGTTTGGTAGCCTAAAGAAATAGGTTAGCTATTTCATAACCTACAACCTTCACACCCCAAAACAGATTAGAGTTAGGGTTTCTTACCTCAAAACGAAGTCGGTATCGCCGGGAAAGCGACAAGAACGAAGTGGTGGAGCTTGGGTAGCGGCAGGAAACAGTAGCAGGGAGTTTCTCCCACTTCTCTCACTCTTTCTCTCTTTTCTCACTTCTCTCTCTAGGGTTTCTCTCAAATTTGTATGGCTGTGAGAGAGAGGGTTCTAAGGTCCTTATATAGCCTAAAAAAGCACCAAACTAGACTTGTGGACAAGGTATACTTAGGTTATAACCAAAGCGGCACTTTTCTAGCTCAACGGAGGACTTCTGGCGGGCCTCCTTGAGCCAAAGGTCGGACTTAAGCTCACCAACCTTGAATCCAGGTAAAGTTAAGTTTTTGTTTCAGTCAGATTCCCAGATCACGCGGGGCGGACCAGTTTCAGTTCAACGGTCAGCACATTTCGATCAGAAATTTCAAGTACATGGATATGTTTATGAAATTTTTCCTGATCTGAGGGTCTATTTGGATCAGATTCTGACGGTCTGGTTACTTACAAAATATCCGCAAGAGACACGTGCCAGATTACTATTCAAGATATTTATTTTGTAAAGAAAACAAGTGTTCTCACACTCTCTCGCTCTGGACTCAAGCGAACAGCCGTGGGACACTGTCTGGATTTTATTTCCGAGATGGTTGTCAAGCCCAGCGAGGCGGTCCTAAGTCCTTAACCTCGTATTATTCGGACTCCCGATGTGCGGTCCAGACCTGATACGGGTTCAATGTGCTCCCGAGAGCAGACGGGTAATGAGTTTGATCCTAGATTTTAGGGTAACCTAGCGTCAATGATTCTACAAGTTTTGGGCCTTGTAGATCATATTTAAAGCGATTCAAATGGATTTCGTGGCTAATCTAGTTTAGCACTTAATTAACTTTGTCAAATTTCTAAAGGATTTAATCCTAAGTGATTTCTGGTCGAGGTGGTACTGGAGCCATTGTACAGAATTTTTTTCGAGTCGTTACAATCTACCCCCCTTAAACAAAAATTTCATCCTCAAAATTTGTACCTTTTCATACTCCTCGAGAATCTGAGGGTAGTTCTTTCTGACCTCGGCCTCTGTCTCCCACGTAGCCTCCTCTTCTGAATGATGCGTCCATAGTACCTTCACAAGTGGAATGACCTTGTTACGCAGTACCTGGTCCTTCTTATCAAGTATACGCGTCGGACGCAGCTCATATGTAGCATCCTCGCTCAACTGTACCTGCTCCCAGGTGATAATGTGTAAAGGATCACGAACGTACTTCTTCAACATCGATACATGAAATACGTTATGTACAACTGCAAGTGGTGTGGGCAAAGCGAGACGATATGCCACAGCACCCACTCGATCAAGGATCTGAAATGGACCGATAAACCTCGGTGTGAGCTTCCCCTTCTTTCCAAACCGAAGGACTCCCTTCATAGGGAAAACCAGAAGGAATACATGATCTCCGACCTCGAACTTAAGTGGTCGCCCCCTCGTATCGGCGTAACTCTTCTACCTGCTCTGCGTTGTAAGAAGTCGACGCCTGATAACGTCGACCTTCTCTGTGGTCGCCTATACCAACTTTGGGTCAATCAGACTACGCTTGCCAATCTCAGCCCAACAATGCGGTGCTCTGCAAGGACGACCATACAGGGCCTCATATGGCGCCATACCAATACTCGCCTGGAAGCCGTTGTTGTAGGCGAACTCTGCATAAGGAAGACAGTCATCCCAACTGTCCTTGAAGTCTAACACACATGCGCTCAACATATCCTCCAGAATCTGATTCACCCGCTCTATCTGCCCATTAGTCTGAGGATGAAACGCAGTACTGAACTTCAACTTCACACCCATTGCTTCCTGGATACGAGTCCAGAAGATAGATGTGAACCGAGTGTCTGTCCGACACGATCTCTAAAGGAACTCCATGCAGACGGACGATCTCTCTGATGTACAATCTAGTCAGCGCGTCTGCAGAGTTCGTGACTCTGATAAGGAGTAAATGGGCCGATTTGGTCAACCGGTCCACAATCACCCAAATGAAATCGTGTCCCTTCCTCGTCTTCGGCAGTCCCGATATGAAATCCATGGAAATGAAGTCCCACTTCCATTCTGCTATGGGCATGGGCTGAAGCAGTCCAGGAGGTCGGCGATGTTCTGCCTTGACCTGCTGGCACATTAGACAACGAGAAATGAACTCAGCGATGTGGGCCTTCATGTTATCCCACCAATAGGACCGTCTCATATCCTGGCACATCTTCGTTCTACCAGGATGCATCACAAGCTTCGAGATATGGACAGACTCGAGAAGCTCATGTCTCAAGTCAGGCATGTCAGGAACGCATAGGCGGCCAAGGAATCGTAGACCCCGATCAGAATCAACTCTCCACTCGAAGTCCTCGACGTTGCTAGCTTGCTCTCGAAGCTCAGACAACCGCACATCGCCCTTTTGGGTCTCAATGATCCTGTCATCAATAAGTGGTCGCACCCAAACGTGCGCAACACACTCAAATGGCTCCTCCAGGGTGAGTCTCTGCTCAAAGTCCCGCACGAACTCAACTATGTCCCACTCTGCTATCATCAATGGAGCCGCAAATGCTATAGCCTTCTTGCGGCTCAACGTGTCTGCCACAAGGTTCGCCTTGCCCAGATGGTAGGAAACCTCGAACTTGAAGTCCTTCAAGGTCTCCATCCATCGGCGTTGTCTCATATTCAAGTCTCGCTCCGTGAATATATACTTAAGGCTCTTGTGGTCGCAGAAAAGCTCCAACTCCTCTCCGTAGAGGTAATGTCTCTAGAGCTTCAATGCAAAGACGACAGCTGCCAACTCCAGGTCATGTGTAGGGTAATTCTCCTCGTACTTCCTTAATTGTCTCGAGGCATACGAAATCACCCTGTCCTTCTGCATAAGGACACAAGCCAAACCAATGCGAGATGCGTCAGTGTATATGTAACACCCTGAAAATCGGGGGTCAAGTAGTAACTCAACTCTCGAGTTCTAGAACATCACTTATGCAACATAGATAATGATGATTAAATGTTGTCTGCATTAATGTAATGAACATGAGTGAGATTAAGCCAAACAACATATCATACTCCAGAGACAGTTAAATTGCAAGCGGAAGACTGTGATAGATATATAAAATATATAAAAACTGTGGTGAGTCTCCAGAGTGTGATAACATTACCAGGTTACATAATTACAAGTATAGTTCCAAAATATACCAAATGTGTAACTGTAATGGCTTCTATCCCAAGTACCATAGCCCCATCAATACAATACCAGGTCTTCATAAATGTGACAGAGAACTACATGTAGGAGAACTCTTCCTCCACATCACAATAGTCCGGCTCTGCTTCATAAGCATCGCCATCACCTGAAACTCAACAAATCTGGTTGGTGTGTACAACACCGTCCCGTAACGTGGGAGTGAGTGATCAACTCAGTGGAACAATAAAGCATAGGTTAACATGTTATCAATTCAGTCAAGCAGTAATGATAAAGCAGTAAAATCAAACACTCCTAACTACTCTTATTAATGCAAGTATGAATGCAGTCATAATGTATGCCCTCACCACAACCTCCCTCGAGCGACACCATCTTACGTTCGTGACATGCTTTCATCCCTCAGTGCTCCACATCTTCCAGGCACATGCAATGCATGATGAGCATGATTACCGAGTATTTATTAGTCCATTTCAAACAGCAGGATTGGGAAACTAAGGTACCTCCCTTGTATCATTCCCAAACATGATCCATTCTAGGGTCGTCAGTCCTAGTTAATCTTAGACGATGGTGTGTTTTCTAAGTCACTGCAAAGGCTGTCAGGGCTGTTACGCACAAAGGTTACACCACTCCCCCATCACCTCTTTAACGATTCATCACTATACAGAAACAGGCCTAGTTCATACCCTATACACCGTGACAAAACTCTAAGGCTCACCGCAATTTCAGAGTATGGTCGAGGTTACTACAAAGGGCTACCAGGGCTGTTACGCACAAAGGTTACACCGCTTCCCCATCACCTTATCATTGTAAACCGACAACACGAATATAGTGTCCCATACCACCATAATCGCCTCACGAGTCTGGTTGCTCGCTGGTCACTACGGGGAGGCACGTGGCCCCAGCGTAGGCTGACAGCTCGACCACGGTGTCCCATACCACCATGCCGGGCTCATGAGTCTTAGCGGATCGAGGTATCATGGTTAAAAGGGATTTCACTGGTAAGTTTAGTACCCTAGGTTCAACCAGTAGTGTCCAAACATGGTGAACATACATTAGACAGATCGGGTTACTTGACGAGCTCGGCTAGCTCGAGCGCACAACAAGTTGAACGACATGAAGTGCATAAGCACTTCGCGTGGCCAACCACTATCGCCAACCGAAGTACGACTCGAGTTCGTCAAACACATCTCTCTCACAACCACGAATTCAATTCTGGTACCGATTGTCTGGACTATAATCATAGCCCCAAACACAATCAATTGCAGATAGATAAAGCAGTAATGGATCAAGATTCAAATCATACAATCAAAGTCTGGTATTATCCGTTTAGGGCTGCTAGGGTTGTTGCACGCACTCGTTGCTCCACTCCCCCATCACCCATGACGGATCATACAACGTAAACATGAATTTAAACATATGCATTACATAGATAAAATCATACAATCAATTGAGCATGTTATCAAGTACAACATAAGCATGAGTTTGTACATATTCAATTCCTAATCACACAGATATCTAGGTTCAACCAGTAGTGTCCAAACATGGTGAACATACATTAGACAGATCGGGTTACTTGACAAGCTCGGCTAGCTCGAGTGCACAACAAGTTGAACGACATGAAGTGCATAAGCACTTCGCGTGGCCAACCACTATCGCCAACCGAAGTACGACTAGAGTTCGTCAAACACATCTCTCGTGGCAAATGAATCACAGCCACGAATTCAATTCTGGTACCGATTGTCTGGACTATAATCATAGCCACCCTTAAACATTACAATTTACTAACTACTACTCATTTAGACATTTCAACAAACACTTTAAAATAAATACATCAACATACATGACATATGTTGATCACCTAGGCATTAGGCCAAATCCTTTCACTAGGGAGTTGCCCCAATCATAACACGCGTACACCCACGACGGATAGTCATGGAAAGTAGAAATCCAAGTTCCATATCCATTTGAATATTTTCACAAACACTTGGGCTACACATTTCAACATATATAGCGTATAGTGGCCGTGGTGTGATTCAGGGCAAATCCTTTCGTCAAAAGGGTATCGCCAATACAACAATCATATATCCATGATAATTAGTCATGGCGAGTACGAATGAGAATTCTATTCTCATTCAGTCATATTCACAAACACTTAGAATACACCATTACAACATACATAGTGTATGTTAGCAAAACATGTATTAGGGCTATCCCTTCGCCAAGCAAGTATTTTATCCATGTATAATATATTCATACAACAAATAATCATGACAAACACATTCCTAAAATTTATACGTATACAATACTTTCTAGAATACACTATTTCTACATACATAGTGTATATTAGCAAAACATGTATTAGGGCGAGTCCTTTCGCCAAACAAGTATTTTATCCATGTATAATATATTCATACAACAAATAATCATGTCAAACATATTTCCAAAATTTATACGTATATTGTACTTTCTACAAATACCTAGAGTATGTAGAATTCCATATTTTCTATCTTTAATCGAAACGAAAAACAGACAGCACTTTGTACATGTGCAATTGCATGCAGATCATGAATCTATCATTATCTGACATTGAAAGCGTTGAAAACCATAACCTATACACCTAAAGTCCGCACCTTTTATCATAGAATCGTAACGAAGTCGATAGGTTTGTTAAGCTTTCGTATAGGGCAGTTTGGTAACCTATAGAACGAAATAGGTTATCTATTTCATAACCTACAACCTATACAATCCCAAAACAGATTAGGGTTAGGATTTCTTACATAGAAACAGAGCTGGAATCACCGAAAAAGTGATTAGAATGGAGTGGTGAAGCTCGTATAGCGGCAGGGAAGAGTGGCAGGGAGGTTCTCCCACTGTTCCCACACTCTCTCTCTCTTTTCTCTCTTCTCTCTCTAGGGTTTCTCTCAAATTCGTATGGCTACAATGAGAGAGGTTTTAAGGTCCTTATATAGCCTAAAAACTCACCGAAATAGACTCCAGGTCAAAGTATACTTAGGTTATAACCAATGCGGACCTGTTTCAGCTCAACGGAAGACTTCTGGCGGGCTTCCTTGAGCCAAAGGTTGGACTTAAGCTCACAAACTATGGATCTATGTTCTATTAAGTTTTCGTTCCAGTAGGGTTCTCAGATCACGCGTGGCGGACCAGTTTCAGTTCAACGGTCAGCGAATCTCGATCGGAGATTCCGAGTACATGGATATATGTATGAAATTTCTCCTGATCCGAGGGTGTAATTTGGTCTGATTCTGACGATCTGGTTGCTTAAAACTAATCCGCAAGCAACACGTGCCAGATTACTATTCAAGATATTTATTTTGTAAAGAAAACAAGTGTTTTTACACTCTCTCGCTCCGGACTCAAGCGAACAGCCGTGGGACACTGTCTGGATTTGATTTCCGAGATGGTTGTCAAGCCCAGCGAGGCGGTCCTAAGTCCTCGACCTCATATTATTCGGACACCCGATGTGCGGTCCAGATCTGATACGGAGTTTCAACATGCTCCCGAGAGCAGTCGGGTAATGAGTTTAATCCGAGATTTTAGGGTAACCTAGCGTCAATGATTCTACAAGTTTTGGGTCTTGCAGATCGTATTTAAAGCGATTCTAGCGGATTTCGTAGCTAATCTAGTTTTGCACTTAGTTACTATGTCTCATTTCTAAAGGATTTAGTCCTATAAGATTTCTGTCTGAGGTAGTACTTAGTCCTTTGTAGTTTGTATATAAAGTGATCCAAGTTATACTACTTAGCTAGTTTAAGATAGTGTCTAGGGTGAAAGTACTTTGAAAAATTGAAAGATCAAGGTGGTGAAGGGTGGGATTTGTGAAGAAAATGGTTTGAAAAGGGATTTGAGGCTTTAATTGAGTGTTTGAGAAGTTAAATCTGTGTTAGGATTGACCCATCGCCTAAGGACGTCTAATTCCAGGTTGGGAAAAATCTGGGCTGTTACAGTATATCGTGTACTTCACCCCTTGCTTTAGCAATACTAGCATAGGGGCGGACGTCAACCTGTCCTTCAGCTCCTTGAAAGCTGCTTCCGCCTTCTCATTCCAGGCGAACTTCAGGTCCTTCCGTGTCAACTGAGACAACAGCCTGGCAATCTTCAAGAAATCCCGAATGAAATGTCTATAATACCCTGCCAGACCAAGGAAACTCCTCACCTCGGTAACCGAACCAAGCTGCTGCCAATCCTGAACCACGGCTACCTTAGCAAGGTCCACTGTTATCCCATCCTTGGACACCACATGTCCGAGGAACTTGACTTCCTCCTGTCAGAAGTTGCATTTCTTATACTGCGCGAACAATTGGTTCTTCTTCAACGTATCCAACACCGCTCTCAGGTGCTCCTCGTGCTCCTCCCGACTCATAGAGCATATCAGAATGTCATCAATAAAGACGATGACGAATCGGTATAGGAATGGCCGAAGTACCCGATTCATCAGGTCCATGAACACGGCCGGTGCGTTTGTAAGACAGAACGACATCACCAAAAAATCGTAGTGCCATAGTGGAGCAACAATGAGGTCGACGAGAACTGTTCTACTACCCAAATCCACGGAGCAACCCTCACACACCCGTGTGACATCCAAAAAAGTCTCAGTAGTCGTAGTGAGTCTCATTCCCTTCGTGGGAGTAGTATGTAAAGCTAGACGCTTAACTGCCCCATATGAAATAATAGAAGTAGTGGACCTAGTGTCCACCAACAAGGAGATGGAAGTACCGTGAATGTGGGTCGTACCCTCAAAAGCCATCGGGACCGTAATCGACGTCTCAGGTGCCTCAGCAACAAGCATATGTACTCGAGCCTGCTGCTGACGGTTCGGCTGTGGAACCAAGGGTCGTTGAGGCGGCCGGAAGCGTGATACAAGAGGTCTGAAAGATGGATGAACAGGGGTAGTCTGTAGAGGTGGAGCTGATATGGCCTACGGGTGAGGGCGATCCATCCTCTACGGTGGTGAGAACACGCTAGCCCTCATACATGAAAAACAGCTCTCTACAGGATGACCCAGTTTCCCACAGAAAGAACAGGTCACTCCTGGGCGCCGCATCGGAACTACTGCCACTGCGGCCTTGGGGGGAGAGTCGATACGAGGCCTCTTGCCTAAGAAAGGCCTGCTCTGCATCTCTGGTCGTGGTCTCGTAACCAGAGTACCATGAGAACGTGTCAGCTGATCAACATCCTGCTCGGCCATCATAGACATGTGAACCAGCTCCGCGTAAGAAGGTATACTGATACAACACATCTTCGACCGTATATCAGGTCGCAAACCCCCAGAAAAATGTCACAACCGCATCTACTCATCAACAAGGATGGTCCGGACAAAGCGGCCCAACTCGGTGAAGCGATGCTCATACTCAGTAACAGTCATGCCTCCCTGCCTGAGGTGTAAAAACTCATCCTCCCGCTCGTGTCTGTAGGTCTATGGGTAATACTTCTCGTGGAACTGGAACTCAAATGCTGCCCAAGTCCACGCAAACGCCCAGAAATTCGAGGGTCGAGTAGCAATTCAACTCTCGAGTTCCAGATCATCACTTATGCAACATAGATGATGAAGATTGAATGTTGTCTATGTTAGTACAATAAACATGAGTGAGATTATACCAAAACAGTAATTCATACTCCAGATCAATTGTATAAAGGCAAGCGGAAGACTGAAACTGTATATATAAGGTATGTAAGGAAACAAAACCATGAAATCCAGAGTATGAACACTAACTGAGTATCCATATACATGTATTGTTTCTGAATCAAAAGGTCAAAATACAACTAAAAGATAGATCCTGAAATCCCCGCGATCCAGTCGGCCTAAGCAAAGCCGTCAGAGTACTGCATGTATGAGAACTCGTCCTGGTCCTCATCTAGTCTGGCTCTGCCTCCTGAATCGACGTATCATCTATACCTGAGACAAAGTCTGGTTGGTGTGTACAACATCGTCCCGTAACGTGGGAGTGAGTAGCTAACTCAGTGGAACAATAAAGCATAGGTTAACATGTTATCAATTCAGTCAAGCAGTAATGATAAAGCAGTACAATCAAACAATCCTAACTACCCTTATTAAATGCAAGTATGAAATGACATGATGAATGCCCTTGCCAAACCACCCTCATGCGATACCATCTTACGTTCGCTAATGCGTACATCCCTCAGTGCTCCACATCTACCAGGCACATGCAGTGCGATGATAAGCATGATTACCGAGTAATTATTAGTCCATTTTAAACATCAGTATTGGGAAACTAAGGTACCTCCCTTGTATCATTCCCAAACATGATCCATTCTAGGGTCGTCAATCCTAGTTAATCTCATACAATAGTGTATTTCTAGGTCGCTGCAAAAGCTGTCAGGGCAGTTACGCACAAAGGCTACACCACTCCCCCATCACCTTTTTAACGGTTCATCACTATACAGATACAGGCCTAGTTCATACTCTATACACTGCGGCAACACTCGTCACCTCACCGCAAATTCAAAGTATGCTCGAGATCACTACAAAGGGCTGTCAGGGCTGTTACGTACAAAGGTTACACCGTTTCCCCATCACCTTATCAATGTAGGCCGACAGCACGAATATAGTGTCTCATACCACCATAATCAGCTCGCGAGTCTGGTTGCTCACTGGTCATTACGGGGAGGCATGTGGCCCCAGCGTAGGCCGACAGCTTGACCACGGTGTCCCATACCACCATGCCCGGCTCATGAGTCTTAGCGGATCGAGGTACCATGGTTAACAGATTCCACTGGTAAGTTTGGTACCCTAGGTTCAAGCAGTAGCGACCAAACATGGTGAACATACATTAGACATATCGGGTTACTTGATGAGCCTGACTAGCTCGAGCGCACAATCCCCTGAACGACATGAAGTGGATAAGCACTTCACGTGGCCTAACCACTGTCGCTAACTGACGTATGACTCGGGTTCGTCAAACACATCTTACGTAGCGACATGAATCTCAACCACGAACTGAAGTCTGGTACCGATTGTCTGGACTATAAACATAGTCCCAAACTCAATCCTTATTCACAACATGTGGAGTAAAGTATAATCAACAAAGTAATTCAAGTAAGTTAACAAGTATGTCGTAAAGCATATTATAAAGCATGTTGTAAAGCATGTTATAGAGCATGTTGTAAAGCATGTTATAAAGCACCATATAAACAGGAACTACAAACACATATTTCATAAGTAAGCGGTGAAGGTAAACAACCACATGGAGGAAATCATACAAGTCTCTAAGGTAGTTGAGAATCCCATCTCAACTCCTACCTAAGGCACCATCATCCAAACACTTACTCTCACAAGCATTTTCACAACACTTAGAATACACTATTTCAACATACATAGTGTATGTTAGTAAAACACGTATTAGGGCGAGTCCTTTCGCCAGGCAAGTATTTTACGCATATATAATATACTCATACAGCAAATAGTCATGGCAGACACATGTCCAAAAGTTATACGTATGTGGTACTTTCTACAATGTCCGCAAAATGAAGTCGGTATCGCTAGGAAAGCGACAAGAACGGAGTGGTGGAGCTTGGGTAGCGGTAGGAAACGGTAGCAGGGAGTTTCTCCCACTTCTCTCACTCTTTTTCTCTCTTTTCTCACTTCTCTCTCTAGGGTTTCTCTCAAATTTGTATGGCTGTGAGAGAGGGTTCTAAGGTCCTTATATAGCCTAAAAATGCACCAAACTAGACTTGTGGACAAGGTATACTTAGGTTATAACCAAAGCGGCACTTTTCCAGCTCAACGGAGGACTTCTGGCAGGCCTCCTTGAGCCAAAGGTCAGACTTAAGCTCACCAACCTTGAATCCCGGTAAAGTTAAGTTTTCGTTTCAGTCGGATTCCCAGATCACGGGGGGGGGGGGGGGGGGGGGGGGGGACCAGTTTCAGTTCAATGGTCAGCGGATTTCGATCAGAAATTCCAAGTTCATGGATATGTTTATGAAATTTTTCCTGATCCGAGGGTGTATTTGGGTCAGATTTTGACGGTCTGGTTGCTTACAAAATGTCCGCGAGCGACACGTGCCAGATTACTATTCAAGATATTTATTTTGTAAAGAAAACAAGTGTTCTCACACTCTCTCACTCCGGACTCAAGCGAACAGCCATGGGACACTGTCTGGATTTGATTTTCGAGATGGTTGTCAAGCCCAGTGAAGCGGTCTTAAGTCCTTAACCTCGTATTATTCGGACTCCCGATGTGCGGTTCAGACCTGATATGGAGTTTAATGTGCTCCCGAGAGCAGACGGGTAATGAGTTTGATCCTAGATTTTAGGGTGACCTAGCGTCAATGATTCTACAAGTTTTGGGCCTTGTAGATCGTATTTAAAGTGATTCAAATGGATTTCGTGGCTAATCTAGTTTATCACTTAATTAACTTTGTCAAATTTCTAAAGGATTTAATCCTAAGTGATTTCTGGTCGAGGTGGTACTCGAGCCATTGTACGGAATTTTTTTCGCGTCGTTATAATTCTAAATAAATAAATATTAAAAAATAAAAAACCTCTTAACTAGAAATAACATTGTCACAATGGTCAACAAATGAGATGAACTTAGACTTCAAAGGAAATTTCTTATCCCCTAGATTGTACATGGGATCAAGCATAAACGCTCTATGAGCTTAAGAATCTTACTATGAATGAAGTTTGAATTCCCTAATACGTCTTCTTACTTAGATATAACATTTCCCATCAGCATGTAAATACTAGTCAGGGGTGAACTTATAGAATCTTAAGTAAATTTTCAACCATAGGCTAAGCATGTCAGGACTAGGTTTGGAATTCTAGGTGAACTTGAAAAATGCAAACTTAGATTTCAAGTAGAAACCTTGGCCCTAACGTTTTGGGTTTAGACAATCAGTAATGGGCCACGTAGTCTTATTCGTTATAGAAATAAATGGTGAAATGATATTTCCCGTGAGCTTGGAGTAATCAGGGTCACAGATTGATGGAATCATGTTTATGCGATGAATATGCGGGTTGACCTAAATTCTAAGTCCTAGCAAATCTCAATGATCTCAATGCCCTGATCGGGAAGAAGATCGAGATTTACCAGGATTAGGGATTAATACAGAAAATCCTCTGTTTTACGTAGGCAAAGGATTGATGTATCGGGCTTAAACCTACTATGACCATTTATTCGTGATACCCTGAACGCTGAAAAAATTTTGGTAATACACTTTGGATAGCTAGGAACTATCATTAGAAGTAAAAGGAAATAAAGAGAAATGTAGAATATTATCATTAGTGGTTGCCCAACTCTTAGTAGATGTGATAGGATATTTGATGTAGATAGACCTTTAAGTAAATCCTTAGAGTTAGTTAATGCTAGAACAGTTTCAAATGATTAGTAGAAATTACTATGCTAGATGCTTAAGGTATGTGGTACATTTAGATATGCCTTGTTAACAGTGCAGGACAGGATTTTGCAAATGAGAAATAGAGTACGCTTTTAAAATGAAATTACTATTTGTAAAGTTAACGTTTAGAGATGCATATAAAAAATCTCAGGACGAGATTTCTGTTAAGGGAGGTAGATTGTAACACCCCGTACTTTTCAGTACTCGGGTGTTGCCTCGTAACCTAACTTAGTATAGATACCGGTCTAATTAAATTGAACGTCCACACGTCCTAGCCTAAACCTGAACGTAAAGACCGCTACATCATCAAATAAATCTTGTATTAGAATTTCAATCACTTGATAGATGAACCAAACCATCCAGAAATACATTTAATAAATATATAGATTCTTATTAATTACTACAAATTCTACAACAACACGGATCAAAAGGATTATGAATGCACTTTGATGATTTAATTACCAATTAAATAATGTTGAAAATGTATTGAAATAGAGTGATGTGTATGTGCTTAATGTATGAAAAAAGTATTATGAAAATAATATTATAATAAATGAACATAATGAATTATAATTTTACAACATAAGGTTTACTCTAGAAATATTAGTATAATATTAAGAATCTTTTATAAATACATATACAAAAAATTATTAAATAATTTAATAAAGTCGTATATTACTGAACAATACAATTTTTGTTGTACAACTTCCAATTCATACATATGTATAGTATTATATTGTATATTATAAACCATACACTAGAAAATGTATGGCCAATAACATGTAAGCAGTAGTATGTTAATAATTAAATTATACTTATATAAGTGTAAATTGTTTAAATTAAGGTAACTATAAGTGGTGCACAATAGTGATAAATTTTATATTAATGGGCCAGAAATATAGGATGGAGACCTTACAAATGGTCCCTTGGACCTTTCCAACCGTTGGCGTCCAACTTCGGAATCATCCGACCGCTAGATTGACGAGAAACCCACCACCATGACCTAAATCAAGTTGTGGGCCCCACCTGGACCTTTGATCTGCCTGATTTTTGGGTCAAAAGACCTGACCGACGCTTCCAAGAAGATTGGACGGTGTGGATTTATCACAAACACCATGAAGGACCCCACTTAGTGGCACGCATGTGCACAGTGGTCAGACACTCGAGGTGCACCTGACCTATCAACATGGTCAGCAAGACCTGACCCGTCTTTTGCTTAAAAAAGGAGAGATTCTCTCTCTGTCTTCATTTTGCTCCAGCCGACGGTCGGTCGTCCATTTGGGACATGCTATGGCCCACCTTGAGGGGCCATTCCGATGATCAAAACCGTCCATCTGATCAAGATGGTAGTGTTGACCAAAACCCCTAAGTCCCAAGTGATTCCACACATGTGCATGCACACAATCCTCGCCAAAACTAGGCCTTACAAAACCATCTTTTCAAAAATGGAAACCTGTCTTCACGCGACAGGTTGGCGATCCGCATGAGGGTTGTCTAACTCGATCTGGAGCGTCCAAGCAAGACAAGATATCGGTCGTCCGATGGCTTAGAGTTTTCTAAACAAAACCACATTCAGTTTCAGTCCCTACCCATTATTTTGAGGGACGGTTTCCACCGCGACGGATCTGGTTCATTCACCATTAAACGAACAGCTCTGGGTTGATAGGTTTAGTGAATATAAGGTGATGGATCGAGCAAACAGGAGCTCGATCTCCATTCTGGTCGCGCAACTCGAAACCGACTGTTTTCCTTCTCCTTCCAAACCCACCACCCAAACGGTCCCCAAGCTTTAAAATCTTCATTCCACAATCTTCCAGGGATCGATCTAAGACATCTTCTAGCCTCGTTTCGAAGAAACATATGATCGTTCAAAAAATGCCATTAATGGCCATCATCTTCCCTGCTGCTCCAACCCGAGCTAGACTCGGTTCGGGATGCCGTTTTCAGGCTCTCACCATCTGGTGATGGTGTGGGGAGAGGAGAGTGGAGAAAAGAAAGGAAGAAAAGAGGAAGAAATGAAGAAGAGAGAATAAGGAGAGGTGCGGCTGTTGCACCAGCCCGACTCCAGCTGAGTTATGAACTCGGTTGGACTCAGCCAGTCGGGGTCTCGACCTTACTGGTCGCTGGAACAAAGGGAAGAAGAAGAATGAGAGAATGAGGGAAAAATGAATGACAGGAGAAAGGAGGAAACTAGAGAAAAGAGAGGAAGAAAGAAGAAGGGAATGAGGTGGATCTGCTGATGCACCGCACCCACTCAAACCGGGTCGAGCCTGAGTCAGGACGGGTTCCCAGCCTTGCTGGGTGTTTCCAGTAGCAGAAAGGAAGAAGAAAAACAGAAAGAAAAAGGGAGGGAGAGAGAAAGAGAGAAAGGGAGGGAGAGAGAAAGAGAGAAAGGAGAGAGAGAGAGAGAGAGAAAGGAGGAGAGAGAGGGAGAGAGAGTGTTGCTAGTCAACTTGCTGCTGAGTTGAGTCTGAGTTGCGCTTGGGTTGGTCTAGGTAAGGTTGGATATTCCAGCAAAATAAGAAGAAAAGGAGAAGAAAGAATAAAGGTGAAACTAGAAAGAGAAAGAGAGAAGACCGAGTCAACTCGGCTGGAACCGAGTCAACTCGGTTGGGACCGAGTCCAGCTGGGCCAGGTCATGCTTGGGCCGCGCTCAGGCCTTGCTAGGGTCGAGTTGAGCCCCATCCTATGTGAGTCCCCACTCTTCCCAGATTTATTTTTCATTTTAATTGTTACTATCATTTTTAGATTTATTAAATTTAAATATGATTAATCATTAGTAAATTTTCCCATACGGATATTAGTTAATACATTATTAAAACATTAATACTTTGCCTTGTCATTTTTAAAATATTATTATTAATGTTAGAACATACAATTTATTTTCATTAATAAGACTATTAGTATCACATGAGCTAAATGTTAAGTATATTATTAATATTAATAATTGTTTTGGAATTATTAATATTATTATCCATCGTGGGTTGTATTAGATAAATTTAATATAATAGTAGCCATTGTTAATATTCCTAAAATTAATAATCAATTCACTTGATTAATTTTACCCATTTAATTTCTTCCATTGATAGTATCATAAATGGCCACACAAAATGGAGTTCAAATCTCATAACCAAAACCTAAAAATCTAGCCTAAACCCTAGGTTAAAACCCTAACCCTAAATAGAGTATAAGCTTGGACCTAACTGTATAACTTTATAATTCATAAGAAGGTTTGACTCTAAGGAAACTCGCACCCTCTAGCAACACTGGTAGGCGATTCAAAGTATAAGGTGATGATTCTTCCCCTTGAGCTTTCCATCTTCTCATTAGCTTAAGTTATAGTTTTTATTTAAATTCATAACCGATATATCCTTTTATAATCACATGTGTTAGATGGTGGAAATTGAATTGTTGTCTTACATGCTTTATGATTATCCTGTATAATTGTTCATGCTTGTGGATTATTTGTGGATTGCTTACGAAACTTAAACTGGTACATTAGTGGGAAACTCCCACATATGAATGTACACCCATACTTGGGATGTAACTTGACTAGTTGTGATCATAATGGACCTTCGACTTGGTGGTTATTGAGTGGTGGTCTAGATGGATCATTGATGTGGGCCTACCATCTAGGGTTGTTGCACCCGATGGATTTTAAGGATGGTTTTATCGTACGGTTTTGATACTCGCCCTATATGGCCTATTTGGTATTGCCCTATGAGGATTTGTTCTGGTATTTTCCTTATATGGGTTCGATGTTTTATACTGTACAACCATGTGATGGTAAGTCCCACATACTGTAATATGATTGGCCACTAGTCAACGAGGTACCAATAAACATCCTAAGGTGGTAGCCTCATGGGGCGGGGATGGTGGTCATGGGACACTATGCCAGAGCCGACGGCATACGCTGGGCCATGTGCTCCCTGTAGTGACTTTGAGCTTATTTAAAATGGCTGGTTGTAATTGGACTAATAACGGATTGGCTAATCATGCATACATAGCACAGACCAGCATCTATTGCTATCGTACGTGATGTACGTATCGTTCCGTCTGGATGATGTGTCCCGGGTTCGATGTTCCGACTGGATGATGTTTCCCAGGTTTGATGATTGCATGGGCGGGGACCTTGTCCGCACGGATGAGTATCCCCGAGGTGTGAACGTATTTCATACATCCATGCACATAATAAGATCTGCATCATGTACTGTTTTGTATGCTTTATTTTATAAATATGCTTACCTAATGCGGCGGTGTGTAATCTTGAGGGGAGTTCACACTGAGTTGGTCACTCATCCATCAAATATATAACCGTACAGGTAGCACAGATGTCTTAAGTGACTTTCAGGTTCAGGCTGATGTGGAGCCGAGTACAAGTGTCAGGGTTCCATGGTTGTATTTACTTCGAGGAGCTGCGCGATCTTGCGGCTTATGTTTACATTCTTATGTTATTTTTCATGTACTGAATCATGTAGATTCTTTTATTTGTTATATCGAGACATTAGTTTGTATAAGTCATTATGGGCATCTTCTTGTATATTCTAAATGATAATGAAATTTTCCTTTATGCTTACTTGTTCATCCTATGCTCGTCTGCTTACTTTGATGAAAGATAGAAATAAAAATATTACATATCAAATTGACCATCCTTTAAGGTTAACAACTCGGGTTTTTGAGACACGGGTTGTGTACACGGGTCCTGAAACATCGGGGCGTTACAGTCCTTGAACATAGTGGGCCAGTAAAAGCCACATTGCAGAATTTTGGCTATGGTCTTTCTAGCAGAAAAGTGACTACCACAGGCCTGAGAATGACAGAAGGAGAAGACAGTTTGGTGTTCATTGTCTGGCACACATCTCCTTAAGATTTGGTCTGGGCAATACTTGGACAAATATGGATCATCCTAGAAGAATCTATATAATAATATAATATATTTCATATATTTTACACGTCCACTCCAACGTCCAGATGGACGACTTGGACGATGGATACTTCATGTATTGTATACATCCACTCCAGCGACCAGATGGATGGCTTGGACGGTGGATACAGTACACACCTTTTAAAGGGGCCCACCGTCCTGTGATTTGGACAATGTGGATAACATAAACGTCATGGTGGGTCCACTTGAGTGTGGCCCATCAGAAGATTAAGCTAATATTTCTGTTTTCCCATCCTTCGGGACTCCCAAAGCCATCCAACAGATGGACAACAGGTGGCTGCCATGATGAATGGCGTGGATCTACTCAGTTCATCAAGGTGGGCCACACATCAAATGAGAGAGAAAGAGAGAGAGATAGAGAGAAAGAGAAAGAGACACGTGAAGGGGAGGGACCCTGTCACGCCCCAAACCCAGAAACCGGGTTCACAAAGTTCCCGATTGCCGAATCTAGTGCCGATAGCCTCCGTAGTACCCCATTCTCGGCTCACAATGTCCATGCGCCAGATTTCGATCCTGGGATCCTACTAGGAGGGTTTTCCAATGTACATTTAACTCGTAATAAGCATAACTACAAGTTTATCCAAATCACAAAGGCAACATCATCATCACATATCCACTAATATAAACCGTTGAATACAATGCTGAAAGGGAAATACATATGTCAAAATTAAAGCTCCAGAAGTCAGCTACAAGCTCCAAGCTCCACGCTGCTGCAACCTAACATCACCTGCACGCATCTATCGTGCATAAGCATATAGAAAGCTTAGAGAGTGGTGTAAGTATGTGCACAAGATAAGTGCCAAGTATTTAATACAATTCCTTAAATCATACAATATCAGAATAAGTAGAAATATTGACAAGATCATGAATTATACGATATCAAAGTACGCAATACAGATCAACTATGCAAATGAGGAGTCATAAAGAGCTAAATATCGGATGCCGAGGATGCAATACAATATACAATTCCTGATGAGTTCACGAATACCGTCAGCTGTATCTAGACCATATAAATACAGAAACACAGTTACCCAAAATGTCATATGTCAGGGATGTAATGAAGTATGCGGTGCAAATGGAATGACCATGCTGGAGTGTGAAGTCGGTATAAAGTACGTAGTATCGCAGGTTACGGGGTTCACCACAAGGACTTCTATCAAACCAGTCTCATACCTAAATTTGGATAGTCAGACTCAATGTGGTAAACTCCTGATCTCAGGTTAGTTGCGCCCAATCAAAATCCTGACCATACGACGGTACACGTAACAAATAGTTGCGCGCCACCAGCCTCAGTGGATAGTGAATGAATGAACGAATGAGCATGCAATTCCTGCTCAATAAGTCCACATATCAGTACGGTTCCTCTCTCGGATCATCACCGGGGTCTAGTACACTCCACATGTAAATCACCGCCCACTAACGCGTGACCACGTAAGTGGAAGGGACCTCACCATCCGCCTGGCCAGTATCAACCAATATCTACCTAGCACGTCGATAGCGGACCCATTCACGAGCTGGTCAAACTCAGCCTAGCTATGCCCCCTACCCTCAGGCGGGTAAGGCCACACCCCCTCCCAACCGACCACGATACTGTGGGAGACACTGCCTCCTGGTATTCGACACTCGGGCGCTCATGTATCCACTCGGTCTCGACGTTGGGGCATCTCCTGGCCACAGAGGTTTAGTGATTTTCACCAAGGGACATCTATGGTGGCTGTATGCTAAAATCAAACATTTTCAGTGTCCCATCTGACCATCCACGATATGCCTGTGAAGGCTATGGCCCTGATATCGCTAGGGCGTACAGTAATCATAATACACAATGCAAGATGCATAAGTCATACAATCAGTTATGCATCAATCCTGCGCATACCGTGCGCTCATGTGAGATAGTCTCAGCCATTAGGGAGTCTCATAACAACCTACCCAATGAAATATGCAATGGTCAACCACATCTCATAACAAACATGCAGATGATGCGTATGGACATCTATCATGATGTTATGTTGTCACATACTCATAATCGGTATCAATAACCGGCATCGACAATCGACCTCGACAATGTGGACATTTAACCAACATTGCCACCAAGGAATGACCCACATAGACCCTAACATATAGTGGACCCATGGCCTCACATAAGGGCCAAATATATAACACCATGGGCCTCACTCAAGAGCTTAATACACATCACGATGGACCTTTCACAAGGGCTTAACATACATCACAATGGGCTCCATCACCTGGCCCTCAAATGCATCACAATGGCCCTCATCACATAGGCCTCATATACATTACATTGGGCCTTAAACATGTACTGAATACACATCACAACGGGTCTCAAATACGGGCCGCATATACATCACATTGGGCCTCAAACATGGGCCGAATGCACATTACAATGGGCCTCAAATACGGGCCGCATATACATCGCATTGGGCCTCAACAAACGGAATCAGCCTCGATAATCAGAATCCGAAACGGCCTCAACAATCAGCCTCGACAATCGGAATCGAAATCGGCCTCAACAATCGGCATCAATAATCAGCCTCGACAATTGGAATCAGAATCGGCCTCGACAATCGGAATCGGCCTCAATAATCAGAATTGAAATTGGCCTCGACAATTGGAATCGGTATCGACAATCGGAATCAGCCTCGACAATTGGAATTGGAATCGACCTCAATAATCAGCCTCGACAATCGGAATCAGAATCGGCCTCAACAATCGGTCTCAACAATCAGAATCAGCCTCGACAATCAGAATCTGTATCGACAATCAAAATCAGACTCAATAACCGGCCTCGACAATCAAAATCGGAATCGGCCTCAACAATCAGAATCGAAATTAGCCTCCACAATCGAAATCGGCCTCGATAATCAGCCTTGACAATTGGAATCAGTATCGACAATCAGAATCGGCCTCGACAATCGAATTTGACCTAACAAATGGCCTAAGGAAAGGTCACAATGAGGACTTTCAACCATCATTGCCCATTCATGTGGCCATTTAACCAACATTTCTCCTAAGGAGTGGCCCACATAGAGCCATACATATAGTGGGCCCATGGCCACACACAAGGGCCTAATATACATCACCATAGGCTTCACTTAAGGGCCTAATACACATCATATTGGGCCTTATACATGGGCCATAAATACATCACGATGGGCCACGTCCCATGGGCCTCGAATACATCACAATAGGCCTCACCAAATAGGCCATGAATACACAACAATGGGCCTAATATATATATATATATATATATATATATATATATATATATATATCACAATGGGCCACAACCATGGGCCTATAATACATAACATTGGGCCTTGCCATCTAGACCGAAAATACATCAAAATGGGCTACAACCCATGGGCCTTAATACACAACGGGTGAGCCCTACACATGGGCCTGATATACATCACAGGTGGGCCCTGCACATAGGCCTTATACACATCAAGTGGGTTGTATCAATGGGCCACACTAATGGGCTCATAGACATCAGTGGGCCTTAACTGATGGGCCACAAATACATCAAGGTGAGCCCATGGATGGGCCATAATTACATCAAGGTAAGGCCCACGTATATTCTCCATCCAATTGAAAGTGCCCTGGTTTGTCAATTAGCGTGAGTGTTAAGTCAGTCAGACTACAGAGCCTCATAGGAAGATCAATTCAAGCATCTGTCTCAACCGGATGTGTGTAAGCTCACCACAGGTAAATATAGCCTCACGTTTCTTGTCCTAAAACACCATGTATATAAAACCCTTAAAACAAACTAGAACATCATAGGGTTTTTAAGTTAAGAAAACTTTTTTCAAAATAGGAAAATTCTATAAGTTTTCTTTCTTTGTTGATTTTATCGATACACATCGATATGATCGACCTGCACTGTCGATGTTCTCGATACCTAAACGATATCATCGGAATGAGGACAAAAGTGTCCAACAACCACATATATATGTGGACGGATTTATCGATGTATCGATATACCTATCGATATCATCGACATTTAAATCTCGAGTCCATCGAAGGTGACTCAATAATATCGACAGGCAGATCTCCGGTGCCCCTATTTTTTCTTAAGAATATCATATATGCATCAATAAATCGAAGCCTCCTCGATATTATTGAAGTTCAAATCTCGATGATATCAGTCATGGGTGCAAGTTCTTCCAGCAAAATATTTCAGGGGTAGTTTATCTATGATTGAGGGTCACTCGATAGAATCGATATTCAAATATCGATGATATCAATATGGTTTCGATGACATCGAACAAGGACAGAAACTGTCCAGCAAACTTAAACGAAAATTCCCTGGATTTATCGATGCATTGACACCGTATCGATATCATCGACATTCAAATTCCGATGATCTCGAAGGTCCCTCGATCATTTTTGAAAACCTGAAATATTTTATAGCAAGTCTCTCTCATTATTCAAATGTCGATGAATCGACATTAGTATCAATAGAATCGGAGTTCGAAATCTGATGACATCGACACCTATTTCAATTCCATCGACTAGTTGGCAAGAGGTTTCAAAAGCATATGACTTTGAGTTTGTGTCATCGAGCGGACCATCGATGCCATCGATAGTATACGCTCGATGATATCGAACCCGCTTGATGATATCGAACTCTGTCATAAATGTGACTGTTTTATATCCATTAGAACCTTTTGCCTATATATATAAAGAACTTGTCTATTATTGCTGGTAGAGAAAAAAGAGAGTGCTTTTGTGTGTTTTACCTTAGATCATATACCTAAAGCCCTTTCTCTCAGGGAAGTTCTTCCTCCAATCCACCCTCATCATTGACATTCAATAGAGTGGATTAGGGAATGAACTTCCACATTCAAGGATCCTCCAGCCACTACAAATCATTAAGCTAGGATGCCTTGAATACATAATCGGAATCACTCTATCTTCCTTATAGGAAAACACTTTATAGAGTAGGATTTCATCTTAACCTTGACCCAACCCGAAGCCTCGCATTGGTACATCATTTGTTTTGTGGATCAAGGAAGCCAAAGATTCTTCATCAACAAAGAGGAGATCTTCGTCAATGTGTTAAATGGGACTCATCCACTTATTTATAAGTTATTAGAGTCTAGAGGACACTCGTGATTATTCCTTTTTAAGATTGGGTCTTAGGTGTTTCTAACCCTTGCAAGCCCTCGTAGGAGGCCTCCAGCGGGAGTGTACATGGTGGGTACGTAGTGTTAACCCTTGCTCTGTGAAGAGCATAAACTTCCGGTTAAAGGTGAACTTGCCTAAAACCTTAGGTTCGAGGTGATCCAAGTGAAACCTCCGTTAGGGTCTTATAGAAGATCCTTGGCCAGTGTACCTAAAAGTGGTGCGTTGTGTCGACCCTTGCTCGTGAGATCATAAACAATCAGCCTCAGTGTAGGTTGTAAAGGTTGAAGGTGAACCTGATTTAAAACCTTAGGTTTGAGGTGAACCGCTGTGAAACCTCCTTAGTGAATCCAGTACACTCAATGGTTGAGTGCGGATACCGGGAGTGAAGTAGACAAGTAGTCGAACCACTATAAAAATGACTGTGTTTGAGATTGCTATTCTTCTGTTTATGTGATTTGCTTTAATATTTTTATATCTAAATATCTGAGATCACACCTCACACACATACACAGTCATATCCATCATAAACTAGTTTGCATATTTTTCACTTCTTAAATAGTTTGTGATTGGATCCTCTACCGGGCTTGGAAACCAGTAGAGTTACTTTTGAGTAATCCTAATATGTGCTTGTTGTTAGGATTAATGTAATTGGATTTTAAATAAACCATAAAAACTTTAAAACGTCTTATTCACCCCCTATAGGACATATTGGCATATTCCTGCTTCAACTAAAGCGATCCCCACCGCTATTTCAATTGGTATCAGAGCGGGTCTCACTTTAAGGGCTTCACCGCCTAGAGAGTGATCTTGACTGAAGTTGCGAATATGGCCAAAGGAGAGGGCTTATCAGTCACTTGACCTCCAGTATTTGATGGATCAAATTATGCATACTGGAAGGCTAGGATGCACTACTTTCTGAGATCTTTGGATCACGATGTTTGGGATATAGTTGAAAGTGGATATGTGCCACCAACTGAACAAAATGTACTTGATAGTGGCACAACCATCACGAAACCCAAACCCAAAGAGAAGTGGACGACGTTCGATAAAGAGAGACAAACTACTGAAGCTAAAGCAATGAACGCCATCTACTGTGTCGTGTCCCAGGATATATTCAATCAGATAAGCATGTGTGGAACATCTAAAAAAGCATGGGATTTATTGGAAACAACCCATGAAGGCACAAAAACTGTGAAGAGATCCAAACTTCAACTCCTAACTTCATAGTTCGATAGTCTCAGAATGGAAGAGCATGAGACCTTTATGGAGTTTTTCACTAAGTTGAATATAATTTACAACTTCATGGGTGGATTGGGAGAAAAAGTTCTGGTTCCTAAAATCTATCGGAAAATACTTAGATCACTGACGGAACGGTTTAACCCCAAAGTAACAACCATTAAAGAGTGTAGGAATATTGATGAAATGAAAGTAGAAGAACTGGTAGGTTTGCTACAAACTTTTGAACTACACTTCAAACAAATCCCTAAATCCAAAACAATTATTCTAAAAACTTCAAAGAAAACAACAAACGAGGACAGTGAAAAAAAGATGATGAAGATGAGGAAGTGGCTTTGTTGGCACAAAGATTCAGGAAATTCTTTCAGAAGAATTATGGTCGTCCTACTAGAGGAAGAAAGATGGACAACAGACCTTCTACAGACAAATTTGGTAAAAAGACCAAAGAACCACAATGTTATGCCTATAAAAAATATGGACATTTGTCTATTGAATGCCCAAACAGAAAAACTAAGGGCAAGGCGATGGCTGCCACATGGGATGATACAGAAGAGTCAGACTCAGAATCCAGTGACTCAGAGAGTGATGGGGATGAGAAATCCTTGAAAATTCTTATGGTCTCCACTACTCCAATCATTCCCAGCAAATCTGAGAACGAGAAAGAACAACAAGCCACTGAATCATTTCCATCAGATAATGAGGAAACTGAAAAGGAAGAATAAGAAGAAAACAAGCTACAGGATGCCTACAATCAACTTTATATTCATAGCATCAACATTCTTAAAAGACTTGGAATGTCTGAAAACAAGAAGGAACTGCTGCAAAAAGATCTGGACAAAACATTGGAAATCAATTCACATCTAATCAATGATCTTCAGCAATATCATTCAGAAAATGATAAACTGGAAAGAGTTAATCTGTCCCTAAAAATGGAATCGTCAAAGCTTACTAAACAAGTTGAATTATTAAAAAATAAAAATGAGCAACTCAAGAATGAGAATCACACACTCCGGCTTGACCTAGGAAAATCCAGAAAATTTGCTGAAATAAACTATAAATTCTCCTAGAGTGGTGAAAAGCTCAAAAAATAATAGGGATGGGAAGACAAGGAAGAGACAAGAGTGGCCTAGGGTATGATAAAACTAAAAGGAAAACTGGAAATGCAACCCCTACAACTGAAAAATCTGCTGCTTGAGGAAGCAATATGAGAACTTCTCCAGTTATCATTTATGTGGTGATATGGGTCATTATAAATTTGAATGCTTGACACCTAGAAGGACTTCACATGACTCTGGTCAAAATGACAAAAGTCCACCTAGGAGAAACACTCCCCATCACCATCTGAAATGAAATCATTGGATCAAGTGGGAGAGAAAACTAAAAAGAATTTTGTCTCAAAATGGATAGTGAAGGAAAAACTGAAGTATCTGATCACTAACTCTATCCATATATCTTAATGTCAAAGCATGAAAAGAACAAGTCCAGGTCATGCATCTATGTCTGGTTATTTGTTGAAATGATGCATTTTTTTTTTTAGCTTTAAATGATATATTTGAGCTATCTCACCTCATTTTTGTGCATAAACATCTTTATGTTTATAATTTTGATGTGTACAACGATTGTACATAGTTTTGTTATGTATACTGATGATTCATTGACATGATAAAAGTATACATGATTGGTTATCTGAATGCTAAAAATGAAGAATCATTTATCTTCAATATGTCTGTCGCTATGTCATTCTCGATCAAATCAATCAACTGTCGATATCATCGACATCTCTTCAGAATATGAAAAGCCACATGATTGGGTCTATTATCGAAACTATTATTGATAACATCGAATGAGGATCATCGATATAATCGAAAGTAAGTTCGATAAAATCGAAAACTACTGTTCGATAAAAGGCGGTCGAGCAAAAAAATTCTATTTTTTTTCTGGAAAGAAACTTTCCATTTTTTTTTTGCTAAAACCCTCGGCCGTAAGTTCATCGGTGGGTCCCAGAAGCTCCTCAAAAACTGGTACTATCCTTCCATTCCTTCCATTTCAGAGTTTATCTTGCTTTTTGGTCGGATACTGTCAATTTCTTTGAAAGAGGAATTTTGTCTGTACTTCCCAAATCTATCTTTATGGGCAAGGACAAAGAAATGGTGTCGGGTCCAGGGGAGTCGTCCAGACCCTCTTGACATAAGACCCTTACCTCGAAAGAAAAGGCAAGTGATCCCGAACGTGGGATCTCCACTCATCAGAGATCTCGACAAACTTCACATGGTAGGTCCTAGTCTGAAACTCCGGCACCTCCTGTGGCTAGCTTAAATCCACGTCCAATAAAATATACGGGAAGGAAGCTCATTCACGAGAGAAAGGTAGACGGGGATTGTCTAAGACCATACAATTTCGAATATTTGTTTGCTGCAATCGATTGGTTGCCCGTTTTAGATTTCGGTGGGCCATGCCAACTCGAACGAACACGCAACTTCCTTACCGCGTGTTACTTACCCGTGTCTGATCCTCCCTCTATCATGGTCTCTCTGGACGATGATGATGTGCTGATGTAACGCCCTGAAAATCGGGGGTCGAGCAAAGCTCAGCTCCCGAGTTCCAACGCATCACTTATGCAACATAGATAATGATGATTATGATGAGAGCATTGAAACATGAATGGGATTATACCAAAACAGTATATCATACTCCAGAGATAGTTAAATTGCAAGCAGAAGACTGTGATAGATGTATAAAATATATAAACTATGGTAAGTCTCCAGAGTGTGCTAATGTTACCAGGTTAATGAATGACAAGTACAATTCCAAAATATACAAAATTATGTAAGGTCATCTAGTCGACATCCCTGTAACTTCGTCGATCAAGACACGACTCACATGAAGCCGCCAAAAACAGCATATACAAGAAAGCATCCTTGTCGTCGCAAAGGTCCGACTCCACCTCACAAGCATCGCCATCACCTGCAGCTACAACAGGGTCTGGTTGGTGTGCACAACACCATCCCGTAACGTGGGAGTGAGTAGCTAACTCAGTGGAACAATAAAGCATAGGTTAACATGTTATCAATTCAGTCAAGCAGTAATGAAAAAGCAGTACAGTCAAACAATCCTAACTACTCTTATTAATGCAAGGATGAAATGTAGTCATGATGCATGCCCTTGCCAAACCACCCTCATGCGATACCATCTTACGTCCACGGCATGTGTTCATCCCTCAGTGCTCCACATCTTCCAGGCACATGCAGTGCTATGTTATGAGCGTGATTACCGAGTTATTATTAGTCCTTTTTATACAGCAGTATTGGGAAACTAAGGTACCTCCCTTATATCATTCCCAAACAATGATCCATTCTAGGGTTGTTAGTCCTAGATAATCTCATACGATGGTGCAGTTCTAGGTCTCTGCAAAGGGCTGTTAGGGTTGTTACACGCACTCGTTGCACCGCTCCCCCATCACCTTATCAATACAAGCCTAGTTTATACTTTGTTACTATGGGAAGACTCATTGCCTCACCACAGATTTAGAGTATGCTCGAGGTCACTACACCGGGCACGATCAGGGCTGTCAGGGCTGTTCATGCACCGTTACACCACTCTCCCATCACCCATCAAAACAGTGTAGGCCGACCGCTCGAATACGGTGTCCCATACCACCATATTCGGCTCACGAGTCTGGGTTGCTCACTGGTTACTACGAGCAGGCTCGTGGCCCCGGCGTAGGCCGAAAGCTCGACCATGGTGTCCCATACCACCATGCCCTGCTCATGAGTCTTAGCGGATCGAGGTACCAAGGTTAACGAGGTTGCACTGATAAGTTTGGTACCTTAGGTTCAAGCAATGACGTCTAAACATGGTGAACATACATTAGACAGATCGGGTTACTTGACGAGCTCGACTAGCACGAGCGCACAACCAACTGAACGACATGAAGTGCATAAGCACTCCGTGTGGCCTAACCACTGCCAACAACCGACGTGAGACTCGGGTTCATCAGACACGTCCTTCGTGGCGAATCAATCTCAGCCACGAACTCAAGGCCTGTTACCGATTACCTGGACTATACAATAGCCCCAATCACATTCAATTACGGATAGGTAAAGGAGTAATGGATCAAGATTTCAAATCATACAATCAAAGTCTGATATTGTCCGCTTAGGGCTGCCAGGGCTGTTGCACGCACTCGTTACACCACTCCCCCATCACCCTTCACGGCTTTGTTTTTGCAGTTTATGGAATACAACTTAAACATGAATTTAATCATATGCATTACATAGATAAACAAACATTATAATATACAGTGCATGGAGGAAAGCATACACATAGTTAAAGGAGTTGAGAATCATATCTCAACACCCTTGTATATTGCAATTTACTAACTACTTACTCATTTAGACACTTTTACAAACACTTAGACTACACATTATAACATACATGATGTAGGTTGATCACATAGGTATTAGGCCAAATCCTTTCACTAGGGAGTTGCCCCATTTATAACACGCGTGCACCCACGGCGGATAGTCATGTCAAGCATGAATCCAAGTTCCATATTCATTCAGCCATTTCCACAAACACTTGGGCTACACACTTTAACATATATAGCGTATATTGGTCGTGGCGTGATTTAGGGCAAGTCCTTTCGCTAGGGAGTTGTCACATATATACAAGCATATAGTCACGACAAATAATCATGTTAAGCACAAATCTGTATTTTATATGTATACGGTATTTTCTACAAATACGAGGAATACAGTATATTCAACATAGTTAATGTATATCTGAAAAACAAAACGGACAGCACTTTATACATGTACAATAGCATCCACATCAGGAATATATCATTATCTGACATTGAAAGCCTTGAAAACCATAACCTATACGTTTAAAGTCCGCACCTTATGCCGTAAAAGCGTAACAAATTTGATAGAAATGCTAAATCTTCTTCAACGATGCTATATCAACCTATAGCAAGAATTAAGTCAGCTATTTCACAACTTACAACCTTTGAAACCCTAGAACAAGTTAGGGTTAGAGTTTCCTTACCTAAGAATGATGTCAGAATCACCAGAAGAGCAATTAGAAGGTGATGGCTAAGCACGTATAGCAGTGGGATAAAGTATCAAGAAGATGCTCCCACTACTCTCACACTTTCTCTCTCTTTTCTCTCCTCTCTCTCCTAGGTTTTCTCAAATTCGTATGGAACAAGAGAGTGAGGGTTTAAGGTCCTTATATAGGCTCAGAACTCACCAAATTAGACCCAGGGCTAAGGTATATTTAGGTTATGTCCAAATACAGATTGTTCCGTCTCAACGGAGCACTTCTGCAGCCCCCCCTTGAGCCAAAGGTCGAACTTAAGCTCACAAACTATGGATCTAGGTCGAGTTAAGTTTTCGTTCTAGTCGGGTTCCCAGATCACACGTGACGGACTAGTTTCAGTTCAACGATCACCACAACTCGATCAGGGCCACAAGTACACTGCCATGTGTATGAAATTTCCCCTGATCTGAGGGTGTATTTGGGTCAGATTCTGATGGTCTGATTGTTTATATCAGGTTACTTAAATTTAGATTACTTAAATTTAGATATTTATTTCTAAAATATCCACATTTCTCACACACTTCACTCCGGGCTCAAGCGAATAGCCCCGAGACATTATCTGGATTTGATTTTCGAGATGGTTGTCAAGCCCAGCAAGGCGGTCCTAGTTATATAATTTCGTAGTAATCAGACTTTTGACGTGCGGTCCAGATCCGATATGGAGTTTTAATGTGCTCCCGAGAGCAACTGGGTAATGAGATTGATCCTAGATTTTAGGGTAACCTAGCGTCACTGATTCTACAAGTTTTGGGTCTTGTAGATCGGATTTAAAGTGATTAGTGCGGATTTCGTCTGTGATCTAGTTTAGCACTTAGTTAACTTTGTCAAATTTCTAAAGGATTTAGTTCTGTAAGATTTCTGTCTGAGGTGGCACTTGGGCCTTTGTAGTTTGTATATAAAGTGATCCAAGTAATTAATACTTAACTAAATCACGCCCTAATTACAATAGAAGAAAGTCCTAGGACAGGAGAGGCTGATGTTTCTAAATAACCTATTCGTCGATGATTCCATAAGGTTAATGGTCAAAAGCCCATTTTATTTATGTATGTATATTTACAGTAATTTTGAGTTAGAGTATTGTTCTTCATCACCTAAACTTTAAGATTTGTGTCTAATGTGAAAGTACTTAGAAAGATTTAAAGAACGAGGTGGTGCGAGGTGAGATTTGTGAAGGAAAAGGGTTAAAAAATGATTTTAGACTTTGGGATTGAGTTTTGACAAGTTAATAAGGTGTTCGGATCGACCCATTGCCTAAGGACGTCTATCTCCAGGTTGGCAAAAATTCGGGGTGTTACAGCTGATCACGCCTGCTACAATGGCAAATATCTTTGGACTGACAATGGCACCAGAGGGTCTCCCTAAAATGGACCTCGAAAATGTGGAAATTCGGTCCGTGGTAACTAAGTACCTCTATCATGGTAAGGACATCCCTTGGTATCAAGGGAATGCATTGAAATCTAGGTACATGGAACCAAAATTTCGAGTCGTGCACGGTATCTTCACAACAAATATATATCCCAGAAGTACCAACCGGTCCGATCTCACCAGTTTTATGACCATGCTAGTGTACTCAATCACTAAAGGGGTAAGGATCTGTCTGCCAACTCTGCTTGTCTATTAGTTGGTAAATGTCGTACATACATCCATGGACCTCCATCTGCCCTATCCATGGATCATAAACATGGTATGCAATGCCATCAACTTCCCAACAACCACAGATCCAGTCCTTCCTCTCCAAATCTTCAACAAAAACAACATTCGTAAAATGGACTTGAAGTTCCACAAGTACCCTGAGGATCCAGAGGAAGGTATTCAAGAAGAAGGAGATACCGGTGTTGCTCCCACCGAATGAACTGAGATGGCCAAAGATGAACCTTTTGGACCCGATCCAGCTGTGTCAACTTCAACACCTGGGTATGCCAAGCGATACAATCTGGACAGGATTAGAGCAATTCAGAGGGATATCCACTCAGTGCATGAGAGGCTTACCGTCCTGGAACAGTTGGTCCAAGGTGTGCAGCAAACGGTCCAATAATTGATAGATCTGATGACTTGCCGGCGCGACGACACGGCACCGTCTTCCTCAACTCCATAAGCACTGATGTCTGGATGCTATCACATACACTTCACTCTTACTTCCACGTATGAACATTAGTATCTTTTTGGATGTTCTACGTTCTCATGGGTGTATGTGATAACTCTCTAACTTGTAAAGGCTGACGTTTTGTTTTTTTGTTTTTGGTTGTATATGCCCACGGTTGGGCCAAATACTGATAATACTTCTGGGTGCTCTTAAATGGGCTTGGTGAATTTTTTATTGGGATAACTGTTAACCTACTGCTGTCTGTGGTAGTAGGTGTTTTGGATATTTGGATATTTTTTACCTGTGGCTGGATGTAATTCACATTTTACTGCCATTTTTATGTTTCATAGATCCCCTAGTTTATATGATATGGAATGCATGTGATGTTTCTTAATGATTATCCTATTTGCTATATCACTGCTCTATCTATTCTGCTATGCATACATATCTACTGCAAATGATATTGGTTAATCAACTGTTAAAATATTTTACATCTATATGTTCTATGCATATTCCTCTGGATGTCGGTTCTCCCACGTTATTTTAACTTCAGTCAATATCAACTGCTATATCTTTGTCAATGACTGACAAAAAGGGGGAGAACAGTCCAAAAACCCCGACTGAAAAATTGAATATCTGCTTGAATGGTGTTGCGGGTGCTAGGGGGAGCAGCTGCACCAAGATAAGGGGAGTTTGAACTCAGGGGGAGCAGATACTAGGTTGTGTACACGTCTTCACTAAAAATTGTAAAATTGTGTAAAATGCATGTACACAATTTTAACTTCAGTCAATATCAACTGCTATATCTTTGTCAATGACTGACAAAAAGGGGGAGAACAGTCCAAAAACCCCGACTGAAAAATTGAATATCTGCTTGAATGGTGTTGCGGGTGCTAGGGGGAGCAGCTGCACCAAGATAAGGGGAGTTTGAACTCAGGGGGAGCAGATACTAGGTTGTGTACATGTCTTCACTAAAAATTGTAAAATTGTGTAAAATGCATGTACACACAATTTAGGATGTGTTTGTCAAGATACTGCTCTAGGGTGTTTTAGTATTTTGTCACGTAATTGACAAAGGGGAAGATTAAAAGTGCCCTTGTTTGTCAATTAGCGTGAGTGTTGAGTCAGTCAGACTGCAGAGCCTCATAGGAAGATCAATTCAAGCGTCTGTCTCAACCGGATGTGTCCAAGCTCACCAAGGTAAATATAGCCTCACATCCCTTGTCTCAAAATACCAGGTATATAAAACCCTTACAACAAACTAGAACATCATATGGTTTTTAAGTTAAGAAAACTTTTTTCAAAATAGGAAAATTCTCTAAGTTTTCTTGCTTTGTCGATTTATCGATACACATCTCGATATGTTCGACCTATGCTGTCGATGTCCTCAATACCTAAACGATATCATCGGAATGAGGACAAAAGTGTCCAGCAACCACATATATTTCTGGATGGATTTATCGTTGTATGATGTACCTATCGATATCATCGATATTTGAATCTCGAGTCCATCGAAGGTGACTTGATAATATCGACAGGCAGATCTCTGGCGCCCCTATTTTTTCTTAAGAATATCATATATGCATTGATAAATCGAAGCCTCCTTAATACCATTGAAGTTCAAATCTCGATGATATCGGAAGGCTCTCGATGATATCGGTCTTGGCGCCAAGTTCTTCCAGCAAAATATTTCAGGGTGGTTTATCTATGATCGGGAGTCACTCGATAGAATCGATATTCAAATATCGATGATATCAGTATGGTTTCGATGGCAATGAACAAGGACAGAAACTATCCAGGAAACTTAAACGAAAATTTCCTAGATTTATCGATGCATTGACACCGTATCGATATCATCGACATTCAAATTCCAATGATCTCGAAGGTCCCTCGATCATTCGTAAAAACCTGAAATATTTTATAGCATGTCTCTCTCTCATTATTTAAATGTCGTTGAATCGACACTAGTATCGATAGAATCAGAGTTCGAAATCCAATGACATCGACACCTGTTTCGATTCCATCGACCAGCTGGTAAGAGGTTTCAAAAGCGTATGACATTTGATTTTGTGTCATCGAGCGAACCATCGATGCCATCGAGAATATACGCTCGATGATATTAAACCTGCATGATAATATCGAACTCTGTCATAAATGTGATTGTTTTATATCCATTGGAACCTTTTACCTATATATATAGAGGACTTGTCTATTATTGCTGGTAGAGAAAGAAGAGAGTGTTTTTGTGTGTTTTACCTTAGATCATATACCTAAAGCCCTTTCTCTTAGGGAAGTTCATCCTCCAATCCACCCTCATCATTGACATTCAATAGAGTTGATTAAGGAATAAACTTTTGCATTCAAGGATCCTCCATCTACTACCTTAAATGACAAATCATTAAGCTAGGATGCCTTGAATGCATAATCGGAATCACTCTATCTTCCTTATAGAAAAACACTTTATAGAGTAGGATTCCGTCTTAACCTTGACCCAACCCGAAGCCTCGCATTGGTTCGTCATTTTTATTGCGGATCAAGAAAGCTGAAGATTCTTCATCAACAAAGAGGAGATCTTCGTCAATGTGCTGAATGTGACTCATCCACTTATTTATAAGTTATTAAAGTCCAGAGGACACTTGTGATCATTCCTTTTTGGGATTGGGTCTTAGGTGTTTCTCACCCTTGCAAGCCCTCGTAGGAGGCCTCCGGCGGGAGTGTACGTGGTGGGTACGTAGTGCTGACCCTTGCTCTATGGAGAGCATAAACTTCCGGTTGAAGGTGATCCGAGTGAAACCTCTGTTAGGGTCTTATGCAAGATCCTTGGCCAGTGTGCCTAAAAGTGGGTGCGTTGTGTTGACCCTTGCTCGTGAGAGCATAAAGAGTCTGCCTTAGTGTAGGTTGTAAAGGTTGAAGGTGAACCTGATTTAAAACCTTAGGTTTGAGGTGAACCGCTGTGAAACCTCCTTAGTGAAATCTGGTACACTCAAGGGTTGAGTGCGGATACCGGGAGTGGAGTAGACAAGTAGTCGAACCACTATAAAAATGACTGTGTTTGAGATTGCTGTTCTTCAGTTTGTGTGATTTTCTTTAATATTTTCATATCTGAATATCTGAGATCACACCTCACACACATACACAGTCATATCTATCATAAACTAGTTTGCATATTGTTCACTTCTTAAATAGTTTGTGATTGGATCTTCTACCAGGCTTAAAAGCCAGTAGAGTTACTTTTGAGTAATCCTAATATGTGCTTGTTGTTAGGATTAGTGTAATAGGATTTTAAATAAACCATAAAAACTTTAAAAAGTCCTATTTACCCCCCTTTAGGACATATTGGCATATTCCTACTTCAACTAAAGTGGTCTCCACCGTTATTTCACCAATTTGATCATATGGTCACAAATACCTAGATTTAAGAGGGAAACAAATTTCATATAGATCCAAAACTTCTGCGACCCAAAAAGGGTTTCAGTGGTGGACGTTCAACCTCTACTGTTTTTCTGCAGTGTGGCCCACCTGATAGACGGCATAAATATAGAATAAATACATCGGGGGTGGGTCCCACCATTCTAAACAGATGGACGGTCGGGAATAAATCACATATAACATGGTGGGGTCCGTCCAGTACATCTGGACGGTGTGGATGGAACAAATAAATTAAGGAGTGGCCCACATGGCATCGTACAGAGATGGACGATGCAGGCACAAAATATATATAATAAGGTAGGGCCCCACCCCACACGTGCAGCACGTTTGGGTGTGTCTCATACCCAAAATAAAAAGGGATGGACGGTATGTATAAAATACACACATCAAGGAGGATCTCACCATCAAGGCCTTTGCACTGGACGGTGCAGATAGAATACTGCAGCACTGTGGGTCACGTCCCACATGAACGACCACCTCATCAGGGCCCCACTGTCCCTACGTGGACGGTGTGGATCAGATCTATACAGTAAGTAGGGTCCATGGCTGGACGGTGTGGATGAAAACACATATCATGGTGGAGTGCACGGGAACAAAAGATGGGTGGACGGTGCAGATAAAACTGTACCTCGTGATGGGGCCAACGAGGCTTGCTGCATTAAAGTGGCAGCTGCAATTACTGGCTGCTGGCCCATCAAAATAAAAATAAAAATAAAATAAAAATGGATGGACGACATTAATAAAACTTATGCATCATGGTTGGGTGGATGTGGCCCACCTATTTTGGATCAGCTGCCATGTGCCTTACCCTCTAACAACGCATGCTACTGGACGGTCTGGATGACCCAATATCAGGATGGGCCCGTGATTAAGCGAAAATATGGATGTTTGGATGAAGCACATACATCAACGGGACCCACAGAGTGCTAACGTTACTCACAGCTGCAACGTCCAGCTGCTGGCCTAGCGTCCTGCAGATAGACGGTTGGATGTGCACACATATCGAGGAGGGTCCACACGGTGGACGGTGTAGCTAAAACTCATACATCATGGTGTGGCCCACCATCTAATAATCTGGACGGTGAGGATGCTGCACATATATCACAGTGGGGTCCACCATCCCAGCTCGACGGCTGGATGAAACACATGAATCAAGTAGGCCACACAAGCAACACATAAAAAAAAGGGAGGGAGAGAGAGAAAGAGAGAACGGTGGAGATGGGAGGGACCCCGCCACTATGGGTCCCTCATTGATACAATACATACATCAAGATGGGTCCCACCATATGTGGGCCATCAATCCACAAATCAACTCAAAAAAAAGACACCCACCTAAAGATCTTCTCTTCCTTCTTTCGCCTATAGCCTCTAGAGCTCCAATGGATGGACTTCAATGGTTGAGATCAATCATGGAGGGTGGGGATGAGAGATAGGGAAGTGGGCCACATCTAGCTTCTCCATGGAAGCTTGGACGATTGCTCTCATGGGAGTTGCTTGGAAATGAGAGAGAAATGAGAGAGAGGGGTGATGTGAGTGATGGAGTGATGGGGAGAGAGATGGGTGAAGTGATGGAAAGTTGACTTTTGAGGATGGGTAGTTGTACTTGGGGATGGGTGTGAGTGATGTGAGTGATGTGATGTATACTTGACATTTGATGTGATGGATTCTCTCGGGATTGCAACGCGTAGTGTTTTCCTCGAACTGAACGCGGGCCCACATATCTTAGCCTAGGTATCGCCTCGACACGCGAGAAGTGGCTTCGGAACTGTGGCGACGGCGCGGTCGCTAGGGTACAAGTCTCGGGTTGAGTCGACTCTGAAATGTGAAATACGACTCAGGGTCGCGTGCGAATATAGATTACAGGTCACGGGTTGTCAGCATTCAACCGGGAGGACTGTGGAAGCCTACGAAACGGTACGGTTTAAGATACGGGCCTTACAGACCCCACCACTATTGGGCCCTCCCAAATCTAATGAATACATCTAGTGGGTCCCATAATAAGTGGGCCCCTAGAAATCGAAATCAACGGTGGATCACCCACCTATCGGCCTTCTTCTTTAGCTCCTTGGACTCGTATGCTCCTTGTCTTCAATTTTAATGGAAGTTGACGGAGATGAATGGTTGAGATGGGAGATGAGAAGGTGGGCCACACTTAGTTTTTGGGAGAGAGCTTGGACTTTTGAAGCTCTCATGGGATTTGGGAATTGCTTAGAGAATGAGAGGGAGAAGGAATGATGGATTGATATTAGATGGGTGTTGTAAGGAAGGGAATGGAGAGGTATGGTTTTGTTTGAAATTTAGAAAAAGAGGGATGGGTAGGGAGAGAGAGAGTTGACTTGGGGAATGGGAATGGGATGGGTTGCTTGTACTTGTGGTATGGTGTGTACTTGACTTGATTGATTGATGATTGATGGGATAGGTCGTAGAGATTCTCTCAGAATTCCCACTCGCGGTGTTTCTTCGGAATGAACGCGGGCCCACATCTCCTGGCCCGAGTATCGGATCGGTGCGCAAGTCACGGCATTGGAACTGCAGCGACGGTGCGGTCGCTAGGGTACAAGTTTCGGGTCGAACCGACTCCAGTATGCAGGACTCGACTTAGGATCACGCGTAAAGGTGGGATTGTAATGCCCTGAAATTCGGGGGCCGAGTATGAACTCAACTCCTGAGTTCCAACGCATCACTTATGCAACATACACAATGATGGTTAAATGTTTTCTGAGTTAGAGCAATAAACATGAATGAGATTATACCAAAATAGTAATCATACTCCAGTTCAATTGTATAAAGGCAAGCGGAAGACTGAAATTGTATATTTAAAGTATGTAAGGAAACAAAAATTTTTATGAACATCAGAGTATGATCGTTAACTGAGTACCCATATACATGTACTGTTTTTTAAGTCAAAAATCAAAATACAATCTAAAGATGTGTCCTGCAATCCCCGCGATGCAATCGGCCTAAGCAAAGCCGTCGGAATACTGCATAAACGAGAACTCATCCTGGTCCTCGTCGAAATCGGGCTCCGGCTCCTGAACCGACGCACCGTCTATACCTGCGACAGAGTCTGGTTGGTGTTGCAAACACCGTCCCGTAACGTGGGAGTGAGTAGCTAACTCAGTGGAACAATAAAGCATAGGTTAACATGTTATCAATTCAATCAAGCAGTAATGATAAAACAGTACAAATCAAACAATTCTAACTACTCTTATTAAGTGCGAGAATGAAATGACATGATGCTGTATGCCCTTGCCAAACCACCCTCATGCGACATCATCTTACGTTCACGAATGCATAACTCCCTCAGTGCTCCACATCTACTAGGCATATGCGGTGGTATGATGAACATGATTACTAAGTTATTATTATTCCATTTCAAACAGCAGTATTGGGAAACTAAGGTACCTCCCTTGTATCATTCCCAAACATGATCCATTCTAGGGTCGTCAATCCTAGTTAATCTCATACGATATTATGGTTTGAGAGACATAGCGAAGGCATCGCAAAGGGCTCGTCACCCGTCAGCGTGGATACAGATCTCACCGTATGCGGCTCAATTGCTCGCCGTCAGCTCGAGTACAGGTCTCACCGTACTCGGCTCAATCACTAGCCGTCAGCTCGAGTACAGGTCTCACCGTACTCGGCTCAACTCATACTCTAGTTGCTGTGAAAGACTCGTCGCCAATCACAGACCCTTGGAGTATACTCGAAGATACTACAGAGGACTCGTCGCCCGTCAGCACGAGCACAAGTCTCACCGTACTCGGCTCTCGCCGTAAGTATCGACAGCTCGAATACAGTGTCCCATACCACCGTATTCGGCTCACGAGTTCAGGTTGCTCAATGGTCACTATGGGGAGGCACTTGGCCCCAGCATAGGCCGACAGCTCGGCCACGGTGTCCCATACCACCATGTCCGGCTCATGAGTCTTAGCGGATCGAGGTACCATGGTTAACGGGATCGCCACTGGTAAGTTTGGTACCCTAGTTTCAAACAGTAATGACCAAACATGGTGAACACACATCCAACATATCGGTTTACTTGACGAGCCTGACTAGCTCGAGCGCACAACAAGTTGGGCGATATGAAGCGCAAAAGCGATCCGTGTGGCCAACCACTATCGCCAACCGAAGTACGACTCGGGTTCATCAGACACATCCCTTGTGGCGACATGAATCTCAGCCACAATCTCAAGTCTGGTACCGAATGCTTGAACTATAGACATAGTCCCAACCTCAATCAATCTTCATCCATATCATCTGGAGTAAAGCATGATAAACAAAGTAATACAAGCATGTTAACAGGCATGTCATAAGGCATGTTATAAAGCATGAAGTAAAGCATGTTGTAAAGCATGTTTTAGAGTACTATACAAATAGGGATACAATTACATACACATCACAAGTGAGTGGTTATAGCAAACCACCACATGGAGGGTATCCTACATGTCTCTAAGGTAGTCGGGAATTCCATATCAGCACCTATCTAAGGCACTAACACTCAAGCATCTACACTCACAAGTATTTACACAAACACTTAGAGTACGTTATTCCAACATACATGACGTATATTAGCAAAATATGTATTAGGACTAACCTTTCGCCAAGTGAGTATTTTATCCATGTATATCATAATCATACATCAAATAATCATGACAATTGCATTTCCAAAATTTACACATGTACGGTATTTCTAGAATACACAACTTCAACATACATAGTGTTTACAAGCGGACATGTTTTACGGCGATTCCTTTCGCCAAACAAGTATTTTATCCATATACGGTATAATCATACATTAAATAAACATGTCAAACATTTTTCCAAAAAAAATACGTATACGGTATTTCTACGTATACCTAGAGTATGTGAAATTCCATATTCTACAACGTTAATCGAAACAGAAAACGGAAAGCACTTTGTACATGTGCAATTGCATGCAGATCATGAATCTATCATTATCTGACATTGAAAGCGTTGAAAAACGGATCTGTAAGGTTTGGTGAGCTTCCGTATTCGGGAGTTTTCTTGCCTAAAGAGCGGAATCGGTTAGCCATTTCATAATCTATAGCCTATACACTTCAAATCAGACCTAGGGTTAGGGTTTCTCACCTTAAAACAAAGTGGATACCGCCGGGAAAGCTCCTGGAAGGAGGCGGTGTAGGCCGTGCGATGATTGAAAGCAGCAGGAGGAAGTACTCCCACAAATCTCAAGCTTTTCTCTCCCTTTTCTCTCTCTCTAGGGTTTTATCCCAAATTCGTATGGCTGTGAGAGGGGCTGTTCTAAGCTCCTTTTATAGCCTAAAACCTCCCCAAAATAGACTCAGGTTTAAGGGTTACTGCTAATATAGGTATTTCGTCACTTTTCCAGCTCAAAAGAGGGGTTCTGGTGGCCCTCCTTGAGCCAAACGTCAGACTTAAGCTCTCCACACATGGATCTACGTGGGATTACGTTTTCGACTCGATCGGATTCCCAGATCGCACGTGGCGGACCACTTTCAGTTCAACGGTCAGTGGGCCACAATCCGAAATTCCAAGTACATGTAAATGTTCCTGAAATTTTTTCTGATGCAAGGGTGTAATTTGGTCTGATTCTGACGGTCTGGTTGCTTAATACTGATGCACAAGCGAATGGTGCCAGATCACTATTCCAGATATTTATTTTGTAAAGGGAATAGTGTTTTTCACACTCCCTCGCTCCGGATCCAAACGAATGGCTGTGGGACATCGACTGGACCTGATTTCTGAGGTGGTTGTCAAGCCCAGTGAGGCGGTCCTAGTTCCTTAACTTCGTGTTAATCGGACTTCCGATGTGCGGTCTAGACCTAATACAAAGTTTCATTTCATTCCTGAGAGCAGCCGGGTAATGAGTTTGGTTCTAAACTTTAGGGTAACCTAGAGCCACTGATTTTGCAAGTTTTGGGTCTTGCAGATCGTATTTAAAGCGATCCCAACGGATTTCATGGCTAATCGAGTTTTGTACTTAGTTAACTTTGTTAATTTTCTAAAGGATTTAATCCTAATTGATTTCTGGTCGAGGTGGTACTCGAGCCAACGTAGTGAAATTTACGGGTCGTTACAATCTACCCCCCTTAAACAAAAATTTCGTCCTCGAAATTTATACCTTTTCGTATTCCTCGAGAATCTGAGGGTAGTTCTTCATGACCTCGGCCTCAGTCTCCTAAGTAGCTTCCTCCTCGGAATGATGTGTCCATAGCACCTTCACAAGTGGAATGACCTTGCTACGTAGTACCTGCTCCTTCCTGTCAAGGATACGTGTCGGACGCAACTCATACGTAGCATCCTCGCTCAGCTGTACCTGCTCCTATCTGATGATATGCGAAGGATCGGGAACGTACTTCTTCAGCATAGACACATGAAATACGTTGTGTACCGACACAAGTGGTGTGGGCAAAGCGAGATGATACGCCACATCACCCACTCGATCCAGTATTTGAAAGGGACCGATAAACCTCGGTGTGAGCTTCCCCTTCTTCCCAAACCGAAGGACTCCCTTCATAGGGAAAACTCGAAGGAACACATGATCTCCGACCTCAAACTCAAGCGGTCGTCGCCTCGTATCGGTGTAACTCTTCTGCTTGCTCTGCGCTGTAAGTAATCGACGCCTGATAATGTCGACCTTCTCTGTAGTCGCCTGTACCAACTCCGGGCCAATCATACTACGCTCGCCAACCTCAGCCCAACAATGCGATGCTCTACAAGGACGACCATATAGAGCCTCATATGGCGTCATGCCAATAGTCGCCTGGAAGCTGTTGTTGTAGGCGAACTCTGCGTACGGAAGATAGTCATCCCAGCTGTCCTTGAAGTCCAACACACATGCTCGCAACATATCCTCCAGAATCTGATTCACCCGCTCTGTCTGCCCATCAGTCTGAGGATGAAACGCCGTACTGAACTTCAACTTCACACCCATCGCCTCCTGGATACGAGTCCAGAAGATAGATGTGAACCGAGTGTCTCTATCTGACACGATCTCTAAAGGAACTCCATGCAGACGGATGATCTCTCTGATGTACAATCTAGCCAGCTCATCTGCAGAGTTCATAACTCTAATAGGGAGGAAATGGGCCGATTTGGTCAACTGGTCCACAATCACCCAAATGGAATGGTGTCCCTTCCTCGTCTTCGGCAACCCTGATATGAAATCCATGGAGATGAAATCCCACTTCCACTCTGCTATGGGCATGGGCTGAAGCAGTCCAGGAGGTCGGCGATGTTCTGCCTTGACCTGCTGGCACGTCAGACACCGAGACACATACTCAGCGATGTGGGCCTTCATATTATCCCACCAATACGTCCGTCTCAAATCCTGATACATCTTCGTACTACCAGGATGCATCGCAAGCTTCGAGTTATGGGCAGACTCGAGAAGCTCGCGTCTCAAGTCAGGCACATCAGGAACGCATAGGCGGCCATGGAATCGTAAACCCCCATCGGAACCAACTCTCCACTCGGAGTCCTCGGCATCGCTAACCTGCTCTCGAAGCTCAGACAGTCATATATCGCCCTCCTGGGCCTCAACAATCCTGTCGTCAATAAATGGTCGCACCCGAACGTGTGCAACACACTCAAATGGCTCCTCGACAGTGAGTCTCTGCTCGAAGTCCCGTACGAACTCAACCATGTCCCACTCAGCTATCATCAATGGCGCCGCAAATGCTATCACCTTCTTGCGGCTCAACGCGTCTGCCACAAGGTTCGCCTTGCCAGGATGGTAGGAAACCTCGAACTTGAAGTCCTTCAAGGTCTCCATCCATCGGCGTTGTCTCATATTCAAGTCTCGCTGTGTGAATATGTACTTAAGGCTCTTGTGGTCGCAGAAAAGCTCGAACTCCTCTCCGTAGAGGTAATGTCTCCAGAGCTTCAATGCAAAGATGACAGCTGCCAATTCCAAGTCGTGTGTAGGGTAATTCTCCTCGTGCTTCCTTAATTGTCTCGAGGCATACGAAATTACCCTATCCTTCTGCATCAGAACACAACCCAAGCCAACGCGAGACGCGTCATTATATATCGTGTACTTCTCCCCTTGCTCTGGCAATACTAGTACAGGGGCGAACGTCAACTTGTCCTTCAGCTCCTTAAAAGCTGCCTCTGCCTTCTCATTCCAGGCGAACTTTAGGTCCTTCCGAGTCAACTGAGACAATGGCCTGGCGATCTTCGAGAAATCCCGAATGAAGCGTCTGTAATACCCAGCCAGACCAAGGAAACTCCTCACCTCGGTAACCGATTCAGGTTGCTGCCAATCCTGAACCACAACTACCTTAGCAAGGTCCACTGCTATCCCATCCTTGGACACTACATGTCCCAGGAACTTGATTTCTTCCTGCCAGAAGTCGCACTTCTTATATTGTACGAACAACTGGGTCTTCTCCAGTGTACCCAACACCGCTCTCAAGTGCTCCTTGTGCTCCTCCCGACTCGTAGAGTATATCAAAATGTCATCAATAAAGACGATGACGAATCAGTAAAGGAAGGGCCGAAATACCCGGTTCATCAGATCCATGAACACGGCTGGTGCGTTCGTGAGGCCAAACGACATCACAAGGAACTCATAATGCCCAAAGCACGTCCTGAAGGCTGTCTTCTGCACGTCCTCATCTCTCACGTGCAACTGGTGGTACCCTGACTGAAGATCAATCTTCGAGAAATACTTCGCCCCTCTCAACTGATCGAACAGATCATCTATCCTGGGCAAAGGATACTTGTTCTTCACCGTGACCTGGTTCAACCTACGGTAATCAATACACAACCGTAGCGACCCGTCCTTCTTCTTCACAAATAACACAGGTGCTCCCCAAGGAGACACGCTAGGCCGTATAAAACCCTTCTCTACAAGCTCGTCAATCTGTCTCCGCAGCTCCTCCATCTCACATGGAGGCATACGATAAGTCGGCAACGAGATGGGCGTCGCACCAGGCGTAAGATCAATCGTAAAATCAATCTCGCGCCGAGGAGGTAAACCAGGAATAGTCTTAAACACACCAACAAATTCCTGAACCACCGGCGTACACTCCAATGTCGGACCATCAATCGGCACAAGTAAAGCAGCATAACAATCAACACGGCAGGGCCAACTGACCTGCACTGGAAACGTAAAAGTTGTGCCGTCAGATCCATAGGCAGTCACGATCCGAGAATCGCAATCTATCTCCGCCCTCATCTTGGTGAGCCAATCCATACCAAGGATAACGTCGTAGTGCCATAGTGGAGCAACAATGAGGTCGACGAGCACTGTGCTGCTACCCAAAACTATCGAACAACCCTCACATAACTGTGTGACATCCGAACAGGTCCTAGTAGCCGTAGTGAGTCTCATTCCCTTAGTGGGAATCATATGCAAATATAGACGTTTAACCGCCCCACAAGAAATAATAGAAGTCGTGGACCCAGTGTCCACCAATAAAGAAATGGGAGTACCATGAATATAAGTCGTACCCTCAAAAGCCGTCGGTGCCGAAATCGACGTCTCCGGTGCCTCGGCAACAAGCGTATATACCCGAACCTGCTGCTGACGGTTCGGCTGGAGAGCCAAGGGTCGCTGTGGCGGCCTGAAGCGCGACACAGGAGGTCGGAAAGAAGGATGTGCAGGAGCAGTCTGTAGCGGTGGAGCTGATATGGCCTGTGGATAAGGGCGATCTAATCTCTGCGGTGGTGCAAATCCGCTAGCCCTCATGCGCGAGAAGCAACTCTCAGCAGGATGTCCCGGTTTCCCGCAAAACGTGCAGGTCACCAGCGGGCGTCTCACAGGAACAACTGGTGCTGCGGCCCTGGGAGGCGAATCAGCACGAGGCCTCTTGCCTAAGATAGGCCTGCTCTGTAAATCCTGCCGTGGCCTCGCAACCGTAGCACCAAGCGATCTGGCCAATCGGTCAACATCCTGCTCGGCCGTCATAGACATGTCGACCAATGCCGCATATGTGGGGATACTGAGGCAGCATAGCTTCGACCGTATGTCAGGTCGCAAGCCTCCAGTGAAGCGACACATCCTCATCTGCTCATTGACGAGGATAGTTGGGACAAAGCGGCCCAACTCAGTGAAGCGGTGCTCATACTCCGTCACTGTCATGCCTCCCTGCCTGAGGCACAGGAACTCATCTCCCTCTCGTGCCGATAAGTCTGCGGGTAGTATTTCTCGTGGAACCGGAACTCGAAAGCCTCCCAGGTCCATACGTAATCTACCGCGACCGTCCGCAGCACACAGTCCCACCATAAACTGGCCTCCCTCTCAAACATGAAGGAAGCCAACTCGACCTGCTCTTCCTCTGAACAGTGTAGCATCCGTAGCATCTTGGAGATGCGGTCTAACCAGAACTCTGCCTCATCGGGTCTATGAGAACCCATAAATGAGGGAGGCCTCAAGCACTGAAATCGCTCGAGTAAACCACGTGTACCTACATCTCCAGTAGGAGGTGCGACGGATGTGGGCAGAGGCACATCCTCAAACTGAGCAGGAGGCTCAGAATGCTCATCAGGATGTGCGGATGTCGTAGGTGGAGTCGTACTACCACCATGGGATAAGGCCTCAGCGATAGTGGCCATAAGCTGCTGGTGCTGCTGCTGCTGTATATGTTGCTGCTGCTGCTGCATCTGCTGCTGATGCATCATCATCATCAGCTGCTCAATCCTATCTGTCGGCGGAGCAGCCTGACAGTCATGCTGCGCAGAAGAAGACGGTCGGTACTGCTCACGGACCGGGGTCGTATAAGGTGGCAGTCCACCGGTAGGACCAGCAGGAGGCTGATCAGAACCCAACCCTCGGTCCGTAGGACCGCTACTACCAGAAGGAGTCTGGTCCATAGAGCCAGTCAGACGGAGATGTGTCGTGCTCCGCGTATACTGTCGCGGCATGCCCTATACAACATAGGGTACAACATTTGTGAGATACAGCATAACACACATCATAAAGCACTTTAAGCATTCCACACATCATCAAAACAAAAGAGGCTACATGCCTTTCATTTACCCAAAATTGTCATAATACATGGAATACAGAGTTACATGAATCATGACAGAAATCACATGATAGCCAATACATCCACAACATCAAACACTTAGAACACTCTACTATCTATTACATCAACTACATGAAAACATAAACCGCATATCGCGGTAACCAAAAACAAACAACAACCACACACAACAACGTGGATGACTAGGCATCCGAATCAGGCGATGAAGGAGGGGCATTCTTGTCCTGCATACAACACAAGATGGCCTTTAAGGTACGAGACACCTTGCTAAGCTTGGTTCGGACTCGCCCGACTTCCTGTTGCAGGGCGGCTTGACCCTCCTCAAGACGGGCCAAACATGCATCAAAGGCATCCCGATCCACGCCCTGCTCCTGAGCCGCAGGAGGTGAACTCTCATCAGTGTCCTGAGCCTCAGGTTCTTCTTCCTCTTCTTCAGCTTCACTTCCATCTTCGCTCGTATCTTCATCGCTCTCAATCTCATCCTCACTCTCGTCCTGTCGGGCCCATTGTCACTGTGCCCCAAGCTTCATCTGTTTGAGAGTGTTTTCGTCAATCTGGTGGACCTGTATTGGCATTTATGTCCCCAGACTATAGCCATACTCCCGTACGATCCTGCATATGAGTCGGCCGAAAGGAAGCGAATCAGAACTCCTGGTGGAGCGTGCAACACTCACGATCTGTCACAACACGAAAGTGGGCACACACAAGTTCGCCCGCTGCCCCACTTGGTACAGAAAATCAACCATAAGGCGGTGCACTAGCTGCGATTACTGTGTCTGGGGTAGAGATTGTATGTGAAGATGTGATGTAGTAGGTGGAAGTCTTCAGACATGTGGGACGGTAGCAGGCTTTTGTTTGGCTGCCATTCAGCTAGTCGGCCACCACAAAGGTATCGGGTGCGACGATCCCTTTCATGAGCAGTCGCCAAATTCAGCTCGCTAGCATGTACGTCACCAAGGGGCATATTCATAAGCCGCGCGATCATCTTCACATCAACGGTGACGAATAGATCCACCCCAACTACGAGCCGGAACTGCAAAGGGTCAAGCGAAGGCTCGCGAATGTTGGCGTAGAAGGCTCTGACAGTGCCGAAATTTGCGCGACCCCTGACCTCAAATAACGAGCCCCAGAGGGCCGCCTCCACTTGCGTAAACAAATAATACTCCCCAAATAGCCGACCATCCACTTGGGCTTCGAAAAGAACCCTGCGGTCCTCATAGACACCATGAGGTAGCGCCGCCAACTGCACCCGTTCGGCAGGGATCCGGGGATCAAGGTCCCGCTTCGTGCAAAACTCCCGGGCAAAGCTCGAGCTAGCGGCAGCGCCTCGGGTCGCCTCGATCGTGTAGGGTGACTAGGCCCGGCCTCATCAGTGACACACTTCCTCTTGCCCATCAGAGAGAGGATGGTGGAGATGGAGAAAAGGGCCGCCACAACACCAAAAAGGGCCATGGAAAATCGATGAAATAGGGAAAAAAAAGGGACTGATCTCCCAAGTTCTTCACGATCAGCAGATCTAACAGACGTGGGAGGTGAAAAAGATTAGGGAAATGGAGAAAGAAAATGGGAAGGACGGTTTGGGAGAGAGCTCCCACGGTTTTGGGACCTCCAACAACGTGTAGGGGGTCCAAACGAGTGGAAAGAAGAGGAAATGTAGAAGAGGGCAGCGTACCACGATGTAGGATGATGAGAAGTGGTCGAAATTGGTAGAGAAGAGAGGTGGAGAGGCGTTTTGCAAGGGAGGGCAGCAAGGTGGAAGGGAAAAAACGGCCAAGGGAGGGGGTTTGTGAAGGAAGTGGGACTTTTTGGAATAGTTTTAGGATGGGAGCTAGGGTTTTGGGTTGTAGGGACCCCCAAAGTCGACTGGCCCAGACCGTGGGCCCGGCCCAACCCGAAAACCGGCGAGGGCCTCACCAAAAAATTTTGGAATTTTGGAAATAGGGCTCCATGGTTGTGATCCTCCAGTCCCCTGGGCCCCAAAAATCCCTGGGTCCCACCTTGGATCCCTCCAGAAGTGTTCCGTTTGGCCCCCGATCCCGATTCGCTCCATTTCGGGTAGTTTCGGAATAATCAAACGTAACTTGCAATCCGGAATGAGTTATCTGACGTAAAATATATGAATTTGGGGTAGAACGAGCTAATGAAGCCAACCAACCCTGCAACGCAGGGTTGCGCAGCCCAGAATTGCGAGAAAACCCTCCGATTGACGGTAATTTCTCCATTTCAATTTCATTTTGCTAAAAATGGTAGTTTTAGTTTAATTACTCTTCATCCGTTGGGTTTTAGGAGTTGCGCTCATCGCGCAAAGAACTTAGAATAATTAGGAGGACGGTTTGGTGAAGCCAAATAGGACACTTACTATTTTTTGGCTGAGAACCTTGCGCATTAGTAGACATCACGACCTTATAATAAGTCACGAATTCTAGGAGTCTTAGTTGTAGTTTGTTTCTGATTTCATTCTCATTACCCTATTTAAAGGGTTGTGAACGGTCTAGGAATGTTTTAAGGTTGACCCGTGCGACCATGGTTGAATACGGACTCGATTTCGGCGTTCGACTTTAGTGAACTTCACCGATTGGCGAAATCGGAATACCTATGACTGTTTCTATGTTCTTGCGCACCCTCCTAAGTTGTAATGCGTCAGTGGACATCGTGGGATCATAACTCAGGTCCGGTTTAATCAAAATCATGCTCTGATACCAACTTGTAATGCCCTGAAATTCGGGGGCCGAGTATGAACTCAACTCCCGAGTTCCAACGCATCACTTATGCAACATACACAATGATGGTTAAATGTTGTCTGAGTTAGAGCAATAAACATGAATGAGTTTATACCAAAACAGTAGTCATACTCCAGTTCAATTGTATAAAGGCAAGCGGAAGACTTAAATTGTATATTTAATGTAAGGAAACAAAATTTTTTATGAACATCAGAGTATGATCGTTAACTGAGTACCCATATACATGTACTGTTTTTGAAGTCAAAAATCAAAATACAATCTAAAGATGTGTCCTGCAATCCCCGTGATGCAATCGGCCTAAGCAAAGCCGTCGAAATACTGCATAAACGAGAACTCATCCTGGTCCTCGTCGAAATCGGGCTCCGGCTCCTGAACCGACGCACCGTCTATACCTGCGACAGAGTCTGGTTGGTGTTGCAAACACCGTCCCGTAACGTGGGAGTGAGTAGCTAACTCAGTGGAACAATAAAGCATAGGTTAACATGTTATCAATTCAATCAAGCAGTAATGATAAAACAGTACAAATCAAACAATTCTAACTATTATTAAGTACGAGAATGAAATGACATGATGCTGTATGCCCTTGCCAAACCACCCTCATGCGACATCATCTTACGTTCGCGAATGCATAACTCCCTCAGTGCTCCACATCTACTAGGCACATGCGGTGCTATGATGAACATGATTACCGAGTTATTATTATTCCATTTCAAACAGCAGTATTGGGAAACTAAGGTACCTCCCTTGTATCATTTCCAAACATGATCCATTCTAGGGTCGTCAATCCTAGTTAATCTATACGATATTATGGTTTGAGAGGCATAGCGAAGGCATCGCAAAGGGCTCGTCACCCGTCAGCGCGGATACAGATCTCACTGTATGCGGTTCAATTGCTAGCCGTCAGCTCGAGTACAGGTCTCACCGTACTCGGCTCAATCACTAGCCGTCAGCTCGAGTACAGGTCTCACCGTACTCGGCTCAACTCATACTCTAGTTGCTGTGAAAGACTCGTCGCCAATCACAGACCCTTGGAGTATACTCGAAGATACTACAGAGGACTCGTCGCCCGTCAGCACGAGCACAGGTCTCACCGTACTCGGCTCCCGCCGTAAGTATCGACAGCTCGAATACAGTGTCCCATACTACCGTATTCGGCTCACGAGTTCGGGTTGCGCAATGGTCACTATGGGGAGGCACTTGGCCCCAGCATAGGCCGACAGCTCGGCCACGGTGTCCCATACCACCATGTCCGGCTCATGAGTCTTAGTGGATCGAGGTACCATGGTTAACGGGATCGCCACTAGTAAGTTTGGTACCCTAGGTTCAAACAGTAATGACCAAACATGGTGAACACACATCCAACATATCGGCTTACTTGACGAGCCTGATTAGCTCGAGCGCACAACAAGTTGGGCGATATGAAACGCAAAAGCGCTCCGTGTGGCCAACCACTATCACCAACCGAAGTACGACTCGTGTTCATCAGACACATCCCTTGTGGCGACATGAATCTCAGCCACAATCTCAAGTCTGGTACCGAATGCTTGGACTATAGACATAGTCTCAACCTCAATCAATCTTCATCCATAGCATGTGGAGTAAAGCATGATAAACAAAGTAATATAAGCATGTTAACAGGCATGTCATAAGGCATGTTATAAAGCATGAAGTAAAGCATGTTGTAAAGCATGTTGTAGAGTACTATACAAATAGGGATACAATTACATACACATCACAAGTGAGTGGTTATAGCAAACCACCACATGGAGGGTATCCTACATGTCTCTAAGGTAGTCGGGAATTCCATATCAGCACCTATCTAAGGCACTAACACTCAAGCATCTACACTCACAAGCATTTACACAAATACTTAGAGTACACTATTCCAACATACATAACATATGTTAGCAAAATACGTATTAGGGCTAACCTTTTGCCAAGTGAGTATTTTATCCATGTATATCATAATCATACATCAAATAATCATGACAATTGCATTTCAAAATTTACACATATACGGTATTTCTAGAATACACAATTTCAACATACATAGTGTTTACAAGCGGACATGTTTTACGGCGATTCCTTTCGCCAAACAAGTATTTTATCCATATACGGTATAATCATACATTAAATAAACATGTCAAACATTTTTCCAAAAAAAATACGTATACGGTATTTCTACGTATACCTAGAGTATGTGAAATTTCATATTCTACAACGTTAATCAAAACAGAAAACGGAAAGTACTTTGTACATGTGCAATTGCATGCATATCATGAATCTATCATTATCTGACATTGAAAGCATTGAAAACCGTAACCTATACACCTAAAGTCCTCACCTTGCCCTTGGAATCTCAATGGATCTGTAAGGTTTGGTGAGCTTCCGTATTCGGGAGTTTTCTTGCCTAAAGAGCGGAATCGGTTAGCCATTTCATAATCTATAGCTTATACACTTCAAATCAGACCTAGGGTTAGGGTTTCTCACCTTAAAACGAAGTGGATACCGCCGGAAAAGCGCCTGAAAGGAGGCGGTGTAGGCCGTGCGATGATTGAAAGCAGCAGGAGGAAGTACTCCCACAAATCTCAAGCTTTTCTCTCCCTTTTTTCTCTCTCTCTAGGGTTTTATCCCAAATTCGTATGGCTGTGAGAGGGGCTGTTTTAAGCTCCTTTTATAGCCTAAAACCTCCCCAAAATAGACTCAGGTTCAAGGGTTACTGCTAATATAGGTATTTCGTCACTTTTCCAGCTCAAAAGAGGGGTTCTGGTGGCCCTCCTTGAGCCAAACGTTAGACTTAAGCTCTCCACACATGGATCTATGTGGGATTACGTTTTCGACTCGATCGGATTCCCAGATCGCACGTGGCGGACCACTTTCAGTTCAACGGTCAGTGGGCCACGATCCGAAATTCCAAGTACATGTAAATGTTCCTGAAATTTTCCCTGATCCAAGGGTGTAATTTGGTCTGATTCTGACGGTCTGGTTGCTTAATACTGATGCGCAAGCAAATGGTGCCAGATCACTATTCCAGATATTTATTTTGTAAAGGGAATAGTGTTTTTCACACTCCCTCGCTCCGGATCCAAACGAATGGCCGTGGGACATCGACTGGAGCTGATTTCTGAGGTGGTTGTCAAGCCCAGTGAGGCGGTCCTAGTTAACTTCGTGTTAATCGGACTTCCGATGTGCGGTCTAGACCTAATACAAAGTTTCATTTCATTCCCGAGAGCAGCCGGGTAATGAGTTTGGTTCTAAACTTTAGGGTAACCTAGAGCCACTGATTTTGCAAGTTTTGGGTCTTGCAGATCGTATTTAAAGCGATCCCAACGGATTTCACGGCTAATCGAGTTTTGTACTTAGTTAACTTTGTTAATTTTCTAAAGGATTTAATCCTAATTGATTTCTGGTCGAGGTGGTACTCGAGCCAATGTACGGAAATTTACGGGTCGTTACAGGGATACAGGTCGAGGGTTGCCTGAATTTGACCGGGAAGACCGCGGAAGCCTACGGAACGGTACGGTCTACGATACGGGTCTTATAACTCTCCCCTCCAAAGAAAAATTTTGCCCTCGAAATTTACATAATCAGCACAACTAGACATAACTCATAAAGAAAGAGAAAACATAGCATCATCATATAAAATCGAACACATCATACATGATACAACATATAATCAATCATCAAAGAGATGGAGATAGCGCTCTCAAATCTCGGCTTCGCACTCCCAAGATGCTTCATCAACATTATAGTGGCCCCTACTGAACTTCAGATCCTGGATTAAAAACGATTGAAACTAGGATACCTTGTAGCCTCAGAATTTTATTAATGATAAATCTAACTAGACGGTCCTATGATCTGGTCGCGCGAATCATTGGCAACTCCTTCTGATGACTAAGGGTCCTGCTAGGCTGTATAAAGTCAGTCTTGTGCCTGTTGGGGAGGTGTGTGTGTCTTCTCTGTGGTTATCGCTGTCGTGGCTGCGACTGGGGTCCGATGGTAGGAGTTGTTGTCGCTACTGGTGATGCTGAAGGTGGGGACACTCCCGCCAACGGTGTCTCGTCTCACCGCACCCATGACAGACACCGGTGAACTGCCTTAGAGGTGGTGCTAAGGGTATTGTCGATGCTCAGATGGATGAGCGATTCATATGCCTCTGAGGCCGTCGATGTTGCTGCTGCTAGGAGTTAACGGAGCGGGCCTGCCTCTTCTGGTCTCTTCTTTGGTCACCATCCCTCTGTGAACTGACCCACTCGTCCTCATAAATCTAAGCCCTCCGTACTACCTTCTCAAAAGTCAGGAGCTCATGCCCAACAACATGGCCTCGGAGATTATAACGTAAGTTGTTCTCAAAACAGCAGGCCTTCCGTCCCTCATCATTAACCAAATAAGGCGCGAACCTAGATAGCGCCACAAAATGGGCCACATACTGCGCCATGGACATACCCCCTATCCAAAGTCTCGAACTCTAACGCTCTCTGACGACGAATGTGGTCGAGAAAGTACTACTGTTCGAATCGATCAATAAAATTCTCTCATGTCCAGATAAAATTAGGCCTTGCAACAGGGGTGACGGAGGTCTACCAGTGCTCGGTCTCACACAAGAGAAGAAATACTGCCAACCGGACTCGCTGTTGGGTTGTTCATGCCATAGTATAAAAAATCTTCTCCACATCGGAGTGTCATTTCTTGGCTGCTGTCGGATCTGGCTCACCCTGGAAACGCAGATGATCGAGTTGTCTAAACTATCGAAGAAGAGCGCTCGCGCGCTCCTTCTCTGGTTGGGCTGGCGAAACAACTGAGTGCCTACCCTATCCTTGAAGTGCAACGGTCACAACCTGCAACATCTACTGTAACTGGGAGGTACTCACAGGTACGATCTGATCTGCACTGGTCTCAGGTGGAAGAATGACATCCTCAGGTTGGGGAGTAGGGATTTCTAGTGGCGGAGTGGGAGTCGCTCGAGTCGCTCTCCCGAGTGGCATATCCTATAGGAAAGAATAAAGGCACCTATTATCCTTAAATACTCTTGAATATACACACAATGGTGAACTTTATCAGAAAGTCTCTAAGTTATTCGAACTCGGGGACCTAATCATTCTAAGTTCTCAACAATCATAGAGTTTAGGGTATCTATCAACATATATCTGATGTTATCCTCAGGTATTCCGAAGGTATGCTCTGATACCAACTTCTGTCACGCCCTAAATCTGGAAATCGGATTCACAGGAATCCGGATTGCCGAATCTGATGTCGACAGCCTCCGTAGTGCCCTATTCTCGGCTCCCAGCACCCATATGCAAGGTTCCGATCCTGGGATCCTACAAGGAGGATTTTGCCAACGTGCATTTATCTCATAAGAGGCATAACCACAAGTTTACCCAAATCACAAAGGCAACATTATCATCACATATCCACTAATATAAACATGCTGAAAGGGAAATACATATGTTAAAATTAAAACTCCAGAAGTCAGCTACATACACCAAGCTCCACGCTGCTGCAACCTAACATCACCTGCACGCATCTATCGTGCATAAGCTTATAGAAAGCTTACAGGGTAGTGTAAGTGTGTGTACAAGGTAAGTGTCAAGTATTCAATATAATGCCATAATCATACAATATCAGAAATACTGATAAGACCACGAATCATACGATATCAAAGTAAGTGAAAATACTGACAAATCCATGAGTTAAACAATATCAGAGTACGCAATACAAATCAGCTATGCAAATGAGGAGGCATAAAGAGCCAAATATCAGATGCCGATGATGCAATGCAATATACAATTCTTGATGAGTTCATGAATACCGTTAGCTGTACATAAACCATATAAATATAGAAACACAGTAACCCAAAATGCTATATACCGCGGATGTAATGCAATATGTGGTGCGAATGGAATGACCATGTTGGAGTGTGAAGTCGGGATGATAGTACGTAGTATCATAGGCTATGGGGTCCATCACAAGGGACTTCTATCCAAACCAGTCCCATACCTAAATTTGGATAGTCAGACTCAATGTGGTAAACTCATGATCTCAGGTTAGTCGTGCCCCACAACCGAAATCCTGGCCATTGCGAAGGCACACGTAATAAATAGTTGCGCACCACCAGCCCAAGTGGATAGTGAATGAATAAATGAATGAGTATGCAACTCCTACTCAATAAGTCCACATATCAGTACTGTTCATCTCTTGGATCATCACCGGGGTCTAGTACACTCTACACTAGCTTGCTGTCCCATCAAGCACACAACTGGGTAAGTGGAAGAGACCTCACTATCTGTCGGGCCAGTAGTCAGCCAATATCTACCCGACATGTCGATAGTGAACCCATTCGCGAGCTGGTTAAACGTAGCCTAGCTACGCCTACTCCCTTAGGCGGGTAAGGCCACACCCCCTCCCAACCGACCATGACATAGTGAGAGACGCGGCCTACTAGTATACGGCCCTCATACGCTCATATATATCCACTCGGTCTCGACGTTGGGGCATCCTCTGGTACCAAGAGGGTTTAGGAATTTTCACCCAGGGCCATCTATGACAGCTCGATGCTAATAACATATTTCTGGTGTCCCATCTTGCCATCCCCGATATGCCTGTTGAGGCTACGGCCCTGATGTCGCTAGTGCGTACAGTAATCACAACACACAATGCCAGATGCATGAGTCATACAATCTAGTCATGCATCAATCCTACGCATACTGTGCGCTCATGTGAAACAATCTCCACCTATCAGGGAGTCTCATAACAACCTGCCCAATGACATATGCAATGGTCAACCACATCTCATAACAAACATGCAGATGATGCGTATGGGCATGTATCATGATGATATGCTGTCACATACTCATAATCGGTATCAATAATCGGCATCAACAATTGGCCTCGACAATGTGGACATTCAACCAACATTGCCTCCACGGAATGGCCTGCAAGTGCCTAACATATAGTGGATCCATGGCCTCACACAAGGGCCTAATATACAACACCATGGGCCTCACTCAAGAGTTTAATATACATCACGATGGGCCTCTCACATGGCTTAATATACAACACAATGGGCTCTATCGCCTGGCCCTCAAATGCACACAATGGGCCTCATCACATAGGCCTCACACACATTACATAGGCCTCAAATGCATCATGCCGAGGCCGAATTCTCATCAAAATGGGCCTCAAATATGGGCCGCATATACATCACAATGGGCCTCGACAATTGGCCTTGATATCCGGCCTCGATAATTGGAATCGCCTCAATAATCAGAATCGAAATCGACCTCGATAATTGGAATCGACCTCGATAGTTGGAATTAGCCTCGACAATCAGAATCACCTCTATAATCGGAATCAGAATCAGCCTCAATAGTCAGAATCGGCCTCGATAATCGGACCTCGATAGTCAGAATCAGAATCAACCTTGATAGTCATAATCGGAATGGCCTCGATAGATAGAATCAGAATCAGCCTTGATAGTTAGAATTGTAAAACTCATATCCTAGTACATACTATTTTGTCAACTCCTGTGATCCTTCCCGTCGAATTCCAGCAACCTGCGACTGATAATCGATGTTTGCGCGTGACCCTAAGTCATATCCCGTAGGTTTCAATCGGCTTAATCCGAGATTTATACCATTGCGACAACACCATCACCGTGATTCTAACGATCCAATACCCTCGCAGGGAGTTATGGGCCAGCGTTTATTTCGAAGAAAATGCCGCGCGTTTGCAATCCCAAGAGAATCTCTACAACATGTCCCATCAATCAATCAATTAATTAATCAATGTTTTCTTTCTCCCCAAGTGAAACAACCACTCTTTCTCATCCTCTCTCTTGCACACCCATACATGTCAAGTACAACTTCCCATCACTCCATCACTCACATCCATCACCTCTCCCTTACAACCCCTTCTCTCTCTCTTTCTCAAAACATGAAAATTCTAAGCAACAAGTGGTGAACATCCATGGTTTTCCAAGAGAGAAAGTGAGATGTGTGTGGCCCACTTCCTACCCCAAAATCCGTCATCTTAGCCATTCATTTCTCATCATCCTCCATTAAAGTGAGACATAAGGAGCTCAGCTTTCCATCGGACCAAGAAGATCAAACGGTGGGTGCTTTTATAGGCTAGTTTTCATTTTTTTGTGATGGGATAAGTGAGGCCTACCGATCGATGGTATGGATCTCACTTTGGACCCTAAGATGTGGCTGATGGCCCACGTTGATTATCATGATCATTCCATGATGGGGCCATTCTCCATGGACCCCATCATGATGTTTACTTGATAAGTTTGAAAAAGGTCATCAAGACCTTTTATTTTGGGTGGAGAAGAAATCTCCACTGTTGATTTGATTTGGTGGGCCCACATGTATTGGGACCCACTTGATGTATGATTAAATGCAAGGGAGGGCCCATAGTGTCGGGGTCCCTCCATCACACGTGTCCATCTTCTCTTTCTCTCCTTCTCCCTCTCTTTTTCCTTGTTGTTAGCCCCTTGATGTATGCATTTTATCCAAGCCATCTACGTTCGTGGGACCCATTTAATGGACGTGTAAGATCTACCCCGTTTAAACCATGTGGGCAATACCTTAGGGGGATGGGAAAACACAAATATCAGGTTGATCTAAGTGGGCAACATCCTTGTGGGACCCACCTTGATTGCGTGCACACTGTCCAGCGTTCAGGGACGCTGGACGTGTTGCAAATGAAGAGTGAACCGTCAGTGTAGTGTACTGACGAGCTAATAGGAAAATAATATAATATATATATATATATATATATATATATTATTAGCTTGATTCAAAATTTCTGGCGGGCCACTCATACAGGCTCCACTTTGATAATCCAAGCAGTTCTTTCCATTTCCCAGCTCATTTTAGGCGTTAAGCTGAAAAATGACGCCAATCTAAATATCTGGCGAGCCATAGTATAGAAAACAGCTTCTTTACCATTGAAAACCACCCTACTGTTTATGTACCCCGAAACACGCCCAATATTGGGCTCGTTTAGTCTATATTAAACAGTAAAAGCCAATGGGTGGGGTGGATTTTGTTGATATGGGTCCCACCCGTGAAAAACCTTAGAAAGATAGGTTTCAAAAAAAAATAAATAATAAATAACATGCCGCGACTGATGATGCTGCTGTCAGAGGCGCAGGCAGCGCCTGCTGAACTGATGGGTGGACGAGCAGGGACCCATGGTCCCAGTCGTGGGCCCCACCATGATGTGTGTTTATCATCCACACCGTTCATTAGGTCGGTCCCCTCTTGAAGTGGGCCCCCTCCAAAAATCACCTCTATACTTAGCTCAGGTGGCCCACACGGTAGGAAGCAATGGGACTGAGCGTCTGCTATTGAGACCCTGTGTGGGTCCCAGAAGTTTTGGATTACTATGAAATTTGTTTTTCCTATGCATCCAAGTCTGCGTGACCTTATGAATGGATTAGATGGAAGGTAAACATTATGGTGGGCCCCACGTGGGACCCATTGACACATGTATTATAACCCACACCGTCCCTGGGTGAGACAGATGGTTTACCTCACTCTAGTAGCCTGCTGGAGTGGCGTCACTAAGCTCTGTGGGCCCCCCTTTGCATCCACGTCGTCCATCAATGGACCCCACCATGATGCATGTGTTACATCTAAACCGTCCATCCATCTTGAAAGCTCATTTCATTGCATGAGCTAAAGATTGAGTCAGGTCCATAGTTCATGTGGACACCCGCCATGACGCATGTGTTGCATCCAAACCATCCACCGTTTGGCAAGCTCATCTTAGGCTTAAGACTAAAAATGAGGCAGATTTATTAGGTAGACCACACCACAGAAAAACAGTGATGAGATGAACGCTTACCATTGAAGTCCTTTTGAACCACAACAGTTTTGGATTAACTTGATATATGTTTTTCCTCCCAACCAAATCTGGGTAACCTTATAATTAGATTAGATGGAAAATAAATGTTATGGTGGGCCTTGAGGATTTTAATGATGGAAAATCATTGTTACCACTGTTATTTGGGGTGCGGTCCAGTTAATCTTTTGACATGATTCATATATTTATATTATATATATTGATGTACTTGCGGCCATTCGTTGAGGCCCACCTTGATATATACATGAGGTCCATGTGATGAGGCCCATCTTGATTCATTTGTGGCCATCCATTAAGCCCCACCTTGGTATATGTATGAGGCCCGTCTTAATTCATTTGCGGTCGTCCATTGAGGCCCACCTTGGTATATATATGAGGCCCATCTTAATTCATTTGTGGCCGTCTATTGAGGCCCACCTTGGTATATATATAAGGCCCATATGATTAGGCCCATCATGATGTAGTTATGGCCCATCCATTGAGGCCCACCTTGATATATATGAGGCCACGTTATGAGGCCCAATTGATGTATTGAAGGCACGTGGCTCGATGCCCAATGGGATGTACATAAGGCCCATTGTGATGTGATTCCACCGTGGTTTATGTGTTGACCTTTATGGCATGCTATGCCTTAGGAGTAATGATGGTTTGACGCCCACATTGTAAATACAATGTTGGTTAAATGTCCACAGTGTAACTCTCCTTAGGGCCCATTAATAGGCCCATACTTGTCGATAGTTCATCAATTTATAATATGTTTAGTATAATTCCATGATTCATGTCCATACGCATCATATGTATGCTTGATATGAGGAATGTTTGGCCATAGCATAAGCCGTTGGGCTAAAACATTTATGGGACTCCCTATGAGACAGAGAACCCCACATGATCGCATGGTACGCGCAGGATTGTTGCATAATTGTGCGGTGTGACTCATGCATCTCGAATATGTGTGACTTGATCATTGTACGCCCTAGCGACATCAGGCCCAGTGACCTCCACAGGCACATCGTGGATGGTCGTATCAGATACTGAAAATATTGGCTCTAACATTGTGGGCACTTAGGATGTCCTTGGGTTAAAATCCCAGAACCTTTTTAGTACCAGGAGATGCTCCAACGTCTAGACCAAGTGGATATACAAGTGTCCGAGTTCCGAATACCAGTAGGTCGTGTCTCCCACTGTGTCGTGGTCGGTTGGAAGGGGGTGTGGCCTTATCTGCCCAAGTGAGGGGGCTATAAGCTAGGCTGACTTTGACCAGCTCACAAATGAGTCTATTATCGATGAGCCGGGTAGGTATTGACAGACTAATGGTCAGGCGGATAGTGTGGTCTCTTCCACTTACTTGACTGTGCAGCTAGGGAGGAGGCAGTCAGTATGAGGTGTATTAGACCCCAGTGAATCTAGAGAGGAACTGTACTGATATGTATACTTGTTGAGTACTGATATGCTTTTATTGCATCTCGCATATGACATTTGGTTATATAGGCCTCGCATTGCATGGCCTTGGTATGGCCGATAGCATTCATACCTTGCATCACATAGCCTGGTACGACTGGTTATATTCATGGACTTACCACATATTTCACATTACTTTGATATTGTATACTTGACACTTGCCTTGCGCACACACGTACACCACCCTCTAAGATTTCTATAAGCTTATACATGATAGATGCGTGCAGGTGGCGTTAGGTTGTAGCAGCATTGAGCTTGGACATACAGTGATCTTCCGGAGTTTTGATTTTCGACATATGTATTTTCCTTTCAGCATTGTACTTAAAGTTTTTGATATAGTGGATATGTGGTGATGTTGTTTTGTGACTTGGTTATGCTTGTGGTTATGCTCCATTACCAAAAAAATTCATTCTGAAAATCCTCCTTGTAGGATCCCAGGATCGAAATCTGGCGTATAGGCGCTGGGAGACTAGAATGGGGTACTACGGAGGCTATCGGCACCGGATTCGGTGATCAGGAATTTTGTGAGCCTGTTTTCAGAGTTTGGGGCGTTACAGAAGTTGGTATCAGAGCATAACTTGGGAATACCTAAGGATAACATCACATATATGTTGATAGTTACATTACACTGTGATTGTTAAGAACTTAGAATGGTTAGACCCCCGAGTTCGAATAACTTAGAAACTCCCTGATATAGTCCCCTATCATGTGTACATTGGAGAGTTCGCAAGGATGATAGGCCCTTATTCCTTCCTGTAGGACATGGCATCCAAGAGAGTGACCCGAGCGACTTTCGTTTCCTCGCCTGAGATTCATGTTCCCCCACCTGAGACTTTTTCACCCCCATCCGAGTCTAGCGCGGTACCGACCATGTACGTAAGTATGGACCAACTACAGCAAATGTTGAAGCAATGATGGCCATTCTTCAGAGAGGAGACCGAAAAAGGAAGGCCCCCTCCGGTAGCTCCCAGGTGCAGCGATGTCGACGGCCACAGAGGCATAAGAACCGTCCATCCTTCCGAGTATTTGCATCACCTAAACGTCAGTCCTCAAGTGTATGCTTCAAATGTGGTGTGATGGGGCACCGCATTTGGGAGTGCCCCCACCCTCGGCAGCCCCAACCACCTAGACCGTTCTCTGGTGCTTGCTTTAGGTGTGGTGGGATAGGGCATCGTAGGAGCGAGTGTCCCCGTCCTCATCAGCTATAGCAGGATCCTCAGACATCAGGAGGAGTCGTCGACGATTCGTGTGACTTGGCCCCTACACCATCTTCCTAGATTGTTCATGAATGAGGCATCCTGGGAGTTAGAGCTTGAGATTTGTGGGCGTTATCCCATCCCTTAGATGTTTGATTATGTTGGGTATGTTTGTGTTCTGATTAATATATATATAATATATATATATATATATATATTATATATATATAGTGGTGTGGTTTCCCTCCCTTGGTAAGCTCTGTATTTGTTATGTTATGATTTAAATTTCGAGGACGAAATTTTTATTAGGTGGGGAGAGTTGTACACCCCGTATCATATTTCATACTGTTCTGTCAACTCCTACGATCCTTCCCGTCGAATTCTGACAACCTGCGACTGATAATCGATGCTTGCGCGCAACCCTAAGTCATATCCCATAGGTTTCAATCGGCTTAATCCGAGACTTGTAACATTGCGACCGCACCGTCGTCGCTGTTCCAACGTCACGTCTTACATACCGATCCAATACCCTGGCAGGGAGATATGGGCTGGTGTTTATTTTGAAGAAAACGCTACGCGTTTGCAATCCCATAAAATCTCTACAACATGTCCCATCAATCAATTACTTAAATCAATCAATCAATGCTTTCTTTCTCCCTAAGTCAAGCAACCACCAAGTCAAATTTTTCTCACCCTCTCTCTTACACACCCATACATGTCAAGTACAACTCCCCATCACTCCATCACTCACATCCATCACCTCTCCCTTACAACCCCTTCTCTCTCTCTCTTTCTCAAAACACAAAAATTCCAAGCAACAAGTGGTGGACATCCATGGTTTTCCAAGAGAGAAAGTGAGATGTGTGTGGCCCAGTTCCCACCCCAAAATCCTTCATCTTAGCCATTCATTTCTCATCATCCTCCATAAAAGTGAGACACAAGGAGCTCGGCTTTCTATTGGACCAAGAAGATCAAACGGTGGGTGTTTTATAGGCTAGTTTTCATATTTTTATGATGGGCCAAGTGAGGCCTATCGATCGATGGTATGGATCTCACTTTGGACCCTAAGATGCGGCCGATGGCCCACCTTAATTATCATGATCATTCCATGATAGGGCCATTCTCCATGGACCCTATCATGATGTTTACTTTCTAAGTTTGAAAAAGGTCATCTACACCTTCTATTTTGAGTGGAGAAGAAATCTCCACCGTTGATTTGATTCGGTGGGCCCACATGTATTGGGACCCACTTGATGTATGATTAAATGCAAGGGAGGGCCCATAGTGTCGGGGTCCCTCCATCACACGTGTCTATCTTCTCTTTCTCTCCTTCTTCCTCTCTTTTTCCTTGTTGTTGGCCCCTTGATGTATGCATTTTGTCCAAGCCATCCACCTTCGTGGGACCCACTTGATGGACATGTAAGATCTACCCCGTTCAAACCATGTAGGCCTTACCTTAGGGGGATGGGAAAACACAAATATCAAGTTGATCTAAGTGGGCCACATCCCTATGGGACCCACCTTGTTTGCATGCACACCATCCAGCATCCAGGGACGCTGAACGTGTTGCAAATGAAGAGTGAACTGTCAGTGTAGTGTACTGACGAGCTGGCAGGTAAAAAATATAACATACATATATTTTT
>JAJHSJ010000011.1:45246271-45296166 GCA_021015155.1 Magnolia officinalis | reverse complement strand
TGACGACCCTGGATTTGGTACCCATTAAAAATCCATATCCCGGGCTTGTTTCTGGTAGTAACTCATGAAGGTCTCTGAGTAAGATGACCTATCATTGAGACTGACGGTCTGGGGTTTGGTCAAAGGTAGCCTGGTTAAGCCCGCGAACTCTAGAGAGTTACTGTGGCCACCCTACGCGTAAATCCTATTAAATTCATGGCCGTGATTGCTCCACTACTCAAGAGCTTAAACTGTGTGTTCTTTCACATAGTGATTGCTCTAACTACTTTAGAGCTTAAACTGTGTGTTGCTCCACTACTCAAGAGCTTAAACTGTGTGTGTAAGTGTCAGTCTAGTTCAGTCCAGTTCAGTCTAATTCAATCTAGACTAGTCAAGTCTGGTCGAGTCAAGTTAAGTCAGGTCAAGGTCAGTCTCGTCCAAGTCAAAGTATGGCCAGGCAAAGTGCACTAGCACCACGGCTCAAAAGCATAAACTACATGTAGCATTCAAAATGCTACGAATACACATTTGAAATTAGATATGCTCAAATATGCAATTGCCTGATGATGAAATTTAAATGTTGAAATATATATATATATATATATATATATATATATATATATATATATATATATGCAAAAATGCGTTTCTCTTGAATCAGGTTCAAATTATAGCAATACGTAAAGGCCAACTAAAATATTGGCAATTATCTACTCAAAAAGTTTAACTCTTCAAGGAATATCTACAAGCTTCACCTCGGAAATATTATCTTCTGAAGAAATCTTTATGCAACATTGACTGGGAAGGGGGGCAGGATTTGTCTTCAAATCAATTTATGCTTGGTCTTTGAATCAATCTATGCTTATGTTCAAATCAATCTATGCCTTGGTCTTTCTAATAATTTCTTATACGCGGCAAAGGAATTTATATACTGAGAATTATGACTCAAAGTGAACGTTCAAACTTGCCTCTATATTAAAGCTCAGTTATATGCCAATGTCATAAACTCTTCGCTATCCTAATAATGATCGCGAGACTCCAAGTATCAAATCTGAGAGAGACAGGAGCAAACGGAATCATCACCGGTAACTTATATATTCCTTGGAAAGTTATTAAATGAAAATTGAAAAGAAGTCTTGTCTATTTTTCAGGATCACAAAGATCCAAGGAAAAGTCTATGAAGAAATATTAAGGAGCACAAGCTAGAAACGACTCAGCAATTGAACCTTTGGAGCTGAAATGATATCTCCAAGAGCGCGATTTAATGAGCAAAAGAATGCAATGTGAAGCACGATGACAAGCGCAAAGATGAAATGATTAAATCATTATCACATTACGAATATCATGATTAACTTAAAAGAGAGAAGTTTTCAATACATATTTCAAAATTATCAATGCTTCTTAAGGCTAAATTAAAAGAGTTATAATGTCTTGAAATACTAATCCCGATTAATCTGGCAGGAAAGATCATCATTTGACAGATCGGATTATGCAGATTATGAATAAAGGAAACAATAAAAAAGGTTGCTACGATAAGAGCAATGGAGTTGATCAAAGACGCCATTACAGAATTGAAGAAAAAAAGTCGCTGGAGTTGATCAAAGACACCGTTGCAGAATTGAAGAAAAAAAAAGTCGTTGGAGTTGATCAAGACACCGTTGCAGAATTAAAGAAAAAAAAAATCGTTAGAGTTGATGAAAGAGACCGTTGCAGCAGCAATGGTGTTAAAAGAAAGTTCGCTCATCAAGTTGCTCAAAGACAAAGTCGTCACAGCTGTTGCAGAGATGTGTTTCGATGAAAAGAGAACTTCACCTTCTCTAATGAAGCTTCCACTCGACAGTACTGGCTGGGGGCATTCCAGTCTTCTGTTCGAGCGCCATCAATCAAATCTTCCGTCTAAGCACAATCAATCAAGTCTTCCGTTCAAATCTGAGCATTCAAGTCTTTCGTTTGAACGTGAGCATTCAAGTCTTCCGTTTGAATGCGATCATTCAGTCTTCCATATAAGAACGATCATCCAGTCTTCCATGCAAGCATGATCATCCAGTCATCCTTCAGTTGCAATTCATTCAAGTTCTTCAGGCAGAGGAATATCGATCCTCCATTTGATTTCAGGAATCAATCAAAGAAGGATCGAGGGGGCATCTATTGAGGCACAAAAAATCTCTCATTGTAGTGGTCAGAGAAGTTCCAGCTCACGGGGTAGTTTAGGTATTTTGGTGAAGTTCCAGTTCGAGGGGTAGTTTAGGTATTTTGGTGAAGTTCCAGCTCGAGGGGTAGTTTAGGTATTTTGGTGAAGTTCCAGCTCCGGACATATCTGTTGAGGCATAAAAAATAATAATAATGAAAGGATTGAAGCAAAAGAAGAATTGGAGCAAAGAAAGTTCAAGACATAGAGGAAAAGAAAGGAACAAAGAAATAGGTCAGAAGAACGCTTTGTGTGGACCCGCGCAAAGCATATCGTTTATGCGAATCCCGCGCAAAGTATATCGTTTGCGCGGACCCGCGCAAAGTATATGATGATTGTATGGAAAGTGATTTTTGTCCCACATCGCTAAAGCTAAAGTTTCACACGTGTGAAATGTCTATAAATACTCCACTCCCTCTCTCATAAAGGGGTTCGAAGATTTTGAAGTGAAAGAAGAGCGAAGGAGAAGACCGAAGGTGCGGAGCATTGGGCTCCAGCAGATTGCGCGGACCCATGTAAATGAGCATTGGGCTCCTATAGTTTGCGCGGGACCGCGCAAACTGACTACCCTGCAGTCTGTAACAGCAATGGGCTGTCATGCTGCTGAAATGGTCAGAGTCTTCAAATCTTAAATTCTCTTCTGTTCAAGTTTAAAGAAGAGAAATCAGCAGAAGAGCAATTCCTCCTAAGTATTAGGAGATGATCGAAATAGCGCCGGAATGCTGCCAAAATTCCTATCTCCTTGAAGATTGGTTGATCAGATTATCAGCAATTCCTCTTAAGTCCTAGGAGATGACTGAAACTCCTGACGAAATGCTGTCGAATTTGCTATTTGGATCAAATCTTTAAACATTATTAATTTGTATTGTTTGAACAATTTATCTTAGAATCAAGGGATATCAGAGGATGTAAATGAATTCAGAATCAATAAAGTGTGATGATTGTCTTTATATTTTTTCCATTGTAATGCCTGAATAAGATAATTTCCCCAAATCAAACACATTTGTTTTCTTGTTGAAACAAGCTCTAAAGTATATACAACTACGGATTATAACTGTAGCTGAAAGTAGAGCGAGAACCGTAGCGATAGGTTAAAATTAGCAACAACTACGGTTTCCAGATAAAGAGCTACAGTTAATAACCGTAGCTACTGCCTATTTTTTTTTTAAAAAAATAATTAAAGAAAATATAATAATGGCATCTCTTATCATTGTAGTACATGCCCTGATAGATCAACTCATATAAGCTAATATAGATAAATACTTAATGGCTAAATCATTCATTCATTCAATCGAATACAATCATTCATTTTAATCCATTCACAAAAGTACAATGCCAACATAATAGTTATATCTTTATTTAAACTTCTCATTGATAACAAGATCCAATGCCTTCTCGCAGCCAAATAGCTTCTCAACAATCGCAAGCAAGAACTCCATGGATGTGCCTCTACTGGTTATTAATTTTCCATCAACTAACACCCTATTCTCAACTTCGCTTTGATCCGAAAGCTTACTGCACATGGCTGAAAATCAATTTATCATACAAATAATATAGTAATATGAAAAAGCTATGCCCCAAAACTGAAGAACTAAATTATAGAGAAAGACGACTACGAGATACATAAAAAAGAAAGACAATACTTGGGAGCATACACTGATCTTCTCATTTCCGAACAAACAAAATCTGTAAATAAATTGAATACCTTCTTTTTTTAAGAAAATTTAACTCATTCAGCATCCTGGGAGTTCATCCCTCGCCTTAACTACACGGTCTTTGTCATTGCTATCAACAACAAAAATGAGTCCCTGTGTTTTGGAAATAGTGCCTCCATAACGGTATGATCTGTTTTCAGAGAATTCACAGCACCACATCATCAGTCAAATATAGTATGAAAATGCTTCAACAGTCAAAGTAGGCATGGATTATCAAACAAAACAGACAATGGTGGTGGAGCCCTACCTTGTCCTGATCCCCAACATCCTAAACAGTGAAGTTGATATTCTTGTACTCCACCATATCAACATTAAAACCCGTATTCCAGAAACCCAACAGGAATCATGATATTACTAAAGACCCTTTCCAGAAACATTAAAGGCAGTGGGGTCCACTCCCGTCACATGGACTGCAAATGGATGAACTTAGTAAACATGAGAAATTGTAATTTGAACCAAACATAACTTGAAAAACTCACATCTACATCAATAATAGGTGTTTTCCAATGGTGGATGGAATAGTACTAGAAAGCATATTGTTTCTTAGGACTCTGTAGAGAAAAGCACAAATCAGATATATATGAGTCTTGTTTTAAGTTTCCGAGGCAGGATGAAAAAAGAAAAAACAAAAGATCTAACAGATTAGTATTACTGCATATGATGAGATCATATGGTCTTACGAGTTGGTTAAAGATGTCATATTCTCAATAAAATTCAATGACGAGCTCCCAATAGACACGTCACTGAGCCTCCTGCATGATTACACGATTAGTTAAGACTGTTTAGAAAAAAAACAATTTGCAATTTTCAAGAGTTCAACTTTAAAATCAAAATGATATTCATGTAGATACATATGAGCTATTTCCATCTTTATCATGGTTGCACATCATCAGAGTTAAATTGAACCAGCAAGTAGCAAGGATATGATCAAATCTACATGGTTGCATTGTAAAAGTCCAACACAAACAATCTACAACTGAACATAGCTGGTGGGAAGATGATGGGAAGAATTTCAACAAACACAATGAACATCTGAAAAGAGTTATCAATCGGGATAACTAGCGAGTTTGGATTCTTGAATTAAATAGAAGACAGACCTCCAGAAACATTGGTGTGCAAAATCTTGAAAAGTAGTGGCGGAATGTTGTTTTCCCCTGCCTGGCTTCCAAATTTTCTTCTACCTACATATATTTGGCGATGGACAATCCAATCAGCATAAATTTTTTCACTCCCATCTTTTAGAAAACCAAAATTTTCGTTCTATGAATTTCTCCTGTTTCCATATCTTTGACCATATCAAAAGTGAACATTTCCTGTATTGCTTCTCTGCAGTATGTAATTTCGCTATGGTTAGAGAACATAGAACATGGTCTAATATAAGTAGGGAAAGTTAAACCAATTGACAGATTGGATCACCCCATGAAATTTGATCAAAAGTAAATAGGAAAAGGTGTAGCTCAAATCAACCAATGAAAGATTATCTGCAGTTAATAGGAAAAGTTGTGGCTTGGATCATCCAATGAAAGATTCAACAATAAATAGGAAAAGGAGTGGTTAGAATCATCCATGGGTCAAACCTTAGCCTGTGCTTGGCCCACTTACATTTGTGGAATGGTCCAACTGCATTGTGTAGACAGGTCCATTTTGTTAAGATCCTAAGATTGACTAGAATTGTATTTTATGATGCACTTAGAGAGTTAGAGTAAATATGGCATTAATGTGGCAAGAAATGAGCATGAAAGAAAATGGAAATTGCAAGAATATCAAGTAAGAGAGTTGGTATAGATGATTTACCAGTGCAACCTCTTCATAGTTATCATTAATAAAGATAGCTTCTTTAATCCACCACTTGAAGTCGAAGCAACTTTCCCTGCTACACCATCTTAGTTTCAAGTTAGACTTGAAAAGAAAGAAACTCAATTTGAAGGATACTTCCTCATTATGAATATACTTGAGAAAGTAGTTGTAACTTCAAGACTTTCATCTCTCCTGAATTAGTTATTTCAATTCAATTCATTAGTACCGATTCATAACAGTGGTAAGAAATCCAAACAATGCCCTTTTGGTGATATTATCTGGATTTTTTCATTTATTTATTTGGAATTGTAATTGAAAATTCTTTGGCTTCTTGTGTTGCTTGATATTTTCAATTGGTTTGTGGGGCATCCACACCATGCATCAGGTGGGCCCTCACCATGTGGATGACATGGCGCATAAATTAGGCCACTAAAACAAATTGGTTGTGCTACTCATGTACAATACAATGGATGGTACGAGAATTGCAAACAGTCCACATGTGTGGCATACATATGTTGCCTACTAGATGAGTGGACAAGATGCCTTTGGTCCACAATTCAAACAATAACTGATATGACTCAAAAAATACAGAGTCGTACTGGTTGATCAATTTAAACCATGGTGCCATTAATGAGAATGCTTCTGTTCACAGTAAAAACCAGATAAATTCCACCACTAGTGGAAATCTAAGGCTGTGTTTGGATTCACTATTGAATTAAATTGCAATAACTAGGACAATACATTGGAAATGGCCAAATTGCAAATTTCTCAACTGTTTATTGTGAGGGACTCCACTCCCAATTGTAATTTCATTATTGCCAAGTTGGAGTCTGAAGGAAACAAACTACAATTTGAGGCTAAATCCTCCTTCTAAGTACTCAGAAGGTAATTACAATTCCACCATTTTCACTCTATCAAACTAATCATCACAATCCAATTCCTTAGTGCATTCAAACAGAACCAAAAGTTAGCAAATCACCTAAGGAGAAGGGATTGCCTCATTTACATGGTTTACTTACCTTACCTCCTTCACAGATTATCGACTACATTAGGAACTCTCACTAAATTTAGACAAGTTGCCTTACATTAAGTATACAATAATCCATGCATGCAACAAAACATACAACAAACGTTGGAAACCAGTCCTTAAACACAAACCCATTGAATTACAAATTCAACCCAACTCCCTGTTGTTGTTGTTGTTGTTGTTAACAAAGTTTTTTAAAAACAGAAAGTCTAGTATAAAGAGAAAACAGAATTTAAGTGATAATTAATATTTTAATTCATAGCAAAAATTTATACAATATAGAAACTGATTCAATCATGCAGCCCAGGTTCACTAGAACCACCACATCATAGCTCGTCCCAGTTATTTGGGGTCTCTTTTCATTATAGGAACACACATACAACAAAAAAAATTCAGAAATTGTCTGTTCCTTCCCTAGATCTCACCAACATCTTCTCTTTTCATCACAGGAATACAAATACAACAAGAAATTCAGGAACTATCTGCCTCCCTCCCTATGATCTCGCCAATATCTTCTCATTATGGAAAAACACAAAAAAAAAAAAATAATAAAAAAAATCACCATCCTAAATTTCACCAACGATCCTCCCTCTCTCCACACTTCCATGAATTCATTCATATTCTAAAATGCAGAGAGACCACCTTTGCATTATTAAAAAAAATAATAATAAAAATAAAAATAAATAAAGGCTAAAAGATTAAATATGAAAAAACACCCACTAGATGTTCTTTCCCATGGAACATTCCTCAAGAAGTAGTTGATCTCGTCCGGACCTCTACAATGGCTGTCAAAATTCATTCACTGGATACTAAAAGAAACAATGCTAACAAAATCTACACAAACAGCCACAGCTCACTTAAAAATGAGGAATGTCTCTGAAGACGATGAATATTCTGCTCAAGTAATGATCAGTGGCCTAGAGTTGTCCAATGGCAGAAGTGTGATTTAGTGCAAGGAAAGACACAAGAACAAAAGAATGTACATTAGATAGCTATGTGACAAGGATGCGCTCCACATGTTGCACATTAGTGATGAAGTAAAATAGGTGTAGCCCCCTTGAAAAACAAAAATAAATAATAAATAATAAATAAATCCTCCATGTGATCCACTCCTAAGCATAAGTGACATCAAAAGGCTGAAGTTCTTGTAGGCCTAAATTTATGTGCAATTGATCAAAATCATGCACACGTAAGGAATAAAAAGGTAAAAAAGTAGCATTCCACGAGGATAGAATATATGAATTAAAAAAAAGCCATTAATTGCAATGTTGAATCAATATAATAGAGCTATCAATAGCTATATGGGCCATTCAACATACAACATTCAACAATTAAATATTTGTTTAAACTACTCATCCATTTATTCAACCACTAATGAAGCAATCAATCATGAAAGCACAATACCAACAAAACAGTTAACACTTGTCTATTTATTCAATCCTTATAAATGTCCACAAAGAAAGGATATTTGTGTTTACTTGAACTACACGACTGTTAGAAGCAAAACCATGTATTGCTGGCCTTGAATGTATAAATTACTAAGAATATTTCAAAAGAAACTAAAGAAAATTCTCACTACCTGTTTTGGGGAAAAATAGCAGAAGAATGCAAGGATAGATAGTAGATACTAATATTTGTAAATTCCAGTCTTAATTCAATTTATGACCCACATATCTATGCATTTGACACATTGATACTGATTTAATAAAGGAAGATGCCACTAATATGTGTGAATTTAACTCTCCATTCAGATTATGGCCCAGTGGAAGCCATCCTGCTAGTCAATCTTACACAACACTTCCAAATGCAGCACCAGTAAACCAGTAAACAGTTTCCTTACCAATGCTTAAAATTATATAACAGAAATGTAGTATAACATCAACAATATAAAACCACAATTCCAAAACCCATAAAAAGAAAAGTAGCAGATATGTTATATTCATATCATACCATTAATGAGTGTCTTCAACAAAATCAGGCAGATAGCTTCAGCCATGATCTGCAAAGTTTTCTCAATTGTATCAGCATGGCAGCTGAGACCATTTCTCATCACATTGTTGCTGAACTGTGCAACATTCGCTACAACGAACAAAACAAATATAGCCGTAATGACTGGAAAGAAAGTTTAAAAAATTATATAACAGGTGTGTTCATAACTAGTAAACTAATAAATGAATGCTGAAGCGAACCAATAACCATGGATATATCATAAACGGTAAAAAGAGGCTCTTCTAACATCAAAATGCAACCACTAAGTAATAAAAGAAGCTTCTTGAATATTATGCATGATCCTAGGACATCCATCTTTCCATTACAGCCTTTACAACTTATCAGTTCAGAAAGATTAACAACTATGAGACAGTCAGTAACCAAATTGTTTGGACTCCTATTTCAAAAGAAACATGATAGGTTATGAGAAGGAGCTCATTACTCTGTTGAGGGTTATATCTCTCAAGACAGGGCAAAATGATATAGAAATGGTTATCTTCTGGGAATTTTTCATAAAATCCATCTATGGGAAATTGGACGGAAGGGGATACCCTGCATTAAAAAGGCATCATGTTTGGAAATGCAAGGAAAGCAGATTCAGCAATAAAGAGGACTATTCTTTTCCGTCAAAGGGAACCAAAATCGCAATTCCACTTGTGATGTAAATGCGATAACAATTTCTGTATGAAATCAATTCCACGGACTACAATTTCAAGACTCCCAAACACATTCTCAATTTCAAGACTCCCAAACACATACAATATTGGTACAACCAAACGGGTATTAAAAAATAAAAACAAATAAAAAAAGAGGGAAAAACAAATAAATAGAAGAAATTAAACAGGTTGTAGCGTACCAAAATCCTCTCTGATGATGCAATCTAACGAATGCGCTGATGATGATTTTTATGTTTGGAACAATGGTGCGGGAGATCGAGAGAGAAAAAGGGCATGAGAGATCGAGAGAAAGAGAGAGAGAGAGAGAGAGAGAGGGACGGGAACAATGGTGCGGGAGATCGAGAGAGAGAGAGAGAGAGAGAGAGAGAAGAGGCGAGGGAGATCGAGAGTGAGAGAGAAAGGGACGGACGTGAGAGGGAATGGGGTTTTTCCCAAGGAGGGGAGGGAAAGAATGAAACATTTCATGAGAGGGGAAAAGAAAAAGGAGCACGATTTTCGCATTTTATACCTGCTACGGCTATGGTATAAAACCGTAGCTAAAATCCCCTTGGCCGTAGCCATTGTGTCGTCCGTCGTAGCCCCTCCGCGTTCAAACGTCTGGCGGGATCTTGATGGACGAATTTTTCAAGGGCTTTATGGGGTCCATCTTGATGCATTGATAATCCACTCCGTCCATTAATTTTTTAATTTTTTTTATAGGGAATGACCCTAACATCCAGGAAAATCAAAGGTCCAATTGAACCACACCATCAATCAATGGTAGGTATTAATCTCCACTGTTTCCTAACGTGTGGTCCACTTAAGTGTTCAATCTACTTCCTTTTTTGGGCTCCTACCCTAACATTCTCTTTCGAAACGGATAGACGTATTAGATGGAGCACATAAATTTTAATGGGCTCGTAGAGTCCCTTATGGGGCTATCCCATATTGGATGAACGTGTGAAGGTGGTAGCTTTTAGCTACGGTTTAGGGCTTTTTTAGCTACGGTTTTAAGCCGTAGCAGTATAGCTACAGTTTATATCCATAGCTAAAAGCTAGGATGGTCCGTAGCCTTTGGTCATTTTTTTGGTAGTGTCACAAAATGTTTTATTCAGTCTGAGTTCATTTACATCCTCAGATTCCCTTGATTCTGAAAACAGAGTGCAATTAATGAAAGCAATGAATGAAATAGAAGGCAGTCTGATGACAATTTTAGAAGCATTTCGATGCATTTTCATCCAATCTCCAGGGGAGACGAGTTGTGCGGATCTAAGAGGAACCCGCAAAATTGCAGAGCATGGAGCTGTAGAGGTCTGCACAACACTATTCACCGTTGCATGAACACTATTCACCCGTTGTGCAGACACTATTCACTATTGCGTGGACACTATTCATCCATTGCGGGGCACACTTCACCGTTGCGTGGACACTATTCACCACTGCGTGGACACTGTTCATCCATTGCGTGGGCACTGTTCACCGTTACGCGGACACTGTTCATGCCCTCTCCTTTCTAGCAATGCCGTCATTAGTTTGAGTAAAAACCCCTAGTTGCTAGCAATCCACCTCATTTCCCTCTCTCCCTCTCCCTCTCCAAGCTCTTGGACGTCCCACCCTCCACCTATTTTTCCAGCCCTTCGTCCTCCCTTCTACCCCATAATCCAGCCCTTAGTCTAGTATCTTGACCATTAAACCTCTTTTCTTGGAGCTTGAAGACTATCTTGGAGGTGTTTGCTTGAAGATCTTATAGATGGGTGTGTATGTACTTAGAATCTTAGGATTCACATTCCTTCTTCTTATTTCTCTTCTTCACCTCATACTTGAAGCATGTGGGGCCCACCAAATGATGGTGGAGGCCCCATGTCTTCTTGGATGTGGCTATTGGCCTATCCTTTTGTGCATGCATAACCCATGGGTGGGGCCATTCTCCATGGACCCCACCATGGTTCCTTTTCTTAGTTAGAAGGATTCTTGGGTCATCTAGACCCTTGATCCTTGGTGGGGATGGCATCTCCACCATTGGATTTTGATTAGAAGTTTCATGCGTGGGTAGATCTTGTCATTCCATCAATATAGTGATATATGTGTAGTTTGTGATGAAGGGAAGGGCCTCAATGTGGCGGATCCCATTCCCTTATGGCCGATTCTCTTTCTTCTCTTAATAATCTCTTATTTTTCTGAGGTGTGTTGCCCACCATATGGCTTGGAAATATCCAGATCATCCAAGGAGAGTGGACGCCCATGGTAGTCCACTCCATGGATGGTGATGACTTGTTTACCCTTTTAGGGGCATATGCAATGAATTTTTATATGAGGAATAGGTCTGAATGTTTGTGGGGCCTACTAAGGTGGATCACAACTCAGGTTTCATAGGGGTGTTTTCCCCTTAATTTGATTTATATGCTCAGTTTATTTCATATGCATGTTGCTATCCAGAAATTTTCTAGACATCCCTTAAATATACTTTTCTTGAAGGTGTGGACCACACCTAGATGTATCCGTAATTTCAGCTCCATCTGACCTTGATTGAGGTCCAAAAGGAGTGGCTCAAGTGGGGTGGACAGCCCAGATTTTCTTGACTGTCCAGTAACACTACAGTTTGGAAATCCTTAAATATAAAATAGTTTTTGTAATGGTGGGCCACTTTTGTGGACCCTACCTTGTAGTACACATATATGGGGAGATTAAAAATATTTTTCTCTAATTTTTGGAGAACTTGGGCCCACCCCTTTACGTGGTCAAAACAGGGACAACAATGTTTTAATTTTTTGATGTACTTGTTTTACCTTATTGTCCATGCATATTTTCCTTGGCTTTTGTGTGGTGGTGGCCCTCCCATTCACCCAATTTGTGGCCCACCTTGTAGAGGATAACCCCAAGTGCTTGTGGGCCACATATCTAATCATATTTTGGGGTGTTTTTGGGGTTGGGACAGCAGCACCTTGCTGGACATCCAGCTGGGCTGAATGTCCAGCAATAGGCTGACCATCCACCCCACCTTAGGTCCACCTTTGGATTTATTTTTATCCTAACCTTCCATCCATTGTGTGGCCCACTTAGTAGGGGACCAGCCCCTGGGGGGACATCCCAAAGTGGGGCCCACTTGGACCTCCAGATGGGCCATCCGTCCCACCCATGGGACGCCCAAGGGGTGGGTTGGCCGTCCCACCTTATGTCCCACTTGATGTATGTGTTTATCCTTGGCCGTCCTCCCTGGGGTGGCCCATTGATGTGCGGACCATTCCAGTGGAGGAACGCCCACCATTGGAACCCACCTTGATGTATGTATATTAGGCCGTCCAGGCCTTTGGGATGCCCAAGCGCACCTGTGATGTCCAGGCTTTTTGGGGTGCTACTGGACTTGCAATCCAACAGCAGGCCCACTTGAGTTTATGTATATGCACATTCTCCATCTATTAGGACCCACCATGATGATCAGGGACCACTATAAAATTTATATTTCTCCAAAATCTTTTCTACTGGACCTCAGCAGGCCCAAGAAGCTGGGTAGGCTAAAAGTCCAGCAAGGTGTTAGGAAAGAGATTGTATTTGTGGTTGGATATTTTAGATTGTGGGACCCACCAAGTGGAGAAATAATGTGTGCTTATGCTATGCTTTTAATTCTAAGGCTTTGGGCTTAATTAGTGCCAAGAAAGGCCCACCCTTCTTTTGTTGTTTGAGCCCGAAAGTGATGGACCAGATTTTTGGATGTCCAGTAGGCCTAGATTGGGTTGGGATGTCCAAGCTTGGCCCTGTTGTATGTATGAGCTGTTTCCACCATTATGCTAGACTTGTGGGCTGAAATATGGATGTGGTTGGGTCCTTGATTGCCCACCTAATTTACTAGTTTTTGGGCTGATGTTGTAAGGCCCATTTGCCCAACATGGATATGATCTTTGCCTATGTACTTGAGCTTATGGGCTTCCCCTAAGTCCAACATAATGCATGGATTTGGTGACATTATTTTTGGGCCATAGTCTCCCCTGTGGGCCCATGTTGTTATTTGTAGCTTTGTGCCATCTTCTGGAGGCCATTATGTGAGAAATATAAATACGTATGTGGCTGCCCATTTATATTTATGATAGTATTTGGGCCTTGGGCCTTGCTTCCACATAGACTTTTGTTGGGCCGCCTTGTTGCAGGACAATGGTGGTTGAATGCCCACATTGAGGACCCCCTTTAGGCCCATTTCCTAAGCCCTTTCTCATGTATGGGTGGTTAAATGCCCACCATAGACCCTTGCTAGGCCCATTCTCATCATTTAGGTCCATGGTATTGTCTACCTAGTCTCGTGGGCTACCCCAGGCTATTGGGCTCCCACTAGTGGTTGTGTTCCTTCCTATTCATGGAAAATTTGTCTAAGTATCTAAACTCGGACTGAGTACATCATTTCATGGCACACTTAGTCATTTTCATGACTCATGGGCTTCATTTGTGTGCTTGATAGATGGTTGATTGGTCATGGTATTATGCCATTGGGCAGGCTGTCATGGGACTCCCAACGTGATAGAGTTGTCCCACTTGGGCGCACTGGATGCTCAGGATTGGATGCATGGTTGATTGGTGTGATTCATGCATCTAGCAATGCATAGCACGTTGATATTCGCCCTTGCTTCATCAGGGTTGTAGCATCCACAGGTATATATTGGATGGCCAGATTTGGACACCGAAAATGTTTGTTTGAGCACTTAGGGCACGTAGGATGTCCTTGGGTGAAACTCCCAGAACCTTCATGGTACCAGAAGACGCCCCAACGTTGAGACTGAGTGAAAAACATGAGCGTCGATGCCTTTACCATTAGGCCACGTCTCCCACTGTATTGTGGTCGGTTGGGAGGGGGTGTGGCCTTACCCGCCTGAGTGAGGGGACAATAGCTAGGCTGAGTCTGACCAGCTTGTAAATGGGTCCACTACCATCGTTCCTTGTTGGGGTTGGCTATCCACAGGCGGGTAGTGAGGTCTCTTACGCTCGGTAAGCTGTGTGGCTAGGAGAACGGCAGTCAGCAGGTAGTGTATTTGATCTCGGTGATTCCACAGAGAGGAACTGTACTGATACATTGAATTGATATGAGGATTGCTTGATCATATTGCATATTTCACGTGGCATTGGCTCCATAGGTCCCTCATTGTATTGTTAAGCCTTGTTATGGCTATTGGTGTTCATGGTCCTTATCGCATATTCCGTATACCCTGATATTGCATTCACGACACTGGTCTTACACACAGTTACACCACCCTCTAAGCTTTCTATAAGCTTATGCACGATTGATGCATGCAGGTGTTTCCAGGCCAGAGAGCGGAGCAGGAGCTGGAGCGTACTGTTGATCCTCTTGGAGTTGTTCTTACATACATCTTGTATCTTTCCCCTTTTGAGCTTTGTACTTGTAAAAAGTTTAAATTCTTAGTGGATTTTGTAATGTTATTCCTGTGGTTATGATGTTATGATCTTGGGTATGCTCATTAAGAATCAGACTTATAATATAGAAGTCCTCCTTATGGGATCCCATGATCGGAACCTGGTGAATGGGCGCTAGGAGCCGAGAATGGGGTACTACGGAGGCTGTCGGTGTCGGAATCGGCGATTGGGAGTCTCGTGTGCCCGGTCTCCGAGTCTGGGGCGCGACATATTGCCTTGTGTAGGCAGATAGCTTGTGTAGGTATGTATGATTGTCTTGTGTAGGCATGATTGATTGCCTTGTGTAGGCTATACCTTATGTAGGTTGTAAAGGTTTGAGGTAAACCTGATTTAAAACCTCTCATAGTGAAATCCGGTACACTCTAGGAGAGAGTACGTCCGCTGGGAGTGGAGTAGGCATTTAGCCAAACCACTGTACATGCTTGTGTTTGAAATTGTCATTTGTGCATTTACTTAATTCATGCTTATATGATATATATATATATATATATATATATATATATATATATATATATATATATGGATGATAAGATGAATGCTTAGGATTGATAAGTAGCATATTCCATTCACCATGTTCACCATGTTATAGACTAGTCGATGAATGATATATTTTTAGAAGTCTATAAGATTGGATCATCTAGTGGCTTGGAAGCCCGTACAGTATGATTGTTTTGCTTGGTTTAATCTGAGATTAGTTTAAACTTTGCAAGAAGGATATTTAAATTGACATATTTATTGAAAAGTCCTATTCACCCCCTCTAAGACCTTAGTCATACATTCATACTTCAGTATCAGCTGTCTAAACTGCAGTTTCAATTGGTATCAGAGCGGGTTCCTCTGAAAAGGTTTAACAACCTAGAGGTAGATCTTGACTGAAGTAAGAATTATGGGCAAAGGAGAGGGACCATCAGTCTCACGACCACCTATCTTTAATGGTTCAACTTATGCATATTGAAGGTAAGAATGATCTATTTTCTGCAATCCTTGGATCATAAAGTTTGGGAGATTGTTGAAAATGGATATGTTGCACCAACTGATCAAGTGGTACTCGAAAATGGCACAACAATCTCTAAACCAAGACCAAAAGAGATTTGGACTCAATTTAACAAAGAAATGAGAATGTGTGAAGCCAAAGCCATGAATGTTATTTATTGTGGAGTTTCACAAGAGGTGTTTAATCAGATAAGCTTGTGTGTAAACTCAAAAGCAACATGGGAGTTATTAGAAACTACCCATGAATGAACTAATGCAGTAAAAATGTCAAGGCTGCAACTCTTGACATCCCAATTTGAACACATAAAGATGGATGAAGACGAGACGTTCATGGAGTTTTTCACATCGCTAAATGGCATATGTAACTCCATAGGGGGACTTGGGTAGAGAATTTTGATATCCAAAATTTGTAGGAAAATTTTGAGATCCTTGCTAGAACGTTGTAACTCTGAAGTCATTACCATTGAAGAATGTAGGAATATAGAAGAAATGAAAGTAGAAGAACTAGTAGGTTCCCTACAAACTTTTGAACTATACTTCAAACCACCTACAAAATTCAAAAATAATGTTCTTGAAGCCTCTAAAAACATGAATATAATAGAAGAAGAAGATGGTGAGAATGAAGATGCAGATGAGGAGGTTGCCCTCCTAGCTAAAAAATTTAAAAGATTCTTTAATAGGAACCGTGGGAGATCATATAATAACAAAGGAGCTCAACTAGACTAGAAGCGCCAAACAAGTAAAACCTTCAACAAGTCCAAAGAGCTTCAATGCTACAACTATAGAAAATATGGTCACATCTCCACGAAATGTCCTATAAAGAAATCTAAAGGGAAAGCTATGGAAGCCACTTGGGATGATACTAAAGACTCTAATTCATATTCAAGTAAGTCAGAAAGTGATGAAGACAAAAAATCATTAAAAATTCTCTTGGCCTCCACTACTTCAATCATTCCCAAGATATTGGAAGGGGAAGAAGAACTTGATCTTGAGAGAATTAAAAATGGGAGAGGAACTACTGTTAGAAGTATAACTTTTTATAATCTGATAAAAAAAATTGAACTTCTAGAACTGAAAGTTGAGAAATTAAAAAAGAGAAAACATAAATTTAAAACTAGAAGTAAAAATTTTTTTATCATACAACAGAACTAACCCGAAAATTCACTTAAAGCAATGAAAAGTTTGAGAAACTCCTAGGCATTGGTAGAATGTCCAAAAATATGACAGGCCTAGGAGATGAATCAGACTATTCCTCTACCTCATCTAAGATGACAAATTCAACTACTCCAAACTAGAAAAATTTAGTTGAAATATGATGCCATAACTGTGGAAAGATAGGACACTACAAACGGGAATGTCCTATATCCAAAAACCCTCATATTACTTCCAAGAGAAATCTCAAAGTCACATCAAAACCTTTTGGATGTCACTCAGAAAAATATTGTTCTGGCTCAAAGAAAACAGCTACCAAATGGGTAACACAAAACAGATATAAGTGCCTTAAAAGCAACTCGGGCCCTTGTAACGATTACTCCAAGTAAATCATCGTGTTACCTTGACCCATCTTTTGATATACTTAGCAATGGGTCAGGTACTGTATAAGGGAGATGTTGAACGTAAAAGTGAGCCATAAAATTTCCGAGGATTGATTAAAGAAATTAGTCAAGAAGTAAATCGTAGTTATATCAAATTGATTCAAGAACATTAAAATATCATATTCTTTTTGGAATCAATTTACAAGCTAATTCTTGACTAATAGGTTCATTATATATGGAGTTTAATTGAGACTCATACACTTCAGAAAAAGTATCTTCTTGACAAGCATCCTCATATAAAATAGGTATCATGCATAATTTTTGAAATCATTCTGAAAAACAATGTGTATTTTATAATATTTATTTTGAACTAGAAAAGGTTTATCTACGCACTACAATCAATGATCAACCATCTCCAAAGAATGGTTAATAGTCCATTTGAGCTAAATTTGTATATCAGAGGATCATGCCTCCTATATGAGCTCCATTGATAAATTAGAGGATTCCTGCCTCACACTTGAACACATAGTTAAATTAAAGGATTCAACCTTATATTTGCTCTGAATGCTAGATTTGAGGATTCTTGGCCTCTAGTCATTTTTGTGATTCCACTTAAGATCTTCACAGCTTCACATATAATGGAATCTTACCTTAGAACACAATATATATATAAGGAAAATTTGTTTTTGCAAATTCTTTTTGTTCTAAGGACATTTCTGTCCGACCGAACTTATGCTCGTTCCTACCGAAATCAAACTGCATTTGGGTATTTAAATACCCTCACTTAAGTGCCCTTTTTGAAATATCATTTCTTCTATCTTTTCCTGAGTTCGGCTGGAGGCTTCCAACCGAACCCATCTATCCAAGGTAATTCTTCTTGCTATTTTCATTCCTTCACTCACATTTCTTGTTAGTTTATTCCTTCGGTTGTCCTGTCCTTGCAAGTCTTGCTCCTGTCATGGACAATCCGGAATCCACCCCTTTGAGTGCGGGTTGATCCAAGAAAAAACATAACACTGGAGAAACATCTGGGTATAGATAGAAAATTTGTGCCACAAAGCGAGGGCGAACCACATGCCAAACCTTTAAACCTACAAACCCTAGTCCATCCAGACCAATACCACTAAGACCCATTGCATCCAGGTTCTTGAAAAGGAAGATTGTCTATGAAAGAAATGTAGATTTGGATTGTCTCGAAAGATTCAATGTCCATGGCTGCCCATTTTTACATTTGGAAATGAAAATCTAGTTCGATCTTTTCTATCACATTGCTCAGAATCTATGGACAAGGACTCCATGTGTTTTGAAGTTGATTGTGGTGGTCGAATGGTTAAGATTACTCCATACGTATATCAACAATCACAAAGGTACCACTATGCTTTGAACAACCTGCTGACCTACAATTGCCCATAGAATAAAAAAGGGTTGTTTGGACCAAATTTTTGTGCAATGGACAGAATGTACCTTAACATCCTGGTAATACGCTGTGGGCCACCAACATGTCGCCTGATTTCCATATTCTCCATCTCATTTGTATTTCAAATGTCTACCCCCGATCCAGTAATCATACCGAACTCATGTCATTCATGGTGGAGACCCTTTATAACATTGGAAAAGGTGAGCATGTATGTTTATCCACATTGATAAATGACCAAGATAATCTCAGCTTTTGAATCTAACTCCACAACAATACCATTTGAGCATTTGTTGTGTAAATTGGCTCGTCAATGTGGGTTCAGTAAACCTGATGGTACATCTCTATAGACACCAAAATTCTCTAAAGCATTAGTCCCGACTCGAGCAGATGGTCAGACGATGAGCGAGGCACTCCACTCACTTTAAAGGATGGTATAGTAGATTGTGACGCGTCTGTCTTATCAGCAGGATGATGTCACGAAGCGTGGCCGATCTCGATCAATTTAATCTTTATGTGTGTTCTGTGAATTTTTGGATATCAAAATTTTTAACTGGATATATATTTTGAACTTGAGTAGTTTAGGCTTTAAAGTAGACATCCAAGGAACTCACTATATGCTCTATATGTGTTTAATTGGAAAATATGAGATTTAAACCTCATTTTGTTTTAGGGTACAAGCTCCTTTCAAGTTCATTTATTATCTTTTCTTTTCTTATTATTTCTAACATATGATTTTAGCACAACATGATTAAGGATAAAGGCAAGGCACATGCAAGAGGGGAAACCTCCTCTAGAAGAGTAAACAATCGTCCTTCTCCTTACTTAAATCCTACAGCGATGGCTATGGCGAATGAAACTATCTTTGATCACTTGGTCAATCCCTCCTCATAGAACCATACAGGATTGACCTCTATCTACGATCAATTGGGTGGCATAATATACTTTACCTAGGAGGAGAGGTTCAATATGACCTTATTCATCAATTTTGAAAGCTTGCCATGACACTCACGATGATCCTTCATTTATCGGCATCCATTTCATGAACACAACCAAGGAGATCACTCCTTTGATGCTGAGCCAACTTCTGAGCCTTAAAGTCACACACATCTCACCAACTGAACATTCCCTAAACCATCTAGGTGCCTGAGGTGAAGTGACTAGAATCCTGTGTGATGGCTCAACAATTCCCAGGAACAAAAGAAACTACTTGTCTTCCTCGCATTTGGACTCAACCACGAAAGTGCTCCACAATATTCTGAGTACCAGTGCGAATCCATGCGAAGTTTCTGGAGATATGCTCCCTCCATTTGTTTTGAATATTTTATATGATATTTTTTAGGGAGTTGAAATATGCCTACCCACTCTCATTTTAAGACAATTGATCCTAGTTGTCAAAGGCATTCACCGCACCAACCTCCCCTTTCCAAGTGTTATTTGCAACTCTCCAAATTCCTAGGATTGCCACCTACCCATAACACAGTATATCCCATGGTGTGCTTTACCAAGGAAACTCTAATTTAGTTAAATGTGTTTCCACCTACACTTGAGGACAACCATGAATGCAAGAGTGGAGATGATGCTCAAAGCACTCCCATGGCTCGGGACTCGTGTTGCACCCTAGTGCCTGGTCCAAGTCCAATCTCAGTTAACACTAGGCGCTTCCTTCGCCAAAATGACCCAGTTCGTCATCTTTTTGAAGGACAATCTAATATGGAAGCTCGCCTCCGGCAATGTTAGAATCATCTCTCCGGGATTGAACTGTGTCTTGACGCTCTTCAACACACTAGGGAGCACATCACGGAGCTGCTCCTTACTCGCCATTCTCATATTCCCTCTTATGAGGGTGGACCTTCTAGATGATGTTTCAAAGAGATCAATGTTGATGCTGCATCGTGATACTCTTTATTTTGGATTTTTATGCCCCTAAGGGCTTGGTATTTTGGATGATGATGACACTACCCAAACTTGGGGTAGTTATTTTCACTAACTCTTGTGGTTTAATATGATAATTTTGTGTATCATTCATCCTGTTGCTTATTATACCTCTTTCCTGACATGATATTTTTCACATAATGTTCACATAAATTCTGCTTCTACATTCTAAATTTATGTGGTTTTACTATTATTCCTCTAAACTGCATTTAATGATCAAATTCATAGTTCAGTTTTATTGGGTTGTTTTGTTGATTACCCTTTACCAATGACTGACAAAAGGGGGAGAATTATATGTATGCTCCATGCTCCATTTGTATTTGTGTCTTATAGATCCCATGTTGCAGGTTGATCACGGAAGACATTCAGGGGGGGAACATTACTACATGTCATTAGTATCTTAGAGTTATAAATTTTCAACTTCACATGCAATGTTTAATTGTTTTGGTATGTCATCAGTATGGACCTTGACATCGTCTTAGGGTAGGTTTTTTTTTTTTGTCACGTAATTGACAAAGGGGGAGATTGTTAGTGCACTCATTCATGCACAGTTGTTTGTCAATCACGTGAACTGTTGTGTCAAGTAGTCTGGTGAGCCCTTGGAAGTTGAAGATCGAAGACACAACTGGAGCAAAAGAATCAAGCAACATTCAAAGGGTAAAAAGATGCTCTTACCCTCAAAACAAATTTATACCCCTTAGATGATCTTGACCCAAATAAGAAAACCTCAGTTAGATCATCTATTTAAGCCATAGAAGTTCAAAAATCCTATCTCCTTAGATTTGGCTTTAGAAGGTTGAAGTTACTAAAATAGTAAATGAAAATCAACTACCTTCGATCCGACTAACCATAACTATTGAAGGACAAAACTTAAATAGGAAAATTTGTCTCAATTTTGGTTGGAGTAGGTCCGACCGAATGGGATCTTCAGTCCGACCAAAGATTCCATCAGTTCAACCGAAACAACCCAAAACAGTCCAACAAGTTATGAAGTTAATTTGGTCCGACCTAATGCAACCGAAGAAAATCCTCGGTTCGACCGAAAGTGAACAAAAGAGTCCAGCAACTTGAGGACTTAATTTGGTCCAACCGAACATTAATTTGGTCTGACTGACAAAAGTTCGGTTCAATTGACGATGTTCGATCTGACCGAAGGACTCATCGGTAGGACCAAAATGTAGTCGTTATAGATCTGTTGAAACTTTTTTCCTATAAAATGAGCATCCAAATCTTTGCAAAAAGTATGGATTAAGGCATCCTAGAGTCCCTAGTGCATCCCAAGCTTACCCTAGCCATCATAGACTCTATCCATATGAGATTCATGTTCTTTTCATTTTAATTCATCATCTCAATGAGCATTCTAAGCTCTTATTAATGAAGAACATGATCTCAAGCCTTCACTAGAGTATTTAGACTAAACCTATTGGTATATTCTTAGTCTCTACCATACTCTAGTCCATCCATCTATTGAATTCCCTAGGAAATTCACTTGCCATCAAGTTATAGGAGATTCAACCCACTCCCATTTCCTTGTTTACCCTAAAGGAACATTATTTGTAAGGAAATTGATCGTGAAAGTTGAAGCATCAAAACAACCACGGCATCGTGATCAGGGGAGTGTCCGGGAGCTGATTGAAGCACATCAAAGCAGAGATCGGGTAACCCATAAGGTGCATCAAGAAGGGCACATCCACTTATAAAGTAAGTACAAGAGTCCAAAGAGTCTAAAACCTATTCCTTGTGTAGGATTTGGTTTCAGAGTTTATTCGCAAACTCGCTAAGACCTTTTGTAGGCTTTCGAAGGGAGAATACATATATTGTCCTTGTGTAGGACTCAATACCTTATGTAGGTGTGTGTGATAGCCTTGTGTAGGCTTAATCAAGTGCCTTGTGAAGGCATGTGTTATTGCCTTGTGTAGGCAAATACCTTGTGTAGGTATGTATGATTGCCTTGTGTAGGCATGATTGATTACCTTGTGTAGGCTATACCTTATGTAGGTTGTAAAGGTTTGAGGTAAACCTGATTTAAAACCTCTCATAGTGAAATCAGGTACACTCTAAGATAGAGTGCGTCCGCCGGGAGTGGAGTAGGTATTTAGCTGAACCCCTATAAATGCTTGTGTTTAGAATTGTCATTTGTGCATTTACTTAATTCATGCTTATATGATTAGATATGTATGCATGAAAAGATGAATGCTTAGGATTGATAAGTAGCATATTCCATTCACCATGTTCACCATGCTATAGACTAGTTGATGATTGATATATCTTTAGAAGTTTATAAGATTGGATCCTCTATTGTCTTGGAAGCCTTTAGAGTTTGATTTCTTTGCTTAGTTTAATCCGAGATTAGTTTAAGCATTACAAGAATGATTTTAAAATTGGCATATTTATTGAAAAGTCCTATTCACCCCCCTCTAAGACCGTAGTTTTCACATTCATACTTCAGCATCAGCGGTCTAAACTGCAACTTCACTGCTTTGCTGGATGAGTTTAGCAGAGAGGAAGAAATGAAGAGTAGAGAATAGGGAGAGGAAGAACAGAAGCAGAAGGAGTAACGAGGAGGAGAGAGGGAAGGACGAGAGAGAGAGATAGTCGGGGCTGGGACTGTTGTTGTCATTCCACATCGAGTCAGGATTGAGTTCAATCCAAATTGAGTGCGAATTTGGCTTGGGTCTAGGTCGAATATATAGCCAGAGAGAGAGAGAGACACACACAGAGAGAGAGAGAGAGAGAGAGAGAGAGAGAGAGAGAGAGAATGGAAGTAAAGAGGAAGAAGGAGAAGGTAGAGATGAAAATGAGAGAGAGGGCAACGCTGTGATTGCCACGTCGAGTCGAGTTGTTGCCGCGAGTTCAGTGACTCATTGAGTCATTTGGGCTGTCATTTCTTGGGTTTAGGCTTGAGTTCAGGTTGTTGGGCAAGTCCTTTAGAGAAAGAAAAGGAAGGCTAAAGAAGAAAATGGAAGAAAGAAAGAGAGAAAGAAAGGGGATGTTGCCAAGTTAACTCGGCTGAAGCTTACCGAGTCAAGTGAGGTCGAGTCGAACCAGTTGTGTACGGATCTGGGCCGGGTCCAGACCTGGTCTGACATTAGAAGAGAGAAAATGAAAGAGATAAAGAAAGAAAGAAAGAAGAAAAGGAAGGAAGGAGAACCAAAAGAGAGAGTGAGTTTGGACATTTCATTCTGAGCCGACTCAACCGAGTCAGGGTGACTTGGGTTTATTCCATATCCCAACATCCATCCCTTGACATGGTTGATTGAGAGGAGAAAGAAAGAGAAAACTAGAGTGAAGGAAGAGAAGAAAGAGAAAGAAAGAGTTAGAGGAAGAAGAGGAAGATGATTGTGGTTTCCTTTCACCTTTACTGAGTTGACTCGGTTGAGTTTACCGAGTCCGGCTGAGGCTAACCTGGGTGTAGTAAAAACCCTACTAGTGTCCAAGTTAATGGCTTAAAAGCTCGAGTTCTTGACTGGATTGAAGTCATATTACGGCGAGTCCAGATCTAACTTGTTCAAGTTGGATTCATGCATTGGAGCGTTCACGTTACGGCCATCCAATTTAAAGGTGAGGATTACCTTCAAACTTTTCTACATCATGATAATTATCTTAGTTCATTTATTTCATCAATTGCTTAATTTAATATTCAGTCAAAATGATGATGAATGTTAATTTATACTTAAGTGAAGTCTTCATAAATGAATGATCATTATATTTATATTCAAGTATCTGAGTATGTTATGGATCGTAAATATATCTATCCTAGTTTAAATGAAACATCTTATATAGATAAGTGCTATTGATATTGTATGTGGCTTGTTTTACCACTTGTGATTACTTCATGGTGTTTTTGGAGGTCCTTGAACTAGTGGTCATTTATCCTGATAAGATTAACAAGAATGTTTATCATGGAATTACCATCTTGTGGATCATTTGTGCCTATCACTTTTTGGGGATAATCTTATTTTTATCATGTCCTTGGGATAAACTATTTGCCCTTGCGGTTTTGATGGAATATTTGCCCTATGTGGTTTTAATGGATCGTATTCGTATAACCTTGTGATAGAAAGTTCCACTTGTAGAACTATAATTGACCACTAGTTGAGGATGTTACCTTTCTATACCCCATTTGTTAGAGTCTCATGAGCTGGGGATGGTAGTATGAGACACTATGCTCGAGCTGTCGGCCTATACTGGGTGACAAACCCCTCATATTGACCTTTGAGCTTTCTAAAAATGGTTGTTTGAAATTGGAATAATAATGGTTGGGCTAATCATACATTTCATGGCATACAGACTTTACCGGGTGGTCGATAAAAGACACAGTCTTTCTTAGGTCACTATTGTAAGTGCTATAATTTATATCCTTGTTTGTTGTCAAATTTGTGGTGCCAAAATCACTGTTATATAACTTGCATAAGTGAAGCTCTCTCAAAGATCAACATTCATGAACAAGCAAAGCTCACAACAAACAAAGCTCACAAGTACAAAGATCAACCTTGACTGCAAGAACTGCTCACATGACATGACTCAAGAATGCAAGACTTCAAGAAGAGTACAAGGCAGTTCGTAAAGAACTCAAGACACTTTCAAGATTGAGCTACATCAAGATTTCAAGATTGAACTACATCAAGACTTCAAGGCTTATACTTCAAGGTCACTAGTTCCTAATGTTTCAATGTCCTTATTTCATGGTTGAGGTTTGACTGACCTTAGGTTGACCTTAGAAGTAGGTCACTTTGGATACATAAGTCGGATATTTATTTTACATAAGTTTGGTCTGTTCTTCGACTAGTCTTAGGCCTTCTTCGACTAGTCCTAAATCTACTTCGACCAGTCTAAGAAATTCCTCGATCAGTCGTGAGTTTGTTGCAAAATTCGTATAATTTATGTTAGGCTTCGACTAGTCCAGGAATCTTTTCGACCAGTTGAAGGAACAGTGTTGACTGCATCTTCGACCAGTCGAAAGTCTTCGACTCAAAGTCCAGTGATGAATTTTAAGTTCTTCGACCAGTCGAAGGTGACCTACGACCAGTCGAAGGAGACCTTCGACCAGTCGTAGAACGGTCAAAGCTTATCGCGCCTGATTTTTCAAATATCTATTATTGCTTCGACTAGTCGAAGAGCTCCCTAGACCAGTCGAAGACGCGATCTGCTCACCTATAAATAGAGCACGAATATCAGAAGAAATTATCGAATTAATTAATCCATTCAAGCCAATCTTCGTCGAACTTCTGAGAGATAATTCTGTGCTCCATCTAAGCTAAGTGTGCTTATTTAATATTCTCTTTCCTTAGCTTTTTTTAATTGATTTTGTTTCTGCTATTCCAATCTAATTTGATAAGAGGAATTGTTATTCCCTTTCTTTGGAATCAAAATCAATTAAGGCAAGATCTATTTGGTTTAATTTAAAATCTATTAAAATTAGAACTATTGTAATTGAGTATTGGACATTGAACTTGGACATTCAATCATTTACTCTGACTTGGTTCTACCGGGCTGCTACAACGAAGGAGATAATCAGGTATTTTACATTTAATTGTAAATTCCTTTCTGTTTTGGTTTCTTTCAAGATTTGCCAGAAAAATCTTGTTGTATTGGTTATCTGAGGAGAGCCAGGAAAACTCAAAAGTGGGGTTTTTTTAATTGTGTAAGCCCACAGACAAAGACACAATTGTAAAGGTTTTGGGTGAACCTGTGAAAACCTATTTTGTTAGTGAACGCTAATATCCCTGTGTGAGGATATTAGGAGTAGAATAGCGTTCTGTGTGGCTGTTGTTTAACAATTGGTGAACACACAGGCGAACCACTATAATCCCTTATGTTGTGGTTGAATGATTTATACTTCTCATCTTTAATTATTCATTTGTGAGATGTATGTATGGTGGTGAATGTTGTAATCATTTAATTTAAGCATTGTGGGAATTTTGTTATAGTTTAGAATTTATTTTCTGTTATTCCTTTATCAGCTTGATATTCAATTTCCTTTAAAGTTGTTCCAGCAAGGTTGCCCTGCCATTTTTATGGTGTATGGTTGTCCCTAGAACAATACATTTATGATTACAATTTATTTCAATTCAGTTTGTATTTATTTCTGTTTTCCTCTTTAGTTTGAGATTTGATACAAAGATCTTTCTAGAAATAAGGTTGTCCTACCATAAACTCTGGTTTTTGGTGTAAGGTTGTCCTTAGAACAACATTTGTATCAACCTCTCAAGATCTAAATTTTGAGGTTGTTTTACTTTCCTGCATTGTGATTTACTTTGGCTATCATATTCTTTTTAATTCCGCTGTTATAAGTTTTATTTGGCATTGTCTCACCCCCCCCCCCCCCCCCCCCCCCCCCCCCCCTCTAGGACATATAGCTAGGCCTTTTCAAGTGGTATCAAAGCCTAATAGCTCTTTTTAATTCTTGGATTTAATTCCTGAGCTAACGATTTAAGCTATTTAAGATGTCAAATATTGATAGCCTTTCAGTCACTAGGCCTCCACCCTTTGATGGCTCCAACTATGCCTATTGGAAAGCCAGAATGAGGATCTTCCTCAAATCAATGGATGAGAATGTGTGGCAAGCCACAGTGACTGAATGGAAACCTCCTATCATGGAAGTTACTGGGGTTGACGGTTCAAAATCTATGAAAGTCACACCATATTACCAATGGACCACACTTCAAAAAAGTGAGAGTGGTGCAAATGCTAAAGCACTAAATGCAATCACTTGTGTACTATCACCGGATGAGTTCAAAAGAATCATTTCCTGTGATACTGCAAAGCAAGCTTGGGATATATTAGAAATGACACACGAGGGTACTACAATTGTCAAAAAATCCAAAGTCCAACTCCTCACAACCAGATTTGAAGAAATTCATATGGAGGAAAATGAAATGTTTATGGACTTTTACACTAGATTGAATAACATTGTAAACTCAATGTGGGGTCTTGGCGATAAAATCTCAGAAAGTAAAGTATGTACAAAGATATTACGCTCACTTCCTGAACGGTTCAATTCTAAAGTAACCGCGATCTAGGAACTTCGTGATATGGATAATATGAGGGTAGAAGAACTGGTTGGTTCTCTACAAACCTACAAGTTGAACTTTAAAGCTCCAAAAGGTAAATCTATCGCACTAAAATCTTCTAAATGTAATTCAGAAGAAAATTCTGATTCAGAAGATGATATGGGTCTTTTAGTTAAGAAATTTTACAAGATTTTCAAAAGCAAGAAAATGGTTGATTTTCAAAAATTGAATGACAAAAAGAAGGTTAGACCCAAATCTCGAAAATCTTTGAAAGATAGTCAATGTTACAACTGTCAAGAATATGGGCACTTAGCAAATAGATGTCCTAAAAAGGACAAACCCAAGAAGAAGGGTATGTTGGCTACATGGGATGAATCATCTGATTTTGAAGCTTCTTCTAAATCAGAAGATTCTGAAACTAAGTCGAGCAATGAAGTTAAAGCTCTTATGACTCTAGCCAAATTCACATTTTCAGATAATGACTCAACAAGTGAAGAAAATCTAAGTAGTGAGTGTGAAAATGAAGATGATCTTCAAGACGCTTACAATGCTCTATATAAGGAAAGTTGTAAAATTGCTGTCAAACTTAAACTTCAAAAAGAAAAGTTTTCTAAACTCAAAGAATGTTTTGAATCACTTGTCTTAGAAAAATCACAAATTTCAGATTGTTTTGAAAAATCAAAATGGGATTTGGAATTCAAAAACTCCCTAATTATTGATTTGAAATCTGAAGTTGAGAAACTCAAAACTGAAGTATCTTTTCTTCTGAGTCTAAAGGACACATGAAAATATGCCCAAGGTGATCCAAAGTTAGAAAAACTTTTATCCGGATCAAGAAAATGTGGCGATCTATCCGGGTTGGGCTATGATAAAAATCTATCTCCTAAACAAAAGTATACTCCTCCTATGTTTGTTAAAAGAGAGATCTCAAACTCAAAAGGGAAAAGTACTTATCAAGATTTTTCTAGAAATTCAAAAACTTTTCAAAAACCTAGAAGCAGCCATGTCAACTTTAATCAGAAACGAAATCCACTAGCTGAAAAGATAGTTGATTTACTCAAGGAGCTCTTAAAATCTAACTCTATAGGTCATTCTTACAACTATAAACAAAAGAAGACCAACTATGTTCCTAAACCCAAAACAGTTTTGAAATGGGTTCCTAAAGTTGCCTGCTTGGTTGCTCACACTGCTTTCAAAGCAACAAATCATTCAAAGTGGTACCTAGACAGTGGATGCTCCAGGCATATGACAGGTGACAAAGCTTTATTCACGGATCTGAAAGATATGACTGATGGTTCAGTCACATTTGGTGATGGTAGCAACTGCAAGATTATAGGCCAAGGTACGGTTCAACTTTTTAATCTTCCTGTGTTTAAAAATGTTTTATATGTTGAAGGCTTAAAACATAACTTGCTTAGTATATCTCAAATATGTGATAATAACCATAGTGTTCGGTTTTCTAATCAAAGCTGTGAGATACTAAACAATAAGGGTTCTGTAATATCAACTGGACGTAGAACGTCTGAAAATTGCTATATTATTAGCGAATCCAGCTCATCTAATCAAACATGTTACATGGTCCATACAGACGAGACTGATTTATGGCACAAACGTCTTGGACATGTACATTATCGAAATTTATATAGATTGAGCAAACGAGAACTTATAAGAGGTTTACCCAAACTTCAAAAATTAGATAAAATATGTGGTGAGTGCCAGATAGGCAAACAAACAAGGAACTCACACAAAAAGGTGAATTCAAATACCACATCAAGACCACTCGAACTCCTCCACATGGATCTGATAGGACCTACCAGAACGGAAAGTCGTGGTGGGAAAAATTATATCCTGGTAATAGTTGATGACTTTACCAGATTCACATGGGTAGTCTTCTTAAGGGATAAATCTGAAACCCTTGAAGAAGTAAGAAAAGTTCTCAAAAGGATTCAAACTGAAAAATCTTCTCAAATCAGTAAGATTCGTAGTGATCATGGATCTGAATTTGAGAATAACAATTTTGAGAAGTTTTGTACCGACCAAGGAATATTACATGAATTCTCTGCTCCCAAAACTCCACAACAAAATGGAATTGTAGAAAGAAAGAATAGGGTGCTTCAAGAAATGGCTAATGTCATGTTGAATAGCATGAAGCTCTCTAAAAATCTTTGGGCTGAAGCAGTCAACATAGCTTGCTATATTATTAACCGAGTCTACACTAGCAAAGATAATAATAAAACGGCTTACGAATTGTGGTTCAATAAAAGCCTACTGTTAAATACTTTCGAGTTTTTGGCAGCAAGTGCTATATTTTACGTGATCGTGAAAATTTGGGAAAGTTCAATACGAAGAGTGATGAAGGGATTTTTCTAGGATATTCCTTAAACACTCGAGCTTATAGGGTTCTGAACAAAATAACTGGTGTGATTCAAGAGTCTATGTTGAACAACCAATGGGTTTTGAAGATCCCAAAAATACTGATCATGTGTATCGGCTTAAAAAGGCACTTTATGGATTAAAACAAGCACCTAGGGCATGGTATAAGAAACTAACAAATTTTCTTTTAAGTCATAATTTTTAAATGGGATCTGTTGATAAAACTTTGTTTGTTAAAAAACATAATGATCATATCTTAATGTTACAGATTAATGTTGATGATATCATTTATGGATCAACTTGTACTGACTTGACTACTGAGTTTGCAGATTTGATGAAATCACAGTTCGAAATGAGCATGGTTGGGGAATTGACTTATTTCCTTGGATTGCAAGTAAAGCAACAACCTGAAGGAATATTCATTTCTCAATCTAAGTATGCTTTGAATCTAATCAAGAGATTTGGATTTGAGAATGGCAAGAATTTCGATACTCCTATGAGTACTACCCTGAAACTCTCAAAAGACTTTAATGGTAAAAATGTTGACTCAAAACTTTATCGGAGTGTGATTGGTAGTTTGTTATATTTAACTGTTAGTAGACCTGATATTTCTCTAAGTGTTGGTATTTGTGCAAGATATCAATCTGATCCAAAAGAATTTCACTTTATTGCTGTCAAGCGGATTATTAGATATGTCGCAAGTACTGTAAATCTCGGTCTCTGGTATCCTCATGAGACTAGTGTCCAATTAGCTGAGTACTCGGATGCTGACTAGGCTGGTAATCTAGATGATAGAAAATCAACCAGTGGTGGTTGTTTTTACATTGGAAATTGTCTAGTTTCCTGGTTTAGTAAGAAACAAAATTCTATATCACTTTCAACAGCTAAAGCTGAGTATATCGCAACTGGTAATGCATGTACACAACTAGTTTGGATGCAACGAATGCTAAGTGATTATGGAATTAAACAAGATTCTATGTTATTACATTGTGATAATTCCAATGCGATAAATATTTCAAAAAATCCTATTCAGCATTCTCGTACTAAGCACATTGACATTAGATTTCATTATATTCGGGAATTAGTAGAAGAAAAAGTTATATCTCTATAATATATTCATACCGAAGATCAACGAGCTGACATTTTCACAAAACCTCTTGATAAAAGCAGGTTCAAAAAGATGAAATTTGATCTTGGCATGTGCATTTTAAAATGATTATTTATGCCTACTTGTATCATAGTGTATATATTTGCTAGGTTGAATTTCAATTTTTGAATAATTTGCAAGAAATATGAATTTTTGGACATTCTTCGACTAGTCGTGAGTATACTCGACCAGTCGACCTTCGACCGGTCGTAGATATCCACGACCAGTCATAGATCTCAGGAATCACTTAAAATTTGGGGATTTTGCTTTCTTCCTCATTCCGTTTTTCCTCTCTAAGGAGCCGAGCTTCGACTTATCGAACCCATTGTTCATGTTCTTCAAGGTTAGTGTTCCAAATCACGTTTTTCTTGCAGATTTGTGTCTAGATTGTTTAATTTTCAAGATTTAAGCTTTGTATTTTGGATTTCATTGAGATTTGGAGTTTGGATTTTAAAAAATCTGTTTTGAGTAAACCCACTTCTCAATCCTTTGCGACTTCTTATTTCCTTGTTATCTTTGTTGCAAATGGCTTCTCGAGGTAGAAAAACTACTTCCCGTGGTCCTTCTTCTTCCTCCAGATCGACCATTATCTCTAAGTGTCATCTTCTTGTTCCCAATGACGATCCATCTTATGTTAGGGACATTAGATTACGTAATGTTATTGTTGAACATCCTGTTGATGTTAATCATATTGCACCTTTTGACATCCTTCCTATGCTTGAAGCTGTAGGTTGGGTTAACTTATTACATTGGGGTGGGCCAGCATACCAGTCCATTGCCCAATCCATGTTTACATGTATTAGTGCTTTCTCACAGGATAATTTAACTTTTAAAATATCAACTAGAGAAGGACCTTTTGACATTGATCGTCATTTAATTTCAGCCCTTATGGACATTCCTGTGAATGATGAGGGTATTCCTATCCATAACCTAACTGATAAACCCTCAATGTCTGAAAAACGCATGCTCACTAGAGATTTGTGCAACATGGATGTTCAATGGACACGAAAAGGGAATGCGCTTCCCGCAAGGTATTTGTTACCCAAGTACAAAATTCTCCACAAAATCTTTGTGTCTAATCTGTATCCTCGTTCGGGTAATAAAACTGACTTGACCTCGTTTATGGTTCGTGTTATCCATGCTATTTTCAGTGGTACTCAGATTTGTTTACCTTCCTTAATCTGTCATTTCATTCTTCAGTTTAGACTCCATCCTGGTCATAGTGACATTCCTTTTGCCTATTTAATGACTGTATTGGCTACACATATGTTAGTCGATATGCCGGTTGATGAGGCACCAATCCATCATATGATTTTCAACAATACTAATATCAATAAGATGAAGCTGGATCTACTTCCCGAACAAGGTGGTGGTGGTCATGAAGAAGCTGGTGATGACATTAATATGGATGACATTTTTTAGGAACTGGATTCTGACTCAACAAATGATCCAGATTTTGAACCATCTAATGTTGATGCTCGTCTGAGTGCATTAGAGGATAAAATTGAGAATACAAATGTTAAGATGGAAAACATGTTTGTTGCTCATGATTTACAATTCAAGTACATGAGCAAATATCTTAGGCGATTGGACAAAGGCATGCACCAACTTGATCCATCTATTCCTGCTCTGTCATCTGGTTCTGGTTCTGATTAGTTTATATGAGGCTTCTGGTCTATAATAACTTTATAACTTAGCACTAGATTGACTGATTTTGAGTTGGATACTATCTTTGTTTTATGCTGGATATTTATTCTATGTGAAGCTATGCTGAGTATTTCTATCTCTGTTTTTTGCTATAATCTCATAACTCCTCATGTTTACTCTCATATATCCCATTATTTAGTTCTCCTTTATTGTTGTTTCCTTTGTCATATTGTGACAAAAAGGGGGAGAATGGTTTGTTCTTAACGATGTGATTGTGAGAGGAGTAGCATTGGTTGTGTTACTCAGGGGGAGTATGTTTGAACTAGTTGAATGAACTGGTTGAATGTTGAATATTGAATATTGATTTGCAGGTAAGCCAGTTAATATTAACTGGTTCATGACTCTTTAACTAGTTGTTTTAATTTATGTTTATCTTGGTTATGTGTTTTGTCACTAATTTGACAAAGGGGGAGATTGTAAGTGCTATAATTTATATCCCTGTTTGTTGTCAAATTTGTGGTGCCAAAATCACTGTTATATAACTTGCATAAGCGAAGTTCTCTCAAAGATCAACATTCATGAACAAGCAAAGCTCACAACAAGCAAAGCTCACAAGTACAAAGATCAACCTTGACTGCAAGAACTGCTCACATGACATGACTCAAGAATGCAAGACTTCAAGAAGAGTACAAGGCAGTTCGTAAAGAACTCAAGACACTTTCAAGATTGAGCTACATCAAGATTTCAAGATTGAACTACATCAAGACTTCAAGGCTTATACTTCAAGGTCACTAGTTCCTAATGTTTCAATGTCCTTACTTCATGGTTGAGGTTTGACTGACCTTAGGTTGACCTTAGAAGTAGGTCACTTTGGATACATAAGTCGGATGTTTATTTTACATAAGTTTGGTCTGTTCTTCGACTAGTCCTAGGCCTTCTTCGACTAGTCCTAGATCTGCTTCGACCAGTCTAAGAAATTCCTCGATCAGTCGTGAGTTTGTTACAAAATTCGGATAATTTCTGTTAGGCTTCGACTAGTCTAGGAATCTGTTCGACCAGTCGAAGGAACATTGTCAACTGCATCTTCGACCAGTCGAAAGTCTTCGACTCAAAGTCCAGCAATGAATTTTAAGTTCTTCGACCATTCGAAGGAGACCTTCGACCAGTCGAAGGTGACCTACGACCAGTCGAAGGAGACCTTCGACCAGTCGTAGAACGGTCAAAGCTTATCGCGCCTGATTTTTCAAATATCTGTTATTGCTTCGACTAGTCGAAAAGCTTCCTAGACCAGTCGAAGACGCGATCTGCTCACCTATAAATAGAGCACGAATCTCAGAAAAAATTATCGAATTAATTAATCCATTCAAGCCAATCTTCGTCGAACTTCTAAGAGATAATTTTGTGCTCCATCTAAGCTAAGTGTGCTTATTTAATATTCTCTTTCCTTAGTTTTATTTAATTGATTTTGTTTCTGCTATTCCAATCTAATTTGATAAGAGGAATTGTTAGTCCCTTTCTTTGGAATCAAAATCAATTAAGGCAAGCCCTATTTGGTTTAATTTAAAATCTATTAGAATTAGAACCATTGTAATTGAGTACTGGACATTGAACTTGGACATTCAATCATTTACTCTGACTTGGTTCTACCGGGCTGCTACAACGAAGGAGATAATCAGGTATTTTACATTTAATTGTAAATTCCTTTCTGTTTTGGTTTCTTTCAAGATTTGCCAGAAAAATCTTGTTGTATTGGTTATCTGAGGAGAGCCAGGAAAACTCAAAAGTGGGGTTTTTTTAATTGTGTAAGCCCACAGACAAAGACACAATTGTAAAGGTTTTGGGTGAACCTGTGAAAACCTATTTTGTTAGTGAACGCTAATATCCCCTATGTGAAGATATTAGGAGTGGAGTAGCATTCTGTGTGGCTGTTGTTTAACAGTTGGTGAACACACAGGCGAACCACTATAATCCCTTGTGTTGTGGTTGAATGATTTATACTTCTAATATTTAATTATTCATTTGTGGGATGTATGTATGGTGGTGAATGCTGTAATCATTTAATTCAAGCATTGTGGGAATTTTGTAATAGTTTAGAATTTATTTTAAGTTATTCCTTTATCAGCTTGATATTCAATTTCCTTTAAAGTTGTTCCAGCAAGGTTGCCTTGCCATTTTTATGGTGTATGGCTGTCCCTAGAACAATACATTTGTGATTTCAATTTATTTCAATTCAGTTTGTATTTATTTCTGTATTCTTCTTTGGTTTGAGATTTGATACAAAGATCTTTCTAGAAATAAGGTTGTCCTACCATATACTCTGGTTTTTGGTGTAAGGTTGTCCTTAGAACAACATTTGTATTAACCTCTCCAGATCTAAATTTTGAGGTTGTTTTACCTTCCTGCATTGTGATTTACTTTGGCTATCATATTCTTTTTAATTCCGCTATTATAAGTTTTATTTGGCATTGTCCTATTCACCCCCCCTCTAGGACATATAGCTAGGCCTTTTCAACTATGGGCTATACCATAGAGTATTTTACCAGGTGATCCCAAGTTATTATCGAGTGCATTCGAACCACTATAGGTTGTCCTTGTCCCATGGACTTTTCTAGGTAACTAGTTATCCTTAGGGTATACCTTTGAGTACTTTTCCGGGAGAATAGTTCACCTTGGGTGTCCTTGTTGCATGATCTTTTATGGGTGGATAGTTCTCCTTAAGTCATACCTTTGAATACTTTTTCGGGTGGCTAATTCTTCTTAGGCGGCCTTTTTGCTAGCTGGATGTGTATCCCTAGGTCTGTGAGCATGTGCATGCATTCATACATTTAAACAAGAATATCTTGGTGGAATTTATTCAATATATGCATATCTGATAAGATCTATCTTATTATTATGATGATTATTGTGAAATGTTCATTATAGATTGTTCCTGATAACCTATGCTTAATTATCTTGATGTCTCGATAAATCTTGGGGGTTATACCTCACTGCGATATCCATTGATGCTATCAAAACATATTCAGTGTGCAGGAGACACAGATGATGCTTATTTTGTGTTCATGTGGAATACGAGGAGCCAGATGATCTTGCAACTCTCTATTCCTGATTTCATTTGTATTTAATTTATACTGTCATGTATTGTAAAAACATAAGGCATTGGTTTGTATTAGCTTTTGGGAAATCACTCGAATAATTGGTTATGTATATTCGGACTCCCTCTTATACTGGATTTGTTTCCATTCTGCTAAATGGTCACTCTGAAAAGCAAAAAAAAGAAAAAATGTACGTAAAATTTAGGCTATCTTTAAAGGTTAACACTCAGGTTTTTGGAAAACAAGTAGTGTACTCGGGTTCGAGAACCGAGGTGTTACAGGGTTCACCTCCGCTACTTTTCAAACTCGAGCCTGAAGAGCCTCTACTGTTATACCTGGTAGTTTCAACCACGACAATCTGCTCAATCCCCATTTGAGAAGAAAAAGAAAAGCAGCTCCCAGTCTATTATGTCAGCAAGGCCCTACTCCTGGCCGAGACTAGGTATCCAGACATCAAGATACTCGCTCCAGCACTGGTCATGTTGTCTCATCATCTTCGTCCTTATTTTCAAGCCTACATGATTGTAATCCTGACTAACCAACCTCTTCGACAAGTATTCCAGAAACCTAAAGTATCAAGCAAACTTACGAAGTGGGTGATCAAGCTTAGTGAGTTCAACATCAGATACCAGCCTAGGAGTGCATTAAAGGGAAAACAGTGGCCAATTTTATTGTCGAATTCACCCACAACCAAAACTCGGACGCTTCGACCGAGCAAAACAGCAGAATTGAGCCACTGGACGGACCTCATCGGCAGGAAAGGGTTGATCTGCCGACCTCAACACTAGATGTAACGACCCGCCCCACCATTGTGATATTGTCCCCTTTGCCGAAACACACAAATTTAAAACGCGTCTCACCGATTAAAGGAGAGTCTCTACATATAACCACCACAACGTTAGATGATGCTTCCGATGTGGGACAAGGTTCCACCCCACTACCAACACAGTAGCCTGCCAACTACTGGTAGCTTGCCCAGGTCCTTTTCAAACCCCGCCCACTCAGCGTCCGCCCACATGTGCCACAGTATTGTGTTACAACATCCTACCATTTGTAACGACCCGCCCCACCATAGTGATATTGCTTACTTTGCCGAAGCTCACAGATTTAAAACGCGTCACTTGGGGTAAGGATACTGGTAGCTCACCCAGACCCGTTGCTCCTGTGGTAAGGATACAGGTAGCTCACCCAGACCCGTTGTTCCCGTGGTCCTGCCCACATCAGCACCTACCCGTCCATAATATTGTCCAACCCAACTGGCATCAAAGTGCACAGCGATGGTTTTGCTCCCTCAGGAACGCATTACACCGGTTAAGGGAGAGCCTCGACATATAACCACCACAACGTTAGATGGCGCTTCCGATGTGGGACAAGGTTCTACCCCACTGCCAGCATAGTAACTTGTCAACCACTGGTAGCTCGCCCAGGTCCTTTTCAGACCCTGCTCACTCAGTGTCCGCCCACATGTGCCACAGTATTGTGTCACAATATCCCCCACAGAGGGCAGAGCCGTCCTCGGCTCTAATACCATTTGTAACGACCCGCCCCACCATTCTAATATTGTCCGCTTTGCCGAAGCTTAAAGATTTAAAATGCGTCACAACGGTTAAGGGGGTTCCACCCCACTGCTAACATAGTAACCAGCCTACCACTGGTAGCTCGCCCGGGTCCTTTTTCAGACCCTGCCCACTCATCGTCTGCCCACATGTGCCACAGTATTGTGTCACAATATCCCCCACTGAGGGCAGAGTCGTCCTCAGCTCTTATACCATTGTAACGACCTACCCCACCATTGTGATATTGTCCGCTTTGCCGAAGCTTAGGATTTAAAATGCATCACACCGGTTTGAAATAGTGGTGGAGACTGCTTTAGTTCAAGTAGGAATATGCCAATATGTCCTAGAGGGGGGGTGAATATGACTTTTTAAAGTTTTTATGGTTTATTTAAAATCCTCTTACACTAATCCTAATAACAAGCACATATTAGGATTACTCAAAAGTAACTTTACTGGCTTCCAAGCCCAGTAGAGGATCCAATCACAAACTATTTAAGAAGTAAACAATATGCAAACTAGTTTAGGATGAATATGACTGTGTATGTGTGAGGTGTGATCTCAGATATTCAGATATGAAAATATTAAAGTAAATCACACAAACAGAAGAATAACAATCTCAAACATAGTCATTTTTATAGTGGTTCGACTACTTGTCTACTCCACTCCCGGTAACCGCACTTAACCCTTGAGTGTACCAGATTTCACTAAGGAGGTTTCACAGCGGTTCACCTCAAACCTAAGGTTTTAAATCAGTTTCACCTTCAACCTTTACAACCTACACTGAGGCTGACTGTTTATGCTCTAACGAGCAAGGGTCAACACAACGCACCCACTTTTGGGCACACTAGCCAAAAATCTTCCATAAGACCCTAACGGAGGTTTCACTCGGATCACCTCAAACTTAAGGTTTTAGACAGGTTCACCTTCAACCGAAAGTTTATGCTCTCCACAGAGCAAGGGTCAACACTACATACCCCCACGTACACTCCCGCTGAAGGCCCCCTACGAGGGCTTGCAAGGGTGAGAAACACCTAAGACCCAATCCTAAAAAGGAATGATCACAAGTGTCCTCTAGACTCTAATAACTTACAAATAAGTGGATGAGTCTCATTCAGTGCGTTGACGAAGATCTCCTCCTTGTTGATGAAGAATCTTCGACTTCCTTGATCCGTAAAACAAATGATGTACCAATGAGAGGCTTCGGGTTGGGTCAAGGTTAAGACGGAATCCTACTCTATAAAGTGTTTTCCTATAAGGAAGATACAGTGATTCCGATTATGCATTCAAGGCATCTCAGCTTAATGATTAGCCATTAAGGTAGTAGCTGGAGGATCCTTGAATGCGGAAGTTCATTCCCCAATCCACTTTATTGAATGTCAATGATGAGGGTGGATTAGAGGATGAACTTCCCTGAGAGAAAGGGCTTTAGGTATATGATCTAAGGTAAAACACAAAAAAACACTCTCTTCTTTCCCTACCAGCAATAATAGACAATTCATATATATATATCTATATATATATATATATATATATATATATATATATATATATATATATATATATATATATATATAGGCAAGAGGTTCCAACAGATATAAAACGGTCACATTATGACAGAGTTCGATATCATCAAGCGGGTTCGATATCAACGAGCGTATACTCTCGATAGCATCGATGGTCCACTCGATGACACAAACTCAAATGGCATATGCTTTTGAAACCTCTTTCCAGCTGGTCGATGAAATCGAAAAAGGTGTCGATGTCATCAAATTTCGAACTCCGATTCTATCGATTCTAGTATCGATTCATCGACATTTGAATAATGAGAGAGAGACTTGCTATAAAATATTTCAGGTTTTCAAGAATGATCGAGGCACCATCGAGATCATCGAAATTTGAATGTCGATGATATCGATACCCGTGTCGATGCATCGATAAATCCAACAGTTTTTCTTTAAGCTTATTGGACAGTTTATGTCCATATTCTATGCAATCGATACCCGATATTATCGATATTTGAATATTGATTCTATCAAGAGACCCCCAATCATAGATAAACCATCCTGAAATATTTTACTGGAAGAACTTGGCGCCCAAGACCGATATCATCGAGAGCCTTCCTATATCATCGAGATTTGAATTTCGATGGTATCGAGGAGGCTTCGATATATCAATGCATATATGATATTTTAAAGAAAAAATAGGGGCGTCGGAGATCTGTCTGTCGATATTATCAAGTCACCTTCGATGGACTCGAGATTTGAATATTGATGATATCGATGTATAGATAATTCCGTCCAGATGAGTATGTGGTTGCTGGACATATTTTGTCCTCATTCCGATTATATCGTTTAGGTATCGAGGACATCGACAGCGCAGGTTAATCATATCGAGATGTGTATCGATAAAATCGATAAAACAAGAAAACTTAGAGAATTTTCCTATTTTGAAAAAAGTTTTCTTAACTTAAAAACCATATGATGTTCTAGTTTGTTTTAAGGGTTTTATATACCTGCTGTTTTGGGACAAGGGATGTGAGGCTAGATTTACCTATGGCGAGCTTCCACACATCCGGTTGAGGCAGGCGCTTGAATTAATCTTCCTATAAGGCTCTGCAGTTTAACTGACTCAACACTCACGCTAATTGATAAACCAGGGCACTCTCGATCTCCTCCTTTGTCAATTACGTGACAAAATACCAAAACACCCTATAACAGTATCTAGACAAACACATCCTAAATTGTGTGTACATGCATTTTACGCAATTTTACAATTTCTAGCGAAGACATGTACACAACCTAGTATCTGCTCCCCCTGACTTCAAACTCCCCTTGTCTCGGTGCAGCTGCTCTCCCCTGACACCTGCAACATAATTCAAGCTGACACACAATTTTCCATTCGAGGTGTTTGGACTGTTCTCCCCCTTTTTGTCAGTCATTGACAAAGATATAGCAGTTGATATTGATTGAAGTTAAAATAACGTGGGAGAACCGACAGCCAGAGGATTATGCATAGAACAGATAGATGTAAAATGTTTAACAGTTGATTAACAAACATCATTTGCAGTCGGTATGTATGTATAGCAGATTAGATAGAGCAGTGATATAGTAGATATGATAATCATTAAGAGACATCACATGCATTCCATATCAATAAACCAGGGGATCTATGAGACAAAAAAATGGCAGTAAAGGTGTGAATTATATCCAGCCACAGGCAAAAATATCCAAATATCCAAAACACCAACTGCCACAAACAGCAGTAGGTTAACAGTTATCACAATAAAAAAAAATCACCAAGCCCATTTAAGAGCACCTAGAAGTACTATCAGTATTTGGCCCAACCATGGGCATATACAACCAAAAACAGAAAAACAAAACGTCAGCCTTTGCAAGTTAGAGAGATGAGCTGTCACATACACCCATGAGAGCGTAAAACATCCAAAAAGATACTAATGTTCATACGTCGAAGTAAGAGTGAAGTGTATGTGATAGCATCCAGACATCAGTGCTTATGGAGCCGAGGAAGACGATGTCGTGTCGTCGTGCCGGCAAGTCATCAGATCTACTAATTGTTGGACCATCTGCTACACACCTTGGACCAACCGTTCCACGACAGTAAGCCTCTCGTGCACCAAGTGGATATCCCTCTGAATTGCTCCAATCCCGTCCAGCTTGAAGCGCTTGGCATACCCGGGCATTGATGTTGACACTACTGGATCAGGTTCAGATGGTTCATCTCTGCCCATTTCAGTCCATTCAGTAGGAGACACACCTGCACCACTTTCCCCTTTCTACGTGAATGCCTGCCTCCGGTGGATCCTCAGGATATTTATGAAACTTCAAATCCATCTTTCGAATGTTACTTTTGTTGAAGGTTTGGAGAGGAAGCACAGGATCACTTGTAGTTTGGAAAGGCTATGGCATTGCATATTGTATGTATGATCCAAGGGTATGGTAAGTAGACATCTCTTGCCGTATGAAAAGCATAAACCAACTAATGCACGATGAGGGTAGGCAGACAAATCTTGATCCCAGAGGTGATCGAATAGATTATCATAGTCATGAAGCCCGTGAGATCTGCCTTATTGGAGCCCCTAGAGTAGATGTTTGAAGCAAGGATACCATGCAAGACCCGATAGCGTAGTTCCATAAATCTGGCTTTTAGGGCATTCCTTTGGTGCCACTGAACATCACGGTCATGATGGACCTTGATGACTCACTCGGACCAGATGCCTTGCCTTTGTCCTTACCCATAACGACAGATTTTGGAAGAACGGACAAAGTTCCTCTTTTAAAGAAACTGAAAGTACCCGACCAAAAGATAAAATAGACTTTGGAATGGAAGGGGTGGAAGGATAATACCAGTTCTCGAGGAGCTTTCGAGACTCACGATGTACTCCTGGCTAAGGATTTGATCAAAAAGAAAAACAGAAAGCCTTTTTCAGAAAAAGAAAATAAAAATTTTCCACTCGACCGCCTTTTATCGGGAGACAGTCTTCGATATCATCGATCAGTGTTCCGATGATATCGATGTAGTTCCCCCAATGTTATCGAGACCATCTTCGATATCATTCTTGAACATATGACTTTTTACATTCTGAAGAGACGTCAATGATATCAACCTTGGATCGATTAATCGAGAATGACTTATCGAGAGATATATCGAGGATGAATGTTTTCAATTTTTTAGCATTCAGACAACCCTTTATGTATACCTTTTAGTATATCTATTGGTTAACAATATACACAACAAAATTTTGCACAATCATTGTACACATCAAAATTATAAACACCAGACTGTTTATACAAAAAAAATAATTGAGGTGAGGAACCTCACGATATATTTTTTAAAGCTTTAGTAAAATTGCATCTTTTCAGTAACTATCCAACCTAGATGATTGACCTGGACTTGTTCATTTCATATTTTGACATTTTAGGCATAGGAATCAGCCCTATGTTGTCTTTGATGACATAGTAGTGGTTATTTGTGCGACAACCCTTCATAATTGTTTTTCCTGATAGGTCTAAGATTTCGCATTCGTCTTTGTGGAATGTGAAAAGGCCAAGCTATATGTCCTAGAGGGGGGGGGGAGGGGGGGGGGGGGGGGGGGGGGGGGGGGAGGGGGGGGGGGGGGGAATAGGACTATGCCAAATTAAATTAAAATCAGCGGAATAAAATAAATTAATAGCCTTACAATTATAAATCAATTCACAATGCTAAAATCAAATCACCTTAATAAATAAGTATTGAGAGATTGATACAAATTCAGTTCTAAGGACAACCTTACACCATAATAAACAGGGCTTATGGTAGGACAACCTTATTTCTAGAACTTCTTTTGAATCAAGAACTCAATTTAATAGAAATAAATGAATAGCAGAGAATTGAAATTAAGTGCCGAAATATAGATCTAATTTATTACAACAATCCCACAATTGCTTGAAATGTAAATTGTTACAACATTCACATTCACATGTACATTCCACACAAATGAATGATAAAAGATATGGAAATTAAGCAAGCATTCAATCCACAAGACAAAGAGTTATAGTGGTTCGCCTGTGTGTACACCAACTGTTCTTCAACAGCCACACAGAATGCATCCTCACACAGGGGATATTAGTGTTCATTATCAAATAGGTTTTCACAGGTTCACCAAAAACCTTTACAATTGTGTCTTTTTATCTTGGGCTTACACAATTCAAAAACCCACACTTCTGAGTTTTCTGGCTCTCCTCAGATAACCACAAAAATTGAGATTTTTCTGGCGAATCCCAAACAAAAACCAAAATAGAATTTATAGAATTGTAAAATACCTAGATTTCTCCTCTTGTAGCTGCCCGGAAGAACCAATTGGAGTAGACATTCGATTATAGAAGTTTAATGTTCACTAGTCACTTTAATATGGTTCTAAGTTCTAATTGATTTTAGATTTAAATCAGTTGAGGGTAGCTATATTTGATTTTGATTCCAAGAAGAAGGAATAAGTCAATTCCTGTTTTCAAATCAGATTGGAATACAGAAACAAATCAAATTAAATAAGCTACAAAAGAGAAAGAAATTATGCACAAAATAGCTTAAAAATAAATACAAACTTATCTCAGAGTGGAGCCTTGAATTCACTGATTTTCTATCTGAAAACTCTGAAATTCGTGTGCTATTATAGCAGAAGAAGTTCGTCTTCGATTGGTCCTACGGTCACCACGACTGGTCTTGGAATAAACTGATTTTTCAATTTTTAAGCGCGATCGCATCAGACCGTTGTACGACTAGTCATAGGTAGTCCACGACTGGTCGAAGGTAGTCAACGCGGTCGAGACTCCTCTACGACTGGTCGTGCAACACTTGATTTAGTCGCTGGAGTTTGAGTCGTAGCCTTACGACTGATCGAAGGTCGAGTCGAGACCATCCCCCACGACCGGTCGAGCAGACTCCAGGACTGGTCGTAGCCGCCAGAACCGAACCAGAAAATCCGATAAATAAATGCAACAATTCTAGGACTGGTCTTGAAACTTCTTAGACTGGTCGAGACAGTGCTAGGACTGGTCGAACAGAGTCTAAGACTGGTCTTAAAGTAGACCAAAATCATATAATGATGTTCATTTGGATTATGTATCCAAAGTGACCTACCCTAAAGTTAATCTAATGGTCTATCAAACCTGGAACATGAAGTATGGACATTAAATACTTCATTTGCTTAGTCTTTGATCTTTACGAAGCTTGATTTCTTCTCGATGTAGCTTGATTACTTCAGAAGCTTCAATGTAACTTCGAGTTGTACTTGAGTCCCGGATTTAGATTTGAATCTTGAATTTGCACTTGAACTTGATTCTTGACCTTGAGCTCTCTCTTAAGCTTGAACTATCATGAAGCTTGAAGAATTCTTTGAGCTGGTCTTCAAGTGTTGACGAAGTGTCTCGAACAAATTTTATCAAGATATAAACATATGACAAACGGAGAAGTTTTGACACACAAAATTTGACAATCAAAGAGGAATCAAATCATAGCACTTACAGAATGTAACCACGTGCTTATTATCACAGATTTGAGATATGCTTATAGAATATGTGTCAATCCTTTATGCAGAAAGAATTCTCATTTTTAGCGAATTAATTCCTCTTATGATTCTTGTCCAATTACTTTGGCGGTGGTTCCATCTCCGTAGGGTGACTATCCCATTATAAAGATCTGTATAGTTTGAAGAAGGGATTTGTCACCGGTGACATATCTTGAGCAACCACTGTTTAAGTACCACTTAGTATTCTTGCCTGTCAAAAGATTTGTGTGAGTAGCGAGGCAATTTTCTATTCTTTAATTACCCATTTTGTAACATAATTTTTTGTTGTGGTAGTTTTAGCTTTCTCATTTGATTCACTTACTTGCTTTAATGGTTCATTCATCCTGTTAGTTCTTGTATTTCTTTTGGCAGCACCAGATTTTTCTATTGTGCTCCATATTCATTTTTTGCTTTAGCTTGTTCATATCCTAAGTCATTTTTGTCTTTTTCAGATGTTCCCATACTAAAAGTCTTTCTAACTTCTCACCATTTTGGGAAAACTTACAGTTTAGCTTGGCGATTCTTCTGGACTCTTCTAGATCAAACAGGAGTGTGTGATTTTCATTTTGAAGGAGTATATTTTTGTCTTTTAACTGCTTAACCTGTTTATTTAGTTTTTCGGACTCGGTTTTAAGAAAAGAGTTAATTCTCTTGAGCCTATCATTATCCGAGTGACATTGCTGTAAACATTGATTAGATGTGTATTAATTTTTTAGAAATTTATCCAAATCTTTTTGTAGCAATTCCTTTTGTTGTCAGATATTCCAAGTGTTTTAACCACTTGATGTTATAGATATAAAGTAGATTGTAAGCATCTTGTAGCTTGTTTTGTTCTTCCTCTTCTTCTTTCAGTTTCCTCATTATCTGACAAAAAATGACTCAGTGGCTTGTTGTTCTTTCTTGTTCTCAGATTCGCTGGGAATGATTGGAGTAGTGGAGATCATAAGAATTTTCAAGGATTTCACCATCACTCTCTGAGTCACTGGATTCTGAGTTTGACTCTTCTATATCATCCCATGTGGCAGCCATCGCCTTGCCCTTAATTTTTCTGTTTGGGCATTCAGTAGACAGATGTCCATATTCTGACAGGCAAACATTTGGTTCTTTCGTTCGTCTTTTTACCAAATTTTCCTGTAGAAGGTCTGTTGTCCATCTTCCTTCCACTAGTAGGGGCCACGATTCTTCTGAAAGAATTTCCTGAATCTTTGTGCCAGCAAAGCCACTTCCTCATCTTCATCATCTTTTTCACTTTCACTGTCCTCGTTTGTTGTTTTCTTTGAAGTTTTTAGGACATTTGTTTTGGATTTAGGGATTTGTTTGAAGTGTAGTTCAAAAGTTTGTAGGGAACCTACCAGTTCTACTTTCATTTCATCAATATTTCTACACTCTTCAATGATTGTTACTTTGGGATTAAACCGTTCCGACAGTGATCTCACTATTTTCCTACAGATTTTAGGAACCGGAACTTTTTCTCCAATCCACCAATGGAGTTACAAATGATATTCAACTTAGTGAAAAACTCTATAAAGGTTTCATGCTCTCTATTCTATTCTAGAGACTTTCACAACTGTGAAGTCAGGAGTTGAAGTTTAGATTTCTTCACAGTGCTTGTGCCTTCATGGGTTGTTTCCAATAAATCCATGCTTCTTTGGATGTCCCACAACATACTTATCTGATTGAATATATCCCGGGACACGGACCGGCACAGTAGATGACGTTCATAGCTTTAGTTAGCTTAAGCAGTTTGTCTTTCTTTATCGAACGTCATTCCACTTCTTTAGGTTTGGATTTTGTGATGGTTGTGCCACTGTCAAGTACAATTTGTTCAGTTGGTGGCACATATCCACTTTTAACTATATCTCAAACATCGTGATCCAAAGATCTCAGAAAGTAGTGCATCTAGCCTTTCAGTATGCATAATTTGATCCATTAAATACTGGAGGTCTAGTGACTGATAAGCCCTCTCCTTTGGCCATATTCCCCACTTTAGTCAAGATCACTCTCTAGGCGGTGAAGCCCTTAAAGAGAGACCTGCTTTGATACCAATTGAAATAACGGTGGAGACCGCTTTAGTTGAAGTAGGAATATGTCAATGTCCTAGAGGGGGGTGAATAGGACTTTTTAAAGTTTTTATGGTCTATTTAAAATCCTATTACACTAATCCTAACAAAAAGCACATATTAGGATTACTCAAAAGTAACTCAACTGGCTTCCAAGCCCGGTAGAGGATCCAATCACAAACTATTTAAGAAGTGAACAATATACAAACTAGTTTATGATGGATATGACTGTGTATGTGTGTGAGGTGTGATCTCAGATATTCAGATATAAAAATATTAATGTAAATCACACAAACAGAAGAATAACAATCTCAAACATAGTCATTTTTATAGTGGTTCAACTACTGTCTACTCCACTCCCGGTAACCACACTCAACCCTTAAGTGTACCAGATTTCACTAAGGAGGTTTCACAGCGATTCACTCAACCTAAGGGTTTTAAATCAGGTTCACCTTCAACCTTTACAACCTACACTGAGGCTGACTGTTTATGCTCTCACGAGCAAGGGTTAATACAACGCACCCACTTTTAGGCACACTGGCCAAGGATCTTCCATAAGATCTTAACGGAGGTTTCACCCGGATCACCTCGAACCTAAGGTTTTAGACATGTTCAACTTCAACCAAAAGTTTATGCTCTCCACAGAGTAAGGGTCAACACTACGTACCCACCACGTACACTCTTGTTGGAGGCCTCCTACGAGGGCTTGCAAGGGTGAGAAACACCTAAGACCCAATCCAAAAAAGGAATGATCACAAGTGTCCTCTAGACTCTAATAACTTACAAATAAGTGGATGAGTCTCATTCAACACGTTGACGAAGATCCCTCCTTGTTGATGAAGAATCTTTGGGTTCCTTGATTCGCCAACACAAATGATGTACCAATGCGAGGCTTCAGGTTTGGTCAAGGTTAAGACGAAATCCTACTCTATAAAGTGTTTTCCTATAAGGAAGATAAAGTGATTCTGATTATGCATTCAAGGCATCTCAGCTTAATGATTTGCCATTAAGGTATAGTAGCTGGAGGATCCTGAATGCGAAAGTTATTCCCCAATCAACTCTATTGAATGTCAATGATGAGGGTGGATTGGAGGATGAAACTCCCTGAGAGAAAGGGCTTTAGGTATATGATCTAAGGTAAAACACACAAAAGCACTCTCTTCTTTCTCTACCAGCAAAATAGACAAGTCCTCTCATCTCTCTCTCTCTCTCCTCTCTATATATATATATATATATATATTATATATATATATATATATATATATATATTATATATATATATATATAGGCAAGAGGTTCCAACGGATATAAAATGGTCACATTTATGATAGAGTTCGATATCATCGAGCGTTACTACTTCGATGCCATCGATGGTCCACTCGATGACACAAACTCAAAGGCATACGCTTTTGAAACCTCTTGCCAGCTGGTTGATGAAATCAAAACGGTTGTCGATGTCATCAAATTTCAAACTCTGATTCTATCGATATTAGTGTCGATTCATCGACATTTGAATAATGAGAGAGGCTTGTTATAAAATATTTCAGTTTTTCAAGAATGATCGAGAGACCATCGAGATCATCAGAATTTGAATGTCGATGATATTGATACCCGTGTCGATGCATCGATAAATCTAACGGTTTTTCTTTACGCTTGCTGGAAAGTTTATGTCCATGTTCGATGTAATCGATACCGTACCGATATTATCGATATTTGAATATCGCTTCTATCAAGAGACCCCCGATAATAGATAAACCATCCTGAAATATTTTGCTGGAAGAACTTGGCGCCCGAGACCAATATTATCGAGAGCCTTCCGATATCATCGAGATTTGAATTTCACTGGTATCGAGGAGGCTTTGATATATTGATGCATATATGAGATATCTAAGAAAAAATAGGGTCACCAGAGATCTGTCTATCGATATTATCGAGTCACCGTTCGATGGACTCAAGATTTGAAAATCAATGATATCGATAGTATATCACTGTATTGATAATTCTGTCCAGATGAGTATGTGGTTGCTGGATGTATTTTGTCTTCATTCCGATGATATCGTTTAGGTATCGAGGACATCGACAACGCAGGTCAATATATCGAGATGTATATCGATAAAATCGACAAAGCAAGAAAACTTAGAGAATTTTCCTATTTTGAAAAAAGTTTTCTTAACTTAAAAACCCTGTGATGTTCTAGTTTGTTTTAAGGGTTTTATATACCTAGTGTTTTGGGACAAGGGATGTAAGGCTAGATTTACCATGGCGAGCTTGCACACATCCAGTTGAGGTAGACGCTTGAATTGATCTTCTTATAAGGCTCTGCAGTTTAACTGACTCAACACTCACGCTAAATGACAAACCAGGGCACTTTCACAGTTAAGGGAGAGCCTCCAATATAAACACACAACGTTTGACCGTGCTTCCGATGTGGGACAAGGTTCCACATTTACGTTGTGGTGGTTATATGTGGAGGCCCTCCCTTAAACCCGTGGACGCGTTTTAAATTTGTGAGCTTCGAGAAAAGCGGACAATATCAAAATGGGGGGCGGGTCGTTATAAGGGAAAGCTAAGATTTTCAATAGGGAAATTAAACACATTTTGGAGAAGACGGTTAACCCTGACCGTAAGGATTGGTTAATTAGATTAACCGATGCCTTATGGGCCTACTTACTGTATTTAAAACCCCTATTGGAATGTCTCCCTTTAGACTTGTCTATGGGAAAGCTTGTCACTTGCCTGTGGAGTTAGAACATAGAGCCTACTGGGCGATCAAAATTTTGAATTTCAATCGGGACAATGCTGGCTCGCTACGCAAACTTCAGTTAAATGAACTTGAAGAAATCCGGAACGATGCATACGAGAACATGAGAATTTATAAGGATAGAATGAAGGCGTTTCATAACTAACACATTCTTCGAAAATCTTTCATAACAGGTCAGAAAGTCCTCTTGTATAATTCTCGGTTACATATATTTTCGGGCAAACTTTGATCTCGTTGGACTGGCCCTTTCACTGTTATCAATGTTTATCCTCAGGGGTCTGTTGAGATTTGGAATCCAACTAATGACAATGAGTTTTAAGTAAATGGACATCGATTATAGCCATTTGTTGAAAATTTTGATTCAGAAGACATGTCCATACCTCTGACTGATCCTGTATAGCAGGATTGACCTCCTAGTCTGACGGAGGTGTAGTTAGGTTTTCTATTTTCCGTTCTAGGATAGTTTATTTTTTGCCGTTTTAGGATAGTCAGCTTTATGTTGTTTAGGATATGTTGATTTCCATTTATTCTAGGATAGTTTGC
>JAJHSJ010000011.1:45192342-45246171 GCA_021015155.1 Magnolia officinalis | reverse complement strand
CTTCTGAGTTTTCTTGCTCTCCTCAGTTAACCAATACAATGAGATTTTTTCTGGCAAATCTCAAAAGAGAACCAACAGAATTTACAACAAATGTAAAATACCTGATTATCTCCTTCGTTGTAGTAGCCCGGAAGAACAAAATTGGAGTAGAGATTTGAATGTCCAAGATCGATGTCCAATACTCACTTTATAATTGTACTAGGTTCTAATAGATTTTAAATTAAAAACAACGGGCTAGCTTTAATTGATTTTGATTCCAAAAGAAGGAAAACAACAATTCCTCTTTTCATATAAGATTGGAATGCTAGAAACAAAATCAATCAAATAAAGCTAAAGAAAGAGAATATTAAATAAGCACACTTAGCTTTGATGGAGCACAGAACTATATCTCAGAAGGCCGAATTAGATTAGCTTGAATTGATATTATTCTTCTAAGATTTGTGCTCTATTTATAAGTGAGAAAATCACGTCTTCGACTGGTGTAAGGAGCTCTTCGACTGGTCGTAGAACCAACAGATATTTGAAAATTCAGGCGCGATAAGATTTGACCATTTCATGACTGGTCGAAGGTATCCTTCGACTGGTTGTAGGTCTCCTTCGACTAGTCGTAGGATCTGAATTTCAGCGCTGGACTTTGAATCGTAGGTTTACGACTGGTCTTAGATGCAGTCGACACTTTTCCTTCGACTAGTCGAACAGACCCCAGGACTAGTTGAAGCCTAACAGAAAATATTCGAATTTTGTAACAAACTTACGACTGATCCAGGAATTTCTTAGACAGGTCGAAGCAGTGCTAGGACTAGTCGAACAAAGTCTAGGACTAGTCTTAGAACTAACCAAACTCATGTAAATCAAACATATGACTTATGTATCCAAAATGGCCTACTCTAAAGGTCAACCTAAGGTCAGTCAAACCTCAATCGTGAAATAAGGACATTGAAACTTAAGGACAAGTGACCTTCGAAAGTAGTAAACCTTGAAGTCTTGTTGTAGCTAATCCTTAAAAGTATCTTGAGTTCTTTACGATTGAACTTGTAAGCTTCTTGACATCTTGCAATGTCTTGACTTGAGAGCAATACTTGTTAATCACAGTTGAACTTGAGTAGAACTTTCTTCTTTACACTTGTGAGCATTGCTTGTTCATCAAAGTTGATCTTGAGTGGATCTTTGTACTTTACACTTGTGAGCATTGCTTATTCATCAAGGTTGATTTTGAGTGGATCTTTGTTTAATATTGAGTAGAGCTTCACATAGCAAGTTACATACCAGTGTCTTTAGCACCACAAATTTGACAACAGAAAGGGATATAAACTATAACACTTACAATTATGCACATGATTATGCTTAATATTTTATTTTAATCTTGTTTGCATTGCAAAGTGAATTAAAGAGCTTGAATTGAAAAGGGTACTAAAGGCATGGATTTGATGCTCAAGAATCACCAAGGCAAGGGACGGATCTGAGGAGACTGAGATTGAAGAATTCACATGTCAAAGATCCAAGGAAACCAAGTGATGAAGGAAGAGAATCGAAGAATTGAAGATACGGAAGCCTAACAATAATCCTAAATGCAAGATCACAGGGTTCCCACCATCCATTTGGCACAAAACCTTATATCCAACTTGAGTATCATAAAGTAACCGTACACGTAAAATTGTAGCCCTTGGATCCTTGAGGAAGTGATCCAACGGAAAGATCAACCATAAACCACTGGTTTGGGGCCCACTCGATCTCTGGATATGTCTCAATTTTGGATTCAACTCCTTAAACCATATGGAAAAATGAATAGACGGTGTGGATTTCTCAGAAACACCATTATGGACTCCACCTTGAGTGGTGTGCGCATGTAGCACATGCACTCTGGCAGTGCACTGTATTTGGGAAGGAGTCAAAGTCGGTTTGACCTAACTTTCCTTTGTAAATGGACTCCAGCCTTTTTCTCACTGCGTAATGGATGGACAATGTCCTCTGAGAGATGCAGTGGGCCACCATCATGGCCCACGTGGATAATCCAAGCCATCCATCATGCAGAGGGGCTCGAACTGGTCAAACCCATGTTGACCTTGTGCACTCACGCACGCGCACGTGCCGGCAATAACGGTCACAAGAAGACCGTTCTGCTGCATTTAAAGCAGTTGCAGCTGATTTAATTCCTTGGGCCGCACCAAACTTGATAAAAAAGATGGTTTCTTGGGCCAAGATTCCAAGGGGACTCTAATGGACGGAGTGAATTTCCCCGTCGACACTGATCATGGGCTCACCAAACGTCACAACAGCAAGACGGTGCGCAGAGACATGTGAACACAAGTTGCGGACACCGCTCGGCCCGCTGCGGGCTATTGTGCGATCATGGTCAGGATCGGATCAATGATCTAGACCGTCCAAACTTCAAGAAAGAGGGTTTCGACCCTCCCTATGTGGTCAGATTGAGCGAACTGGATGGCTCTTCGTTCCAAAAATGAATCAAACGCAATCTATTCTTGCGTTTTCATTGCGCATGAGCAGAGGTGCAAAAGCAAGGTCGGTTCTCCAACTCCAGCCGACCTACAACACTCTTATAAATGGAAGAGAGAGAGAGAACGGACGAGGGAGGAGGACGTCTGGACGGTGGAAGCAAGAAGGGAAGAGAAGAGAGAGGATCAGACGATCATTTCCATCAAGAGTTTTTCTTTCTTTTCCCTTTCCTTGATTTTTCTTAAGAGATCCTAGTCAATCATGTCTATGGCTGGGTAAACTTCTTAGCGAGGGCTAAGAGGTGAAGCTTATAGCGTGATGGGATGTTTTCTATGGCTTTGATTCATGTTTAAGTTGAACTATCTTTGATTCTAGTTTAATTAAAGGAATACTCGTAGTTTTTAATGCTATGTTGTGACTTGAATTATAATGAATCTGCGATAGCTTTGGGTATGTCCTTTTCATTATTGAGATTGTGAAATTAGGAAGCCCGATTATTTACCATCGTCCCCTGGGCATGGTTGGATGATGGAATCCTCCTTAACTCTCATAATTCTCTCAGAGTGGTTGTGGATTGGTAAATTCTATTGTTTGCTTTATCTCATGGGCATGGTTTTTTTATGGAATCAATTCTAGTTCTCATACCTGTCATCCATTGAGAACTAGATTAAAGGAAGTTTAGGTTTGATTTGTAATGAGTTATCTTCTAATTGGATAAGATAGAACTCTGATTTCAGTTGAGTTCATGAATCAAGCATAGATCTCCCTGACCTCTATAAGTGGATCCTTGGAAACCCTAGTCTCCCACCTTTGAATTTACAAGTTTTAGTTACATAATTTACAATTATTCTCTTAAAATCTCCAGATTTAGATTACATCTTCTTTTACTTCTAGTTCTAGTTACTTTCAGAATACGTATAAGTTTCAGTCCCTATGGATTCGACCTCGGTCTAACTGAGATTATTACTACATCGCGACCCTCCACTTGTGGTTGTGAACAGCAGCTGCCCATCCATTTTGCTGGATCATGGGTTGACTTATAAGGCCCACTATGATGTATGTGTTGTATGTACCCTGCCCATCTATTTTCCTGGGCCATGGTCTGCCCCATGAGGCCCACCATGATGTATGTGATTATGTCCATGCTGCCCATCCGTTGTCCAGATTATATTAGGGCCATGGGCTCCATTGTAAGTTAGATTCTATGGCGGGTCGTACTGTAAGAGCAATGATGGTTAAATGTCCACGTTGTAAACCTTCCTAAGGCCCATTGCTAATCCCATTCCCCATCTATCCTTATTAGGCTACCCCAAATCATTCGGCCCCCATTGATGATCCATCTTACCTTATTGGGCTAACCCCAAACCGTTGGGCCCCATTAATGCTAGTAGATTACCCAATCCTTGAAGCCCACTTGTTGTACTTAGACTTATCCTCTTCACTTGTCTTGTTGTAGACCGTTTGACTCATCCCATGAGGTCCTTCCTTGATGTATTATGACATCTAGACCGTCCACTATCTTTAGGTGAGTACATCATCACCCCTTGTTGTAGATGGAAGAATTTAGGGTATCAGGTTGGTATATCCATTGTTTAGAACTGATCTTGATGTTTTGGTCGAGATCCGCCGTCCTTCTGTGGACCCCATCATTTGTTTAGGTCGGTTATTGTTTATATCTGATAATCATGCTATTGTACCTAGCCTAGTAGGACACACTGAGAATATGCTTAGTATAACATCACGATACATGCCCATGCCATCATTTATATGCCTGTTATGAGGAGTGTTTGATCATAGCATATGTTGTTGGGTTGAGATGTTTATGGGACTCCCTGTGTGATGGAGTTGTCCCACATGAACGCGCGGTACGCGCAGGATTGATGCATGACTGAATTGTATGACTCATGCATCTCGTATTTTGTGTGACATGATCATTGTATGCCCTAACGACATCAGGGTTGTGGCCTTCACAGGCATATTGTGGATGGCAGGATTGGATACCAGAAATATTTGGTTCTAACACTGCGGCACTTAGGATGTCCTTGGGTGAAAGTCCTAAAACCCTTATAGTACTAGGAGGTTGCTCCAACGTCAAGACTGAGTGGATACATGAGCGCCCGAGTGCCGAATACCAGTAGGCCGCATCTCCCTCTACGTTGTGGTCGGTTGGAAGGGGGTGTGGCCTTATCTGCCCTAGGGAGGGGACAAAGTGTAAGACCCAATACCCCAAAAATCTGGTTTGTACACTGGATAGCAGTTGGTTGTAGGTCCATTGGCCCCGAGAATGTTTTGACTTGATCATAATTTTGTTTTATTATCGAGCCGCAAGCCATATTTCAACCCAATGTCCGAATGTTAAGATACAGACTTAAAATTAAACAATCTGAGAAATGACCATTATGTCCTTATTTTAAGTGGGGCTCCGCCATCATCGAGTTTTCAAATCCATTAGATCGGAGAGCCTAACCGTTGTGGTCGTAGTCAAGTTACGGAGTTACTGGCGAAAATAGCATGTCAATAGGACACCCGGATTGTAAGTTACGCATCGATATGTACATGTATATTTTGAGAAAATATACTCAAATGACCTTGATGCTTTTCAAATCATTGGAATACATTAGTTTAAATAACTTAAATAACCTTTTGTTTATTACTACCATAAGTTTAAATTTCTCAAATTAACACAATACATCCCATAACCCTCCTTTTTAGCTAAAAGCCTTTTAAACCCATTTACAAACCCATAATAGAAAAAACCCTCTTTCAAACATTTCATTTTCCAGCACTCTAGTTGGGGAAAGAAGAAGAAGACGTTGAGATCCAATCCTCTGCTCATTACAGGTGAGTGCATAGATTAGGAGCACTTATATGTGTACGTTGAGGTTTCCTTCAAAACCCTATCGCTGGATTTTCTGTTTTAAGGTTAGGTTTTCGCTGGATTTTCTGGTTCGGTTTTTGCTGGATTTTTAGTTAGGGTTAGCAGATTGTTGAAATATCTGTTTTAAGGTCAAAGAATTGCTGGATTTCAGTTTTAAGGTTACAGAATTGGTGGATTTTCCGTTTAAGGGTTAGGGTTTCGTTGGATTTTCAGTTAGGGTGTAAGACCCTATCCTAGTTGTATCTTTTAGATTCGAGTCAGTTTAATCCGAGACCTGTATCATTGCGACCGCACCGTCGCCGCGGTTCCAACGCCGTGACTCACGCACCGATCCCATACCCTGACTAGAAGATGTGAGCCGACGTTTATTTTGAAGAAACGCCGTGCTTTTACGATCCCGAGAGAAGCTCTACAACATGTCAAATCAATCCAATCAATCAAATCAATCCCATCAATCAATCCATCACTTCATGTCAAGTACAAAGCACCCATGCTTCCTTTCTCCACAAGTCAAGCAAGCCCAAAAGTCAACCAATCCATCCCCTCACCCATCACTCACATCCATCACTCACCTCACATCACTCTCTCTCCTTATCTCTCTCTTTCTCTACACTATTTTCCAAGCAACACCAAGAGCAAAGAGAGCTCCCACGTCCAAGCCTTCCATGGAAAAAATGACCTTGTGTGGCCCACCTTTCCCTTCCCAAAACCTCTCATCCTAGCCCTTGATTTCCCATCTCCACCGTCAAAGAGGAGCACAAGAAGGTTGGCGTTCCAACGGACCGAAGAAGATCGACGGTGGGTGTTTGCATAGGCTAGATTTCATAAATTTTGTGATGGGCCAAGTGAGGCCTACCGATCAATGGTATGGATCTCACTTGAGACCCTAAGATGTGGCCGATGGCCCACTTGATTTTCATTTAATGTACGGTTAAATGCAAGGGAGGGCCCATAGTGTCGGGGTCCCTCCATCACACGTGTGTCCCACTTTTTTTCTCTCTCTCTCCCCCTCTCTTTTCATTTTTCTTTGCTTGTGATGATGTGGTTGATTGGCCCACTCAGATGGACCCCACCATGAAGTAAGTATTTTATCCGGGTTGTCTATGAGTGGGGACCACCTTATATATGTTGTACCACACTATACATCATGTGGTGGCCCACCTAAGCAGGCCCACCTTAATATTTACATGTTGTATCCCAAACTGTCCAGCGTCCAGAGACGCTGGACGTCAATACAGCATGAGGGCAGTGGGTGTACTAACGTTAGTAGCAGAAAAAAAAAAGGTGGTTTTGGGAAGGGCTGCCCATGTAGGCTCCACCCTGATGTATGTCTTTAATCCAAGCCGTCCATCCCCTTTTTCACCTCATTTTAGGCGTTGAGCCAAAATGGCAAGGTGATCTGATCACCGGGTGGGCCATACCCTCTAAAACCATGTAAAGACACGCTAGAACATATAAAAGTACTTGGTGGGACCCACCTGGAGTTTGGATACAGCTGAAACTTGGTCTGGACGGCCAGACTAGTGGGACACACATAATGGGTGGGTTGGATTATGAATCACAGGGCCCCATTTAAAATAAATAAATAAATAAATAAAATAAAAAATAATGCAACAGCAGCACGTTGCTGCTGTTGGTGTCAGGACGCCAGCGTCCTGCGCTGGGCGGACGAGCAAGCTACCCACGGCCCAGCCGTGGGCCCCACGTTGATGTTTATTTGCCATCTAAACCGTCCATATGGTGGGCCCCTACCTTAAACAGGCCCCACCCAAAAATCAGCTTGATCCAGATCTCAGGTGGCCCACACCATAAGAAACAGCGTGAATTGAACTCTACCATTGAAATCTCTTTGGGGTCCACAGAAGTTTTGGATCAAGCTGAAAATTGTTTTTCACCCTTCATCCAGGTCCACGTGACCTTATGAACAGGGTGGATGGAAAATAAACATTACAGTGGGCCCCCATGGGACCCACACTGATGTATGTGCTTTACACCCACCGTCCAGGCGAACGGTGGAACTCACCATAATGTATGCGTTTTATTCATGCCGTCCAGCACTGATGTATGTGCTTTACACCCACCGTCCAGGCGAACGGTGGAACTCACCATAATGTATGCGTTTTATTCATGCCGTCCAGCAGCTGCTGGACGGCCAGTTGGCCCCCACCGTGACGTGTGTTGGTCCACACCGTTTAGGAGGCTGGACGGTGGACCACTCCCCCTTGATGCATGTGTTATATCTAAACCGTCCATCTTGTGGACCCCCACCTTGATGTTTGTGTTTCATCCATGCCGTCCATCTATTTGAGACCCACCCACAATGGTTGGGCTGGATTTGTAACCACATCTCTGTGGGCCCTCAAAAATGATTATGAATGTTTTTAAATGGTGCAAGGCATCCCTCAACGGTTGTATCATGATGTGGCCCATTCGATATGTATAAGGCCCATTAATACGGCCCACTTGGTATATACAAGGCCCATGTTGTGAGGCCCATCTTGATGTATTTGTGTCCCGTTGTCGAGGCCCACTTTGATATATATGAGACCCATGTTACGGGCCCATTGCGATATATTCGAGGCCCATGGGTTATAGCCCATTGCAATGTACTTGAGGCACATTAGTACGATCTAATTGGTGTGGCCCATTTAATATACGTAAGGCCCATGTGATATGACCCATTTGATGTATTTAAGGCCCAATGGGATGTACCTAAGGTCCATTGCAATGTGTGATCCCTCCATGGTTTATATAATGATATTTATAGCGAGCCGTGCCTCAGGAGCAATGTTGGTTTGACGTCCACATTGTAGTATAATGTTGGTTAAATGTTCGCATTACGACTCTCCCTAGGCCCACTGATAGGCTCATACTTGTTGTGTGTAGGCCATCTAGGCCCATCTGCATTGTAAGGATAGTTCATTATCTTATAGCATGCTTAGTGTAACTCCATGACTCATACCCATACGCATCATATGTATGCTTGATATGAGGAATGTTTGATCATAGCATAAGCCGTTGGGCTGAAACATTTACGGGACTCCATATGAGACAGAGTGCCCGACATGAGCGCGTGGTACGCGCGAGATTGCTGCATGTTTGTACGGTGTGACTCATGCATCTCGCATATGTGTGACTTGATCACTGCACGCCCTAGCGACATCAGGGCCATGGCTCCACAGGCACATCGTGGATGGCCGTATCGGATACCGGAAATACTTTGTTCTAGCATTGTGGGCACTTAGGATGTCCTTGGGTGAAAATCCCAGAACCTTTTTGGTACCAGGAGGTGCTCCAACGTCTAGACCGAGTGGATACACGAGCGCCCGAGTGCCGAATACCAGTAGGCCGCGTCTCCCACTGTGTCGTGGTCGGTTGGAAGGGGGTGTGGCCTTATCCGCCTGAGTGAGGGGCTATAAGCTAGGCTGAGTTTGACCAGCTCGCAAATGTGTCCGCTATCGACGATCCGGTAGGTATTGGCAGACTACTGGTCAGGCGGATAGTGTGGTCTCTTCCACTTGCTTGACTGTGCAGCTAGGGAGGAGGCAGTCAGTGTGAGGTGTATTAGACCCCGGTGATATCCAGAGAGGAACTGTACTGATATGTGTACTTATGAGTACTGGCACGCTTGCTTTGCATCTCGCATATGACATTTGGCTACATAGGCCTTGCATCGCATGGTCTTGGTATGACCGACAACATTCATGCCTTGCATTACATAGCTTTAGTATAGCTGATAGCATTCATGGACTTACCGCATATTTCCGCATTACTCTGATATTGTACACTTAACACTCGCCTTACACACTTTCACCACCCTCTAAGCTTTTGTAAGCTTATGCACGATAGATGCATGCAGGTGGCGTTAGGTTGCAGCAGCGTTGAGCTCGGAGCGTGCAACAGTCTTCTGGAGCTTTTGGAGTTTTCTTTGATATCATTACATTGTATTTTCCTTCCCGCATTGTACTTAAAAGTTTTTGATATAATGGATATGTGGTGTTATTGTTTTATGTCTTGGTTATGCTTGTGGTTATGCTCCATTACAAAAAAAAAAAAAAATTTCATGCTGAAAATCCTCCTTATAGGATCCCAGGATCGGAACCTGGCGTATGGGCGCTGGGAGCCGAGAATGGGGTACTACGGAGGCTGTCGGCGCCGGATTCGGTGATCGGGAATTTTGTGAGCCCGGTTTCCGAGTTTGGGGCGTGACATAGGGTTAGACGATTGCTGAAATTGCTGTTTTAAGGTGAAATCAGTGCTGGATTTTCTATTTGAGGGTTCGGTTATTGCTGGAATTGTTGTTTAAGGGTTAGGGTTTCGCTGGATTTTCAGTTAGGGTTAGAAGATTGCTGAACTTGCTGTTTTAAGGTAAAATCAGTGCTAGATTTTCTGTTTGAGGGTTCGGGTATTGCTGATATTAGGGATTGTTGGAATTAGGTATTGCTGGAATTAGGGATTGCTGGAATTATGTATTGCTAGAATTTGGTATTGTTGGAATTAGGTATTGCTGGAATTATGTATGCTGGAATTCGGTATTGCTGGAATTAGGTATAATGATTGGGTTAAAAGATAAGATTGTTGTTTTGATAAACTGATGGATTTTCATTTACGGTTAGTCAATTTTCTTGAAAGTCAAGAAAGCCCTATAAAAGATAATTTGTTGCTGAATTTTTCTTTTAAAGCCCTACGAAGCCCTAAGCAGACTAACTTTTCTTATTTCAATTCATTAGGTTATTGCTGGATTTTCTTACGAGTATGACTAGATTTTCTGAGTTAGTTGATTAGGTTATGAATGAAAGATTAGATGATAGATATGAGTTAGCTTTCTTGCAAGTTATACGTCTTTCTAACGGTTTCTCTCTTACAATATCTGCCCGCTACCTGTTTGACAAATTGTTTCAAAGAAATATCCTTCATCCTTTTAAGATAGTTACTTCTTGAGAAAAAGCATGCTTGTAGCATGAAGTCTTATAGCAGCATAACTCCCGGATTGGAGTTAGATTGGCTAAGTCATGTGCAGATCATATGCATGATTCATAGTTGTTGTATCATTGTATGCTTGAGAGTGAATGATTCATCTCATGATATGGTGATCATAGTGGGTTGTGGTGTGACACACGATGTGTCTATGATGAGCATGTAAACCGTCTAGATACATGATGTGTTACATGAAATCCTTATGAGGAACGTAAATGTATAAGGAGACCACATGAGGGAGGTCGTCCTATGCTTGCCTTGAAAACCATGACATATTGTGCTTGTATGTGGGCTTATGCATATGAACATACTTTTATATGAACATACTTTGTTATAATTTGAGTTGGACACCACACCAGAAATGTGTAATTCGACAGGACATGATTAGAGGGTCCGTAGGTGAAAGTCCCTAAACCCCGATTGGTACCATTGGGAGCGACCAATGCTTAAACCGGGTGGAAGAACAGAGCGCTGAAATGCTGAAATACCAAAGTAGGCAGCGACTCCCACCGACGTGTGTCGATTGGTCGAGAGGTTTGACCTGACCTGCATATGGGCAAGCAATATAGGTTGTGTGTGAAAAGCTCGTAAATTGTCCGTTATCGTTTTGCCAAGCGACTTATGATTTCTCGTTGTTAGGCAGATAGTGAGGTTCAACACAAGTGGGTTAGACTAGTTCGGCCCGTGAACTATATAGTCCCACCTCTGTAGTTAACCACGGTGGAAAATTCTATATAAGTGGGTAGAAGTCCCACCTCTGTTTTAGACTTTGGTGATCCAATTGGGAAATATGGAAGGTTGTGGAACTGTCGAAAAAGTGTGTATGTTACAAGTGGGTAGAAGTCCCACCCCTGTATATCCAAATAAAATATATTAAAAAAAATGATTTGGAAGCCTGTGCATTTGTGTGCATAAATGAGCATGACATGAAACATGCATTTTCACGGCACAGGCGCACTCACTGGGCATAGTAGCTCAAGCTTTCCTTTCTATTTATTTCAGGTGAGAGTAGAGAGTTGTAGGAGTAGAGGCTACAGACGTCCTTTTTGTTTTGTACATATCAGTGTGTATATATTTTTTTTGTAATACCCTGCATATGTACATCAGGTATAGTAAATATGACGTGGTTTATGTTTTGATTTTTCCCTGAGGTGCTCAGTTGTACATAACAATACATATATTGCATATGATGAAATTTTGAGAAATGCAACGTGTTTGTTGGTTTTACTTTCAGAAATTCTCCTTGTGGAGCCCCGCTTATGGGACTTAGTAGTATGTGCTACTTGAAAGTCCCAAGAATCAGAGTTCTACGGAGGTTGTCAACCAAAATCTGGTGTTTAGTAATCGTGGATTACCAACACTAGATTTAGGGTCGTGACACAAAGCTAGGTTGAGTTTGACCAGCTTGGGGAATGGGTCCATTATCGACAAGCCGGGTACATATTGGTAGACTACTGGCCAGATGGATAGTAAGGTCTCTTCCACTTACACTCTTGTGCGCCTTGGGTAGGGCAGCAGTTTGACGTAGAGTGTACTAGACCCCGGTGATATTCCAGAGAGGAACTGTACTGATATGTGGATTCATATGAGGACTGGTGTACGTTGCATCTTTCATATGACATTTGGCTATTGCATCGCATAGCCTTTGTATGGCTGACAACATTTATGGACTTGCTAGTATTTCTGCTTACTCTAATATTTATGTGTTTAGCACATGCATTGCACACACATACACCACTCTCTGAGCTTCTTGTAAGCTTATGCACGACCGTTGCATGCAGGTGACGCTGTGACGTAGTCGAGCAGGGGCAGGAGCGTGCGAAGATATTTCTGGAGACTTGATATATACTTATATTTTCCTTTTCACATTGTACTCAAACACTTTGATTATAATAGATATGTAGTGATGTTGTTTTGTGACTTAGTTATGCTTATGGTTATGCTTCTTTACAATTATTTATTATTTATTATGAAAATCCTCCTCGTAGAATCCCAGGATTAGAATTCAGCATATGGTGCTGGGAGCCGAGAATGCGGTACTACGGAGGCTGTCAGCACCGGATACAGGGATCGGGAATTTTGTGAGCCTGGTTTCCGAATTTAGGGTGTGACATGGGCTGTAAACTCATGATTCTAATCCCATTACTTATCATCTTCCAATTCAGTATAGTTCACAAGTGGGAGGAGATCACTTTCCACACACTATTTTTCTAGGTTGAATTGAGGCTTGAATAAACTAGCCTCTTCCTCTTCATTGAAGTCAAGTGTATCATATGACTGGAGCGTGACAGTATCATTATATTTGAAAGACACCCATGTCTCTTGATCATTCCTTTAGACAGTCATCAAGATCGACTCTTCGGAAAATTAAGTCGTATGCTCGTTAACACAATCCAACTCTTCATTCTCAATTTCAGTACTCTTCACAAGCGAGTTAGGATAACTTTCCTCGCATTGTGTTTTTAGATTGGGTTGGGATTGTGATAACCTAGCCTCTTCAATCTTATCGAAGCGCAATTCAATTGCTTCCAATGATTTCATCATACCTGCGACAAGTTGGTTGAACCGTTGTTGATAATCTGTGAAATTCAAACGTGAATCCTCTTAGATCGTTTCTGGTTGGATTTCAAAGGTACGGGATCCATGAGAATAGTCACTATAATCAATTGTTGGTTCATCTCTCCAATGTTGATGTTTCCACTGATCATAGTCGTACGGGTCATGGGTGGGAGAGTCTGATGGTTGTTGGTACATATTATCACCCATAATATAATCTCTCATTGTTTTCTTCTTGTCTGATGGGTGATAATAGTTCTCATTCCCATAATTATGATAACCCCAACAATCACGTACTATTTTCTTAATTTGTGGGGTGTAATTATTCTCCTGCCTATGATCACGTAAGGATTTCTTAACCAGTGGAGCATGGTATTCTGGTTGGTTCTCGATGATGGTTTCAGAAAAAAATTTGAGACATAGGTTGTTTCCTAGCATAATCATCTGACAACCCTTCACAATTTCTCACATTCTTTAAAACTAGCTCAGCATACTGACGTTCCCACTCTTGCATATACATGGTGAAACTCTAATCCTAAACCAAATCTTAAAATAGAATAAAAGAAAAATCCAATAGCAATATAGAAAGTAAGTAGAGGAGAAGTTAGAAGGAGTTTACCGGTTTAAAGAGCTCTATATTAGGATCCTATAAAATAGAAAACAATGTTAGTTTCTAAATAAAAAATAAAAATAAAAAATAAAAAATAAAAAAAAGAAAAAAAAACCTAACCTAAAACCAAAAAAAAAAAATTAGTCCTAAAAACAAATTAGTTTCTAAAAAAAAAAAAAAAATAGTTTCTAAAAACAAATTAGGAAAGTTTCTAAATCTAGAAATAGAAAGAAAATTTTGTTTCTAAAAACAAATTAAGAAAGTTTATAAATCTGGAAATAGAAAAAAAAAAAAAAAAAAAAAAAAAAAAAAAAAAAAAAGCTAGTTTCTAAAAAAAATTAAGAAAGTTTCTAAATCTGGAAAAAGAAAGAAAAGTTAGTTTCTAAAACAAATTAGGAAAGTTTCTAAATATAGAAATAGAGAGAAAAGTTACTTTCTAAAAATAAATTCGGAAAGTTTCTAAATCTAGAAATAGAAAGAAAATTTAGTTTCTAAAAACAAATTAGGAAAGTTTCTATACTAGAATTAGAAAGTAAATTAGCTTCTAAAATAAAAAAGGAAAGTTTCTAAACCTAGAAATAGAAAGCTAAGTTAGTTTCTAAAATAATTTTGAAAAAACCTTAACCTAAAAATAGAAAGTAGAAAAATCCTAATCTTAATCTAATTCCAAAAATAATGAAATCTATAAAACGCATTCGTCAATCCCCGGCAACGACGCCAAAAACTTGTTCACAACACCAAGTGTAGGGTTACGATATAGAAATAATCTCGGTAAGACCAGGGTCGAATCCACAGGGACTGAAACTTGTACGTTTCTGAAATTAACTAGAAGTAGAACTAGAAGAAAATGTGAAACTAATTCTAAAGTATTTGAGAGAGTAATTGTGAATAGTTTAACTAAAACTTGTAAATTCGAAAGTGGGACCTAGGGTGCCAAGGATCCACTTGTAGTGATCTGGGAGCCCTCTTGCTTGATTCAAGTAACAAAAATAAAATTGGAGTCCTATCCTATCCATTGGAAAATATATCAATAAAACCAAATCTAAACTTTCATTAACCAAATTCTCAATGAAGGAGAACTATGATAATTGGTAGGGATTCCATTACCAAACCATGCCCAAAAGACTGGCAAACAACAGGATTTACCAATCCCATAATCACAAAGCAGGAGAATTGTGAAGATTAGAAAGGATTTCATCACCCTACCATGCCCAAGGGATGATGGTGAACAACATGACTTACTAATTTCACAATCTCAAATCAGGAAAAGAAGATACTCAAAGTTATTGCAGATCTACTATAATTTGAGTCATAATAAACCATTAAAAACTGAAAGTATTCCTTAAATATCAAATTAGAATCCATGAAGTTCAACATAAACATGAATCAAAGAAATAGAAACAACCCATCGTGCTACAAACTTTACCTCTTAGCCCTAGCTAAGAGGTTTAGCCAACCATAGACATGATTGGACTAAAGTCTCTTAAGAAAAATATGTAAACAACTAAGGAAGAAGAAGAAGAACTCTTGGCGACGGCTTCTCCACCCTTTTGCTCCACTCCTTAAACCCTAAAAGATGCCTAAGAACATCCTAGGGAGTCCTATTAATAGTTGTGGAACACGAACTTTCGCACCTAGTTGGAAAACTCTAGAAACCGCCTCAAATTTATGCAGTTTGCTAAAATAGACTTCACTCTGCACAGTTTCTGAAAATAGGCTTCACTTTGCGCAATTTCACAAAATGACCCAGAGTTTTAGAATATGCTTTTTTAGGACAATTTCAGGATTCCTTTTCTTCACTTCAAATCTTTGATTCTATTCATTTATCACTTGGTTTTCTTAGATCTTTGGCATGTGAATTCTTCAATCTTAGTCTCTTAAGATCCATCCCTTGCCTTGGTGATCTTGAGCATCAAATCCATGCTTTTAGCACCCTTTTCAATCCAAGCTCTTAAATTCACCTTGCAACACAAATATGAGCAAAATAGAATATTAAGAATTATCATATTCATAAAATAGACTTGTAAATGGGGGATAATATGCAATATTTGACCCTCAACAGCAGCTCCGCAGCAGGCGCTTTCCACTCTCCCGGCGCCCAAAACCATTTATTATTCCAGTCTTGTTGGAGGATGAGAGGCCAATATGATGGTACGACCTCTGTTCGCCCACGTTGAGAAATAATATCAGCTCAGGTGTTTCGGTTGGCACTTGGTATGGTACAAGTATATGAATTCCTCGGTCGTTAGCTCGTTGTTATTGAGCTGAAACCAAAGGATGTATGTTCCTAGAAGCGCCCTCCATGCATTTGGGAAAGTTGACCAGGGGCTAACCCTAGGCTGGAAGTTATCGTCCGCACAAATCGGTGGAGTGGAAGTTAGAGTCCGCACTGGAGGGCGACGAGGAAGATAGCCACTTCCCCTTTGGATGGATCACCAGAGACCTCACCAAGTGTGGGGGCTCGGAGCCCTACTAAGTCCAAAATTCGAAACTCAAATCTGATTCTATCCAAGTCAGCCTCCCTCAACAATGACCCCCTAGCGCCTACATCAACAGGCTGCTCATCCGAATTTTGAACTGCCACCCTCATAGAAGGGCCTGAAGTCATCCCCCGGTCGAGTCCCAACGGCACCGGAGAAGATGGCTCGAATGGAACCTTGGGTCTGGAATCGAAGCTTCCATGATCCAATTCACCCTTGAATGCGTATACTTCGCACCCTTCACCTGAGATATCAGACATATCGAGCAGTGGAAAGGTAAAAATGAAGAGAAAACGGACAAAAGCGAAGTGAAGAATGACTGAAGAAGAAGAAACAAACTCACCGAAAATCGCATTAGTTGTGTAATTTTCATACCACACTTTTATGGTCTTAATCTTGAAATTTTACTTATGGTATAATGGGTTTACCATGATTGCATGTGCGGAAGCTTGGTGGAGCTTAGGAATGAAAGTTATGTCCTAGATGGAGGGTGATTAGGATCAATTTAAAAATTATGCCTTTAAAAAAACTTAATTAATTAACTTAAACTAATTAATAATTAAACTAAGGAAATTTAACTTTAAGGCATCCTAGCCATTAAAGAGTCCATTCATATAGACTACAAATGATTTGCAAGCTAAACAACTAGTCTATAACATGATAGCGTACATGAGTGTGTGTGATGTACTAACTATCAACACCTAGCATTTATATAATCATGCATACATACAATTACACATTCAGTCACATAAGCATAATTAAACAAGTGCGAAAATGACAATCCCAAACACAAGCATGTATAGTGGTTCTGTTAATTGCCTACTCCACTCCCAGTAGATGCACATAACCCATGAGTGTACTAGATTTCACTACATGAGGTTTTAAATTAGGTTAACCTCTAACCTTTACAGCCCTACATAAGGATTCTAAGGCTCTACACAAGAGCTAATGTCCTACGTAAGAACCTAGATTTAGGCTTTACATGAGCCAATGTCCTATACAACAACATAGATTTAGGCCCTAAACAAGAGTCAATGTCCTACACAAGAACCTGAAGTTTTAGGCCCTTTACAAGAGCCAAGGTTCTGCACAAGAACCCGATACGTACACTCTTGCCGGAGGCTTCTGTAAGAGACTTTACTTTGATTTTTTGTAGGCTAACCATTACCACGATCCTATCCTAAGGCCCTACATTTACTCCTATCGACGGGTCCCACGAAAATTGACACACAAACACTTATGTTGAGTGACCTACATAAGGATTTGATTTAGGCCCAACACAAGAGCCAAGGTCCTATACAATAACCTAGTTCGAGTTTGGATCACAAACTCTTAAACTCATTCTTACACAAGGAAAGAGTAAAAATGGACTCCTAAATATAACAACTTACTTGTCAGATTGAGCCCCTTTTATAGCACCTTCTTGGTTTGCTTGATCGTCGCTTTCCTGTGCTTCAATCAGTACTCTGATGCTCCCTTGATCATTAGTCCACTGCTTTGCCAAGGCCTCAGTTCCAAGATCAACCACATTGCATATGATGTTCCTTAGAGGTGACTGAGGTGATGGGAGGTTGGTTGAATTTCCTATAATTAATGGAAATTTATTTTCCCTAGGGGATTCACCTAGAAGAGTGTTCTATAAGATTTAGACAATCGTATATCAAGATTGCTCAAGTCTAATCTTTAGAAAATAGAAGAGTTCAAGCACATGTTCAATGTAGAGGTTGGAATCCACATAAGAGTGTAAATCTTAAGGAAGATTGCTTAGAACTCAATGGAATAGAGGCTTAAGATGAGGGATATGAACATGAATTCACCTAAGATTCTATTTCACCAAAAACTCATCCAAAAGCCCAAGAAACGATTGCCCATTAAAAGAAGTTCGAGCTCCAACTGTCAAAAAACAAGTAGAAAACGGCTCAAATAATTTCGCTAGACATATCTGACTTGCCTGTTCGATCCCATCGATGGACCTTTGATGCCATTGAACTTTACCTTCAATGTCATTAAAGGTGGCCTTGATGCCATAAAAAAATAAGAGAAAATGTTATTTCATTGCTAGACATTTCTGACTCTTAATTGATGTCATCGAGGGGGCCTTCGATGTCATCGAAGGTTTACTTGATGCCATTGAGAAAATCAGAATAAATGTCATTTTCTTACTGGAAATTTCTGACTCTCGATCAATGCCATCGAGCGAGCCTTCGATGCTTTCGAACTTACCTTTGATGCCATAGAAGTTGACCTCGATGCCATTGAGAAAATCAGAACAAATATCATTTGCTTGATGGACAGTTCTGACTCTCGATCAATGTCATTGAGGGGCATTCGATGTCATCGAAGACCCTTTGATGGCAGCTCGATGTCCTCGAACAGCCATAAAAGCTATTGTTTTGGGCTACTGTTTTCACAACACTTCGCACTTCTTCTGGCCTTATTTATCATGTTTCACTTAGTTTTCTAAGACTAAGGGATGATCAATTAGGTATTCCTATTAAGCCTAGATCATCTAGAGGTCTAATATTGTTTTGAGTCAAGGGTTAGGGTCACCAAGGCACCTCATTTACATGTTCTTTACCCCTTGATGCTCTGTCTTCGCATGTGTCTTCAGTTTTCACTTTCCAAGGACTCGTGTGATTGACAAATAGGGTGCAAAAATCAGTGCATTAACAATCTCCCCCTTTGTCAATTACGTGACAAAAACCTAACCTAAGATCATGTCATAGTCCTTACCAATGACATACTAAAATAACTGAAAATATTACATGTGAAATTTAAATGATTTACAACTCGATACGCTATGACATATAACACTTGCATCGCTCACCATATCTCATCATTCCCTTCAACAACAAACAAACCCTGCAAGATATAATTTATGTTTTGGTGCGATATGATCTTTCTCCCCCTTTTTGTCAGTATTTAACAAAGAGTTAGTTCTAATAAATATACCAATAAAATCATATATGAAACAACTCAATAAGTCATAAATTTACTGATTATAAGGCTCATACTAACAAGGGTTAATGGTGCATATTCATTAAAATCATGGAGCATGCTTATTAAGGTCATTTAAAAGATATACCAATGAAAAACAAGAATGACTAATGACAATCTAAGCTATAAAATTGTGATATTTAGAATTTAACAACTTTAAAACTTAAATTATCAAGAAAAATGAGGTTATAATCCTTAGATTTTACAATTAAGCACAATATGAGGCCGAATCCTCTAATTTAACTATATGCTCACTATAGAGGCTGAAATTTTCAAATTTTACAATTAGATCATATATGAGGCTAGACCCCCAAATTCATCAATTGAGCTCATGATGAGGCTTAATCTTCTAATTTAACATTTCAGTCCAAAAGGACATTCTAAGGTCCCTTTCTTAAGGTGTTATGGTCTCCCAAAATTTAAGGGAGGGATATTGTGGTGTAGGGCGTTAAGACACGTAAGTGACTAAAGTCTTCAACACTAGAGGAATCTTTTGAAGCGAATTCAGACTCCTCTGTATCATCCCATGCCGCCTCCATTACCTTGCCTTTAGATATTGTTTTGATAGGGCAAGTGGGGGCAAGATGTCTATAACCCTCATAGTTGTAACAACGGACTGGTGTAGGTGGTTTATTAGATTTACCTTTATGTTTTTCGACTACTTTATCCTTCTTGTCACAACTCTTCCCTCTAGAAAACTTCAGAAATTTCTTAAACTTTTCAGATAATTCCTCCTCCTCATCCTCCTCATCCTCCTCATCACTATCACTTTCAGATTTAATTTCTTTATGTTTATGTGAATGCCTATGATATGTTTTGCGGATGACTAATTTCTTTGCTTTAGAGGGGGTCTTAAAGTGTAATTTAAATATTTATATGGAATGTATGTAACACCTCAGACGTATGTAACACCCCAGACTTTTCAATAATCGAGTATTACCATAAAATTTAATTTAGTATATACATGTATATGTCACCAATTTAGCCTATCCTAACCTTATATCTATTCTCTAATATGAATCTAACCATCAGGAATAATCTTCATCCATAGATCAAGTCATCCAACCATTGATTTTTAAGATAAGATCATCATATATCCAAGTATTGTTACTTTATCCTCATAACCAACTGTTCAATCAATTATTCACCTCCTGATAAAGATATCTGACCGTCCACTTTGATTTTGGACCACCCGATCATAGTAAACTAACTACCTGATCTCTATAATCACTCGTACACATATCGAATCGAGATGTTAATCCGTTCATCTTGTTCACCACCTATGAATATGCTTAACCTATCATCAAAACTACAATATAAGGAACTTACATATGTGAACAAGTCACTTGAATTTAACGATATATATGTTCTACCTCTTAATCACTCCTAAAACTTAGTGTTCATCCATTTACGAAACTTACCAAACATCCACCTACATACATGGTCAGAATACTAACCATCAAGTTTTACTATTTTTAACATGTCATTTGAGCATCTATTATGTTGTTTGGTATATGTACATTCCGTTAATTAATGATAATTTTAAATTATTTGGTGAATAACTCTTTATTCATAATGATTTAGATATGAGTTATTTTATAAGAATTTCTTAGAAACATGCCTTTAACCATGTAGAACCATTATATTTCCCAAAACTCTCGGATCAACAATAATTACGAAAATGCCATTAATCTGGACCCTTGAAATCTAAATCATATGGTTCTCATAATCCGTTTGATGTGAAATTTTATAACATTCCTATTTATCATAAATTAACCATACACACCAAATTTCAGGCCTTAGATCATTGTAAAAATGGCCCAATTGACAAATCATCCCCGTAATCGTTGATTTTGGTGTCCATCGAATGAGGAAAGCTTGTGGGTAGTCATAGTAGGATAATTCTCTTTATATGAACGACTTGGATTACCCATCATATAGATCGAGTGTGAAATATGAGAACCCCACCTTGGTAGGTTTTTCCTTAGGTGTGAAGTTATCTTTTGTGGCTTATCAACTCTTTTTAAATTTGAACCTTCAAAATAATCCACTTTCCGTTATCCATCACAACTCAAACTTGGACCACACTTTGTCCTCATAAGACTATAAGATCATAAAAAATTTAGACCCCGATCTATAATCCTACACCGTTGAATATTGACTGCTTTAAAGTCAATTCCTTCATTCTGGCGCAACAAGTGAAACTTTAGATTCAGCCCTTTTTCCACCATCGATCAACCACCAAATTTTTTTCAAACATTTTCCTATCTTGACTACTCGTTTCACCTAAAATTGGACCCTAATCACTAAGCGTGGATAGTTAATTGAGATCAAGTCCATTTTAGAACCTATTAGGAGAATTTCAAGATAGGTCAATCTAAATATCGGATCACTAAGAAAATCATGTACCCCGGCCCTATTCAATGACCTCGACACCATGAATGAATTAGATTGAAATAAATATTGCTAGAAAAAATGAATTTGAGAAACCTAATTGAAGTAGGATGTAACACCCCCTCTCTCATGCCCAATCCTTTACAAAAGGGGACGTGCGTCCCTTCTCCACTTAAAATCCCATCCCAACACCTTCCTCTCACGTTGAAGGAAGAGAGAGAGAGAGAGAGAGAGAGAGAGAGAGAGAGAGAGAAAGAGAGAGAGATGTACAAGCCTAGACGCCCGTCCATTTTCTTCCTTCTCTACGTGTGAGTTGTCTCTGAAAAGGCCGAGCTATATATCCTAGAGGGGGGGGGGGGGTGAACAGGACTATGCCAAATTAAAAAACAATAGTAGAATTTAAATAAGTTAAATGCAGATAGCAATAGATAATTCCACAATGCTAAATTTAAAGACAACCTCAAAAGAACGAGTATTGAGAGGTTGATACAAATGTTGTTCTAAGGACAACCTTACACCATAAAAACCAATGGTTTATCTCAGGACAATCTTACTAGAACGATTTCTGTATTAAAAACTCAAACTGTTATAGAGGAATAAAGAAATAAATAACAAGAAGGGAAACTTAAGCTATTACAACATGCTCCACATTTGCATAAAAGAAATTACAACATTCTCCACAATGGAAAAAGGAAAATTACAATCATCCACAAAAATAAATAAACATTCAATCCACAAGACACAAAGAATTATAGTGGTTCGCTTGTGTGTACACCAACTGTTTAGCAAAACAACCACACAACTACTCCACTCCTAATATCCTCACACAATGGATATTACCGTTCACTATAAAAATAGGTTTTTCCAGGTTCACCTAAAACCCTCACAATTGTGTCTTTCAAGTGGGCTTACACAATTCAAAAACCCCATACTCTGAGTTTTCTGTATCACCTCAGACAAGCCAAAAACAAAGATTTTTTGGGCACAATCTCAAAAACCAAAACAGAAATTTGCAATAATGCATAATACCTGGATATTCTCCTTTTTGAAGCAGCCTGGAAGAACCAATTCGGAGTAGAATTTCAACGTAGAAATTCAATGTCCAAACTCACTTATGAAATGGTTTTAGGTTCTAAATTGATTTTAAATTAAATCAAGTTGGGCTAGCTCTATTTGATTTTGATTCCAAGAAAAGGGCAATCCTCAATCCTTTCTTCAAATATGAATGGAATATAGAATACAAAATCAAATATAACAAAGCTAAATTAAGAGAATATTAAAATAGCACAATATAGCTTAAAAAGAACACTAACTTATCTCTCAGAGTGACGAATTGAATTAGCTTGAATTGAATTGAGAAACTCTGAAATTTATAGGTGAAGAAATCGCATTCATGACTGGTCCTGAGGACACTACGACTGGTCGTAGGACTGACAGATTTTTAAAATTTTGAGCGCGATCGGATAAAGTCATTCCACGACTGGTCAGAGGACCTTCACGACTAGTCGAAGGACCTCTACGACTGGTCATGACCTGTCCACGACTGGTCGTGTGGAACTAGATTTAGTTGCTGGACTTTGAGTCGTGGCTACAGGACTGGTCGAGAACGAGTCGAGCACTGTTCACACGACCGATCGAGCAGCCTCCAGGACTGGTCGTGGCTTAACAAAAAATTTCAAAAATTTGCAACAAACTTAGGACTGGTCGTGAAATTTCTTGGACTGGTCAATCCAGTGCTAGGACTAGTTGAACAGAGTCCAGGACTAGTCAAGAAATAGTCTATTCACTTATAAAATAATATAATTGAATTATGTATTCAAAATGACCTACCCTAAGGCCAATCTAAGGTCATTCATACCTTGTTAGTGATGTATGAACATTGAAACTTATTTTCCTTTGGTTGATAGTAGATCTTTGAAGTTCACGAAGCTTGTGGTCATGACATATATAGAAGCTTGAACTTGAGAACTTTCGAAGCTTGAATTTGTAGTACATGGAAGCTTGAGCTTGAGGTACTTGAGTTGAACTTCACCTTGAGTCTTGAGTCCCAAAGTACAGACTATTGTCTTGCCTTTTAGATATAACTTTGAAGCCTTGAACTTTGAGGCTTTGAAGGAGTAAACTATGTACTTGATCTTCCATTAGAAGTTCTTGAAGTAAAGACCATTGTCCTTGTACATGATTTACATTGTCTTGAATATATTGATGCGCTGCACAAGACACAGATTCCAAGAGGTTTTGGCACTACAAAATTTGACAATTATAAGGGCTAAAAACCATAACACTTATAGTCTCCCTCTTCCTCGATCGACATTATGGTTTATGTAGAAGCCTTCCTACATCGAGATGTACCTAGTGTTTACATCTAAGGCTAACATGAGGGATTCATTTAAGTTTACAATAATTCGGGTTGATATATACATGATTTGTCTTATGTTTGTATACCTTCATATTCCTATAATTTTCATGTCATTGATTGATGGATCATTATGAATATTTATCCCTGGGTTAATTATCGTTAAGGTATGATTCTAATTATGCGTGATTTTTATGAATTCATGTGGGGTGATGGATACAAGCCTTGTCTTTTGCCGATTTGAAGAGCGATGCATGTTTCCACTCTATATTAAGTTGGCTTTGGCTCCTCTCCCCTTATTTTTATTGAGTTAGCCTAATCCTACTCTTCTCATTTATTAGGCTATCCTTGTGTTACCTCCTTTTATGGCTTAGTAAAGTATCTTAGAATTCTAAAACTCCCATGATTCGATTTATTTACCTATTGATGTGAGTGATGCGTTAGAGGGCTCACATCTAGTGTTTCATTTATTTTATCTAGAGATCTCAAATCTAGTGATTCATATATTTTATCGTGGATGTAATGCGAACTAGGTAGTGACCCTCTTGATTGACACTTAATTCCATAGGTCTGGGTAGTGGTGCACAATCGATGTAAGTAAACAACCATGCGTGTTACATTACTTCCGGGATTAGATGTCACAAATAGTCACTTCATGAACAAATCGTGTCATGTAAATCTTCTGATCGTATGTTGTACAGCCTCGAGGTGTTCACATAAATCCACGGTAACATTGGACATGCCAAAAATCTCCATAGTATAGGATGCAAGGGGATTTAGGATTTCTATGAATCATATTCCACATTATGATGATCACTACGTATGATGGACCGCACACACTATGCTAGGCATGCATTCATGTAGATTGGTTGCGCATACAGATACCACTCGTAGTGGTGGAGTACAAGATGTGTCGAACCTTCACATTATTCTTATAAATGTCTTGAATTATTGTTAATCTTAAAGGATAACCATCACTATGAGTAGGGTATTGACCCTCTCCAACCATACAGACGTTGCGGGTGAAGTGAAAATTGAAGATAATAATGATGAAAGCTCTATGTAAGATTATTTCGAATAAAGAAGAATGATAATATTATATTTATCTTTATTTAATTTCAATTGCAAAACTTTGAACAATGTAATAAGCTCCCACTTGGTGAGGGCGTTAGACAGTTAGTTGATTTTATACTTTGAAAGAATAAGAAGCATAGTTGATTTTATTCTTGTGAATGTAAATGAATGTAATTTAAATGAAAAGAAATAGGGTGTGATTTTGAAGCATCCAATTATTATATTATTAACACTCGGAAATCTTGGGCACGAGTATGTACTCGGGCTGCTAAGATTCGGGGCGTTACTATGTAAGAGTTCTTATACTTTCATTTCATCTATATTCCTACACTCTTCTATAGAGGTTACCTTGGGAGAACCTATCCGGTAGATATTTAAAAATTTTCCTACATATATGTCATTCTAGTATTCTTTCTCCTAAGTCCCACATGAAGTTAAAAATATCATTTAACTTCGAATAAAACTCCATCAAGGTATCAGACTCTTCCATTTTAATATTTTCGAAATGGGTCATCAAGAGCTGAAGCTTCGACCTCTTTACTGTGTTAGTTCTCTCGTGAGAGATTTCCAACAAGTCCAACGCTTCCTTCTTGTTTTCGCATTTGCAAATGTGTTTAAATTCATCGAGAAAAATTGCACAGTAAATAACATTGAGAGCTTTGGCATCATAGGTATACCACGCTCTCTCATCGATAGTCCATTTGGATTTATCTTTGGGAGCGCTAATGGTTCTAATATAAACTACGACTTATTCTATGGGCATCATCCATTCTTATTCGACAATGGCCCAAACCATAGGGTCAAGGGATCTTAAAAAGACCCTCATCATAGCCTTTAAATAGGCATAGTTAGACCCATTAAAATATGGTGGTCGTGTGATGGCACACCCCTCTTAGTTAGATGATATTCTTAATGGAAGACCCGTATCCTAGCCTGTACCGTTCCGTAAATTTTCGCGGTCCTCCCAGTCGAATTCCGACGACCCGCGACGCGTGGATAGTATTTGCGCACGCTCTTGAGTCGCATCCTGTAAACCCAAGCCGACTCAAGCCGAGACCTATATCATTGTGACCACACTGTCGCCGCGGTTCCGATGCCGCATCTCGCTCGCCAAGGCAATTCCCGAGCAAGGAGATGTTGGCCCGCATTCAGTTCGAGGAAAACGGCGCGCGTTGTGATCTTGAGAGAATCCATCACATCAATCCCATCATTCCCATCAATCAAAGTACACATCACACTCTATCACTCACCCATCCCCAAGTACAACCACCCCTCCCCTAAAGTCAAACCTCTCTTACACAAGTACACATCACTCACTCACACCCATCACACCTATCTCTCTCTCTCTCATCTCTCTTCCTCATTCTCCCAAGCAACCCATGAGAGTCCATCATCCAAGCTCCATGAGAGAAGCTTACCATGGCCCACTCCCTACCACCTAATCCCACCCTCAAAAATCAATCTCGACTGTTGAATCGTACCCTTTGGAGCTCTAGGGTGCATTGATGGAAGAAGAAAGTCCAAGAACAAGGCCGATCGGTTGGTGCTTCTTTCTCTCTCTCCCCCTCTCTCTTTCAACATTTTGGTGTGATGATGTGGCCGTGTGGCCCACCCGGATGTACCCACCTTGATGTATGTGATGTCCAAGCTGTCCATCAAATGGACCACATGGCCGTCCAACCATGTGGCCCCACCTTATGGATGTTGGGAAAACACAAAGATCAGATTGATCAAGTGGGCCACATCCATGTGGGACCCACCTTGATCAACATTTGAACCCAGTCCGTCGAGCGTCCCTAGACGCTCTGGACGTGTTCACTGAAACGTGAAGAGGCAGTGAGGTGTTCTAACAAGCAAACAAAAAAATAAATAAAAATCCATTGGTTTTTAAACCTTTTTGGTGGGCCGCTCATACGGGCCCCACCTTGATATATATTTTTAATCCAAGCTGTCCATCCCCCTTTCTACCCCATTTTAGGCGTTGAGCTGAAAAATAGGGCCAATACAATTTTCTAGTGGGCCATACCTTTGAAAACAGTGATTTTCACCGTTGAAACTCACCTTAATTTTTCTACATGCCAAAATATGCCCAATATTGGGCTTAATGGATTTGTTATGGATGGTAGAATCCATTGGTGGACCTGGATTCACCTGATGCGGGCCCCACATGGGAAAAATCGCAATATTACATGTTTAAAAAATATTAATAAATAAATAAATCAACAGCAGCGCTTGCTGCTGCTGACCTCCCTGAGGATGGATGCATGTCCTGCGCTGGACGTGAAGGGGGCTGGGATGTGGGTCCTAGCCGTGGGCCCCACCCTAATGTGCACTGCACATCAAAACCGTGCATTTGGTGGCCCCCTTAGGGCAGTGGGACCCACCCCAAAAATCAGCTCCATCAGGAACTCGGGTAGCCCACATCATAGGAAACAGTGTGATTTAACGTCTGCCATTTAAACCCCTTTCTGGGTCACAGAAGTTTTGGAACATTATGAAATTTGTTTTTCCTATTCATCTGGGTCTGTGTGGCCTTACCAACGGGTTGGATGGAAAATAAACCATTATGGTGGGCCCCACGTGGGACCCAAGGATGTATGTGTTATACACCACACCATCCACGAACAGTGGAACCCACCAAGATGCATGTGTTTTATCATGTCGTCCAACCATTTTGATGGGTTTCTGGACGGCTAGTGGACCCCACCATGATGTCGGGTCCTATCCTCACCGTTCATTACTTGGACGGTGGGACATACCCCTGGTGCAGGCTACACCTTGATGTGTGCATTCGTCCAAGCTGTCCAGAGCCTGGACATTTAATTTTAATATTATATATTTATATATTATATACATATATTATGTATATATGTGGGTCCCACCTACTTCATCCACACCGTCCATCTGTGGGACCCACCCATTTGATTGGTTGGGGTATCTCACACCAGTTATATAGCTGATGTATTGACGCCACCAAGTTCTGTGGGTCCCATATGTTATATTTATACTGTCCATCCCTATGGGATCCACAATGATGCATGTGTTGCATCCAAATCGTCCACCATTTGGCAAGCTTGTCTTAAGGCTTGAAGCTAAAAATAAGACAGATCTAGGATTAGGTGGACCACACTATGGACATCAGTGGATTTGACCGTCCACCATTAAAACCCCTTTCAGGTCATTGTGACCTTATGATCAGATTGGATGGGAAATAAATGTTATCGTGGGCCTTGGGAATTTTAATAGTGGAAATCATTACCGCCACTTATCTTTGGGTATGGCCCATTTGATATACATGGGGCCCCATTTGGTGTGGCCCATTTGATACACATATGGCCCATGCGATGTGGCCCACTTGTCATATTTATGGCAGTTCATTGAGGCCCACCTTGGTATATGTATGAGGCCCGTTATTGAGGCCCACTGTGATGTATATGAGGCCCGTTGTTGAGGCCCACCTTGACATATATGAGGGCCATATGATGAGGCCCATTTGATGTATTTGAGGCCCATGAGTCGAGGCCCAATGGGATGTATATAAGGCCCTTTATAATATGTGATTCCACCTTGGTTATGTAATGACGTTTATAGCCGACCATGTCTTGTGAGCAATGTTGGTTTGACGTCCACATTATAAGATGAATGTTGGTTAAATGTCGACATTGTCACTCTCCCTAGGGCCCATTGATAGGCCCAACTTGTTGTGTATGAGGCCCATGTGCAGGGCCCACCTGTGATGTATATTAGGCCCATGTGTAGGGCCCATCCATTGTGTATTAAGGCTCATGGGTTGTGGCCCATTGTGATGTATTTCCGGCCTAGATGGCAAGGCCCAATGTTATGTATGAGAGGCCCATGGGATATGGTCAATTGTAATGTACACGCGGCCCGTATATGGGGACCATTATGATGATACATATGGCCTTATGTATGGACTAATGTGATGCATGTGAGGCTTATGTGATGAGGCCCACTTTGATATACTTGAGGCCCATTAGTGCGGCCCATTGATGTCACACACTTAATGTGCATGAGGCCCATTGGTGTGTTCCGATTTGATATACATGAAGTCCATTGGTGCGACCCATGTAATACAGCTCATGTGATGTGGCTCACTTGGCATGCGAGGCCCATTATGATGTATTCAAGGCCCATGGGCGAGGCCCATTATGATGTATTCGAGGCCCATGGTCGTGGCCCAATGTGATGCATATGTGGCCCATGAGTGAGGCTCATAGCGATGTATGTTAGGCCCTTGTGTAGGGTCATGGGTCCACTATACGTATGGCTCTATGTGGACCACTCCTTGAGGAGTGATGTCGGTTAAATGTCCACATTAATGGGTAATGGTGGTTGAATGTTCACATTGTGATCTTTCCTTAGGCCGATTGTTTGGCCAATTCCGATTGACATGACCGAATTGCCGATTCTGATTTTCAGCCGATTCTGATTGACTTGACCGATTTGTCGATTTTGATTATCGATCGATTCTGATTGTTATGACCGATTTCTGATTTCGATTGACGTGACCGATTTACCAATTTTGATTATCAATTTATTCCGATTGTTGTGACCGATTTGCCGATTCTGATTATCGATTGATTCTGATCGGCGTGACCGATTGCCGACTCCGATTGACGTGACCGATTTGTCGATTCTGATTATCGATCAATTCCGATTGTCGAGGCCAAGCATTGAGGCTGACTCAGATTGTCGAGGCTGAGTATCGAGGCCGATTCCGAGTGTCGATTTCGATTGTCGAGACCTATATGGTGTATATGCAACTCGTAGTTGAGGCCCATTGTGATGTATGTTAGGCCCATGTGAAAGGCCCATCGTGATCTGTAGTAAGCTCTTGAGTGAGGCCCATGGTGTTGTATATTTGGCCCTTGTGTGAGGTCATGGGTCCACTATATGTTAGGATCTATGAGGGCCATTCCTCGGGAGCAATGTTGGTTAAATGTCCACATTGTCGAGGTCGATTGTCGATGCCGGTTATTGATACCGATTATGAGTATGTACAGCATAACATCATGATACATGCCCATACGCATCATCTGCATGTTTGTTATCAGATGTGGTTGATTATTGCATATGTCATTGAGCATGTTAATATGATACTCCCTGATAGGCAGAGGTTATCTTACATGAGCGCACGGTATGCGCAGGATTGATGCATAACTAGATAGTATGACTCATGCATCTTGCATTATGATTACTGTACGCCCTAGTGACATCAGGGCTGTAGCCTCCATAGGCATATCGTGGATGGCCAGACCGAACACCAGAAATTTGTTCTAGCATCGGGCTGCCATAGATGGCCCTGGATGAAAATTCCTAAAATCCACTTGGTACCAGAGGACACCCCAACGTCAAGACCGAGTGGATACATGAGCGCCCGAGTGCCGAATACCAGGAGGCCACGTCTCCCACTGTGTCGTAGTCGGTTGGGAGGGGGTATGGCCTTACCCGCCCGAGCACAGGAGGCATTGCTAGGCTGAGTTTGACCAGCTCGTGAATGGGTCCGCTATCGACGTGCCGAATAGGTATTGGTAGACTATCGGCTAGGCCGATAATGAGGTTTCTTACGCTCACTTGGACTGTGCGGCTGGGAGAGCGGCAGTGCCATTTGGAGGGTACTAAAACCCGGTGATGATCCCAGAGATGAACCGTACCGATATATGGACTTATTGAGCAGGATTTACATACTCATTCATTCATTCACTCACTATCCACTCGGGCTGGTGGTGCTCAACTATTTGTTATGTGAACTTTTGCAATGGCTAGGATTTCGGTTGGGTCGCGCAACTAACCTGAGATCAGGAGTTTACCACATTGAGTTTGACTATCTAAATTTAGGTATGGGACTGGTTTGGATAGAAGTCCCTTGTGATGGACCCCATAGCCTGTGATACTACGTACTATCATCCCGACTTCACACTCCAGCATGGTCATTCCATTCGCACCACATATTGCATTACATTCATGGCATATGACATTTTGGGTTACCTGTGTTTCTGCATTTATATGGTTTAGATACAGCATCTGATATTTGACTCTTATGACTCCTCATTTGTATAGTTGATCTGTATTGCATATTCTGATATTATTCCTCATTTGTATAGTTGATCTGTATCGCGTATTCTGATATTATTCCTCATTTGTATAGTTGATTTGTATTGCGTATTCTGATATTGCTTAACTCATGAACTTGTTAGTATTTCCGCTTACTCTGATAACGTATGATTCATGACCTTGCGCCTATTTCGACATTGTATGATTATGACATTGCGTTGAATACTTGGCACTTACCTTGTGCACACACTTACACCACCCTCTAAGCTTTCTATAAGCTTATGCACGATAGATGTGTGCAGGTGATGTTAGGTTGTAGCAGTGCTGATATTAGAGTGTGCAGCGGTCTTCTGGAGCTTGATTTTCGATTTATGTATTTCTCTTTCAGCATTGTACTCAAATGATTATATTTGTGGATATGTGATGATGATGTTGCCTTTGTGAATTGGGTAATCTTATGGTTATGCTTATTACGAGTTAAATGTTTTTTAAAAAAAATCCTCCTTATATGATCCCAGGATCGGAATTTGGCGTATGGACGCTAGGAGCCGAGAATGGGGTACTACGGAGGCTGTCGGCACCGGATCCGGATATCGGAATTTCTGTGAATCCGATTTTCGGATTTAGGACGTGACACTTAAGCTCCTTGGATCAACTAAAGGCAGTTAAACCCTTCAAGAGCTACTTGCTTTGATATCAATTGAAATTTCATCTATGGTTTAATGGGTTTACCATGGTTCCACGTGTGAAAGCTTGGCAGATCTGAGGAATGAATGTTATTCCTAGATGGGGGGTGGTTAGGACCAATTTAAAAATTATGCATTTAAAAAGATTAATTGCCTAACTTAAACTAATTAACAATTAAATTAAACAAGACAATTTAACTCTAAGGCTTCCAAGTCATTAGAGGGTCCAATCACATAGACTACAAATGGTTTGCAAGTTAAACAACTAATCTATAACATGATAGTGTACATGATTATGTGTAATGTGATAACTATCAACACCTAGCATTTATCGAATCATGCATACATACAATTAGACATTCAATCACAGAAGCATAATTAAACAAGTATGCAAATGACAATCCAAAACATAAGCATGTATAGTGGTTTGACTACTTACCTACTCCGCTCCCAACGGACGCACTCAACCCACGAGTGTAACAGATTTCACTATATGAGGTTTTAAATCAGGTTAACCTCTAACTTTTATAGCCCTACATAAGGACTCTAAACTTTAGACTCTACATAAGAACTAAGGTCCTACGTAAGAGGCCCTACACAAGAGCCAAGGTCCTACACAAGAACCTAGAGTTTTAGGCCCTACACAAGAGCCAAGGTCCTGTAAAAGAACCTTGATTTAGACCCTACACAAGAGCCAAGGTCATACACAAGAACCTGATATGTACACTCCCGTCAGAGGCTCCCGTAAGAAACTTTAATTGGTTTTCTATAGGCTAACCAACAACCACGGTCATATCTCAAGGCCCTATGTGTACTCCCGCCAGAACCTCCCCAGGAGACTTAGACACAACACTTGTGACGGGTGACCTACACAAGGATTTAATTTACGCCCTACACAAGATCCAAAGTCCTACATAATAAACTAGTTTGAGTTTGGCTCACAAACTCTTACCCTCAATCCTACACAAGGAAAGATAATAAAAATAAACTCTTAAATATGACAACTTGTCGAATTGATCCCCTTTTGTAATGCCTTCTTGGGTTGCTTAATCATTGTTCTCTCGTACTTTAATCAGCTCCCTGACTCTCCTTCGATCATGATGAGGCTGCTTTGCCAAGGCCTCAAATCTAAGATCAACCACTTGCATATGATGCTCCTTAGAGGTGACCGAAGTGATGGAAGGTTGGTTGAACCTCCGATAACTAATGAAAATTTCCTTTTCCTAGGGGAGTCACCTATATAGGTCTTTTAGATGATTTAGACAATGGTATGCTAAGATTGCTTAAGTCTAATTTCTAAAAAATGGAAGAGTTTAAGCACATCTTTAAGGTAGAGGTTAGAATCCTCATAAGAGTATAAATCTAAAAGAAAAATTAATTAGAACTCAATGGAATGGAGGCATGGGATGAGGGATATGAACATGGATTCACCTAAGCTTCTATTGCATTAAAAACCCTTCCAAAAGCCCAAGAATCAATTTTCCTTTAAAAGAAGTTTAAGCTCCAACGGTAAAAAAAAAATGGACAGAAAATGTAAGACCCGTATCCTAGCCCGTACCGTTCCGTATGTTTCCGCGGTCCTCTCGGTCGAATTTCGGCGACCCGCGATCTGTTATCAGCATTTACGCGCGATCCTGAGTCGTGTCCCGTATATCAGAGTCGGCTCGACCCGAGACTTGTACCCTAGTGACCACGCCGTCGCCGCGGTTCCGATGCCGCGTCTCCCGCGCCGAGGCGATACACGGGCCTGGAGATGTAGGCCCGTGTTCAATTCGAGGAAAACACCGTGCTTTGTAATCCCAAGAGAATGTCCCATCAATCAAATTAAATGTCAAGTATATGTACCATCCCCAAAAGCAACCCTAAAGTTAACTCTCTCTCTTACAACCCATACATGTCAAGTACACATCCATCACCTTTCCCCCATCCCTCACCCATCACACCCATCTCTATCTCTCTCTCTTGCACCTCTCTCTCTCATCTCTCTCTCTCTCATTCTCCCAAGCAACCCCATGAGAGTCCATTGTCCAACCTCCATGAGAGAAGCTTTGTGTGGCCCACTCCCTACACCCAATCCAACCCTTCAAAGCCGATCTCAACCATTAGATCGACCCCCGTGGAGCTCTAAAGCCTATAGGCGAAAGGAGGAAGGAAGGAATTCTAGGTGGGTGATTTTTTTGTGTGATTTTGATGATTAAAGGGCTCGCATATGGTGGGACCCATCTTGATGTATGCATTGTTTAAAGAGGAACCCATAGTGGCGGGGTCCCTCCGCTACTCACGTCTCTCTCTCTCTCTCTCTCTCTCTCTCTCTCTCTCCCTTTTGATGTGTGGCCCACCTTGATGAATGCATTTTATCCACGCCGCTGTCCATCCAGGGGCCCACCTTGCTGCCCATTTTTGGGTGGGCCTGACTGTGATGTATGCTCCAGATCCACACCATCCAGATTTCTGGACAGTGGGCTGATCATGAGGTGTGCGTTATATCCTAACCATCCAACCATCTGACGGTGGACCTCAGATGTATATGTTTTATCAACACCATCCATCCAAACGGTGGATTCCACGCAGATCAAGGCTACTGGATTTAATCCAGCAGATGCTGGTGGGGGAAACCATGATGTATTTGTATATCCCAGCCATCCATTTGTATGGACGTGGGCCCACCCCACACGAGTGACACGTGTGGGTGAGACCCACCTTGACATATATGTTACGTCCAAACCGTCCATCCACTGATGGGGACCACCTTAATCTATGCGTTTTACGTCCAGGCCGTCCAGGGCCTGGACGTTAGAGGTCTTTTGTGTGTGTGTGTGTGTGTGTGTGTGTGTGTGTGTGTGTGTATATATATACATATATATATATATATATATATATGTATGTGTGTGTGTATATATATATATATATATATATATATATATATATATATATTTAAGATGATCCTACTTGGAACCCACCTTTCGTTATTTGGTAGGGGACGGGCTGTGTACAGCTGCTAATAGCTGTTGTACTATTGTCAGCAGGGGCCCAAGGGTCTGATCCGTATGGGTTTTATCAACATCATCCTTCCATTTTTCTAAGATCAATTATATGGTGGGCCCTACGTGGGACCCACCTTGGGACGTGTCTTATCTAGCCATCCATCTGATGGTACTCCATCATGATGTATTTATTTCATCCACACCGTCCAGATTGTAGTGGATGGTGCTGGACAATGGTTGGACGGTGCTGATTTACATGGACAACATTTGGACGGTGTTGTCCAATGGTTAGATGGTGCTGATTTACCTGGACAATGTTTGGATAGTACTGATCATCATTAGTAGGTCATGTGCCCCATGGAATGACAGTGTACAATGATACACATGTTACACCTACAACTATTGGAATGATTTTTGGTGTTGTCCAAGCCCACTTGAGACCGATTGGTGCAGCCCGTCCATGGGGCCCACCTGCCTTGTATTTAAGGCTCGTATGATGGGGCCCACCTGCCTTGTATTTAAGGCCCATATGATGCGGCCCACCTTCTTGAATCTAAGGCACATGGGCAATGCCCATTGTGATGTATTCGAGACCCAGATACGTGGCCCATTTGATGCATATGAGACCCATGTGTAGGGCCCACATGTTATGTATTTGAGGCCCATGAGCAGGGCCCACCTGTTATGTATATGAGGCTCAATGGTGTGGCCCATTAATACGGCCCACTCGTTATATATGAGGACCATTGGTGCGGCCATTGATGCGGCCCACTTGATGTATATTGTGGCATATGGGTTACGACCCATTATGATGTATATTGAGGCCCATGGGTCATAGCCCATTATGATGTATTTGAGGACCATGGGTCGTGGCCCATGGTTATGTATATTAGGCCCGTGTATTCGGCCCATCGTGCTGTGTATTAGGCCCTTGAGTGAGGCCCATCGTGATGCACATTAGGCCATTGTGTGAGGCTATGGGCCCACTATACGTTTGGCTCTATGTGGGCCACTCTTTGGGAGTAATGTTGGTTAAATGGCCACATTGATGGGCAATGATGGTTTAATGTCCACATTGTGACCTTCCCTTAGGCCTTGTTCGGCTGATCATCGAGGCCGATTCTGATTATCGAGGCTGATTATCGAGGCCGATTGTCGAGGCCAATTCCGATTGTCGAGGCTGATTCCGATTATCGAGGCGATTCCGATTGTCGAGGCCGATTATCAATGTCGATTATCGGTACTGGTTGTCGATACTGATTATGAGTATGTGACAGCATAGCATCATGATACATACACATACGCATCATCTGCATGTTTGTTATGAGATGTGGTTGACCATTGCATATGTCACTGGGCAGATTGTTATGAGACTCCCTGATAGGTGGAGATCATCTCACATGAGCGCACGGTATGCGTGGGATTGATGCATTACTGGATTGTATGACTCATGCATCTTACATTGCGTGTTGTGATTACTATACGCCCTAGCGACATTTGGGTCGTAGCCTCCACAGACATGTCGTGGATGGCCAGATAGGACACCGGAAATCTGTTACTAACATCGGGCTATCATAGATGGCCCTAGGTGAAAATCCCTAAACACTCTTGGTACCAGAGGATGCTCCAATGTCGAGACCGACTGGATATATATATTAGCGCATGAGGGCCGTATACCAATAGGTCGGTCCCGATATTGTGTTGTGGTCGGTTGGAAGGGGGTGTGGCCTTACCCGCCTGAGGGAGTAGGCATAACTAGTCTAAGTCTGACTAGCTTAAGGAATAGGTCCGCTATCGACTAGTCGGGCCCGATATTGGCAGGCAGATAGTGAGGTCTCTTCCACTTACCTAGTTGTGCGCTTGATGGGGCGGCAGGTGGCGTAAAGTGTACTAGACCCCGTGATTTCCCAGAGAGGAACTGTACTGATATGTGGACTTATTGAGTAGGAGTTGCATAATCATTCATTCGTTCATTCACTATTCACTCGGGCTGGTGGTGTGTAACTAACTGTTGTGTACCTTCATAATGACAAGGATTTCGGTTGAGGCGTGCAACTAACCTGAGATCAGGAGTCTACTACATTGAGTCTGGCTATCCAAATTTAGTTATGAGACTGGTTTGGATAGAAGTCCCTTGTGATGGACCCCATAACCTGCGATACTACGTACTATCATCCCGACTTCACTCCGGCTTGGTCATTTCATTCGCACCGCATATTACATTGCATTCGAAATACTTAGCATTTGGGTTGCCATGTTTCTACATTGATATGGTCGTTAGCATTCATGCCTTGCATCGCATATCCTTGGTACGGCTGATAGCATTCATGATCTTATCAGTATATTTTTGTTTGCTCTGATATCGTATGATTCATTATCTTATCAGTATTTTTGCTTACTCTGATATCGCATGATTCATGATCTTGTCAGTATTTCTGCTTATTTCGATATTGTATGATTTATGGCATTAATTGCATACTTGGCACTTACCTTGTGCACACACTTCCACCACCCTCTAAGCTTTCTATAAGCTTATGCATGATAGATGCGTGCAGGTGGTGTTAGGTCGGAGCAGCGTTGAGCTTGGAGCATGCAATGGACTTCTGGAGCTTTGATTTCAATATATATGTATTTTCCTTTCAGCACTGTATTCAACTGTTTATATTAGTGGATATATGATGATGATGTTGCCTTTGTGATTTGGGTAAACTTGTGGTTATGCTTCTTATGAGATAAATGTACATTGAAAATCCTCCTTATAGGATCCCAGGATCGGAATCTGGCGTATGGGCGCTGGAAGCCGAGAATGGGGTGCTACGAAGGCTGTTGGCACCTAATTCAGTAATCGGGAATTTTGTGAGCACGATTTCTGGGTTTGGGGCGTGATGGAAAATGACTTTGTCGATGTCATCGAAGGTGGCTTCAATGTCATCGAAGTTCCTTTAATGTCAATGAGTAAATCAAATAATGTTACTAGACATATCTGACTTGCCTGTTCGATCCCATTGATGGACCTTCGATGCCATTGAACTTTACCTTCGATGTCATCGAAGGTGGCCTCGATGCCATCAAGAAAATTAAAGAAAAAGCCATTTCGTTGTTGGACATTTCTGACTCTCAATCGATGTCATCGAGGGGGCCTTTGATGTCATCGAACTTATCCTTCGATGCCATTGAAGGTGGCCACGATGCCATTGAGAAAATCAGAATAAATGTCATTTTCTTGCTGGACATTTCTGACTCTCGATCGATGCCATCAAGCGAGCCTTCGATGTCATCGAACTTACCTTCGATGCCATCGAAGGTGACCTTGATGCCATCGAGAAAATTAGAACAAATGTTAATTGCTTGCTGGACAGTTTTAACTCTTGATCGATGTCTTCAAGGGGTGCTTTGATGCCATCGAAGGCCTTTTGATGGCATCTCGATCTCATCAGACAACCATTGAAAACTGTTATTTTGGGCTATTGTTTTCATAGCAGCTTCGGACCTCTTCTATCCTTATTTATCATGTTTCACTTGTTTTTCTAAGGGGAAGGGATGATCAATTAGGTATTCCTATTAAGCCTATATCATCTAGAGGTCTAAGGTTATTTTGGGTCAAGGCTACGGGTCACCAAGGCATCTCATTTACATGTTCTTTGCTCCTTGATGCTCTATCTTCGGTCTTCACTTTCCAAGGGCTTAACCGACTATGTGACACAAGGACTCACATGATTACAAATAGGGTGAAAAATTAGTGCACTAACAAATATGTCTTTAAGGTTACTGATATTCATGACCATGATTCGTCTCTCTTCAAAAAACATAAATGTTATGATGACTACCATGATTTGATATTAATGGTCTTAATGGACCATATCTAAGAACTGTTACTCATATTATCCAATAGTGGTATTTTCAAAATCTAACGAGTTCCCAATAAGAAGTTTCTAACAAATGTTCTTTGGAAAGGTATTAAAAGAACACATTTTTTCTTTGATCGATAAATGTGGTGTAAATGAGAGAATATTAGACTCATGTTACTTGGACCCTATATGATCAACGATTTTAATCTAATAGTTAGATTACTTAGATTGAGCATACTGGTGGGCCCCATAGTAGTTGTGATCATTGTAGATAGATTTGGAGTGGTACGCATCGACTGTGCTACCTATACATAGTATTGAGACAAACATAGAATTTATCTTGTGTGAAAACTCCCGATAGAAGAGTAGTTGTAATGGGATAAACTACTACATGCCCTTTTTCTCTAAAACAGAGGTATCAATCCCGTAATGTACATATACAGAAAACTTAGTCCTATTATAGGGTTTTCCATAAGGGGTGTAGGGTGCAAAAGATCAAGTAACATCTCTATTAAAAATACCATATGGATTTTCATTCAAGTATGTTTTTAATATTATAGTCTCTATGATCTCCATTATTGATGCATAGATTGATTTGTTATTCCACAATTAAGGTTAACTCTAGGCTTATGGGTTTTAAAGTCTATCTATAAAAAGAATGTGGGTGGCAATGGGTTGAGCCAAGGCCACTAGAACCCTGTAAGGATTGTCCTAGCCTAGCTTTAGTCTCCTTAGTATTGGCACTTGTCCGCCTCTTGCTCTAATTAGGTTGAAAATTTCTAGGCCCTCCACGATCGACCTTGGATGGAAAATATTTAAATGATCATGGGTTTGAAATAGGCTAATTAATCTAAGAATTTTATGAGTACTCTCCCTGATGAGCCCAATCATACAAATGGTTTTGATCATTTAAACATGACTTGAAAATAAAAGATTTAAATGATCAAGGGTTTAAATAGGCCAATCTAATAACTTTTTTTTTAGTATCCTTCATCTATTATGAGTCCAATCATATAAACAGTTTTGATCCATGAAACATGACCTAGATTCCGCAAATGTCTTGAACTACATACGTATGGTGAATGGTAAAGCTCACAAATGTATTTAAACCGTTCATCTTTTTTTGTAGTTGTCACTCATTTGATTGGACTTAGACAATGGCCTGAACCATCCATCATTGTCCTTAGTCAAAGTAGCATAAACAGTACTAGGCCTAGACTTTAAGCCTGGCGCAGAACTCAGGCCAAGATTAGGGGCCCAAGCCTTGCCCTAAAAGTCTTCCCCCTCTCCCATTACCAACCTTAGTCCTATTATAGGGTTTTCCATAAGGGGTGTAGGGTGGACCCCATCAAGTGCTTTTATATATTTTAGGCATCTCTTCACATGGTTTTAGATGGTATGGCCCACTTGAGTTTCGTATACGACATATTTTTGAGATATCCCATAACCGAAAAGGGAGCTGTCAAATGCACGGTGTTGATGTTCAACACACACCATGGTGGGGCACACACAGCTCAACCTCATGGGAAGTTCCCATGAGGTCGACCTCGTAGCGCGTGCATACGTTCGTCAACTGAAAAGCAGGATTTTCTTTATCAACTCGTCACTCCAAAAGAAAAGGAAATGAGAATCAAAGCAATTTTGGGTTGTCCAGAAGGACTTGGCCAGCCACTTATCTTATATATATATATATATATATACATATATATATATATATATAGAGAGAGAGAGAGAAGTGAAAAGGGCGAGCTCTCAATCCTAGAGGGGGGGTGAATAGGACTATGCCAAAAAAAATTGCGGAATATAAATGAAGATAGCTGAATCAAATAACAATCTCAATTGCAATAGTATTGAGAAGTTGATTCAAACATTGTTCAAAGGACAACCTTACACCAAAAACCAAAATTTTATGGTAGGACAACCTAATTTCTTGAACTCGGTAGGGATAAAAATCCCAAACTAAAACAAGAGGCACAATAATGAAATCTAGCTATTACAACATTCACCACATGTACATGAAATAGATACAATCATTCACCACTCATACATCACATATATCAACCACAAAACACTAGAAATTATAGTGATTCGGTGTATACACCAACTGTTCTCAAACAGCCAGACCTACTTCACTCCAAATAATCACAACCCACGTGATATTGGCTTTCACTATGAAAGAAGGTTTTCCAAGGTTCACCTTAAAACCTTTACAATTGCATTTTTAATGGGCTACCACAATTAAAAACCTCGCATTGAGATTTTCTAGCTATCTTCGTCAAAACCACAATAGAGATTTTCTGTCAATTTAAAAAACTAATTAAACAAAATACTTATCTGAAGATTCCGCTTGATGTAGCCCGATAGAACCACTTCTTTTAAAGATGAAGATGTTTAATGTTCAATTAGACATATAGAAGGGTTCTAGGTCTAAATGAATTTTTAATTAATCCAACCTTGGGTTACTTTGATTTAATTCCTTGGATCTCAAAAGGTGTAGAGAAGAACACCCTTTTATGAAATCAGATTGAAGCAAAGAGAGATCAAGAAATTAGAAAACAAAAAGCTATAAAAAGAATCTTAATTTGCCGGACAATAGCTTAACAATCATGGGGGTTTTCACTCAAAGTGGAGGCTTGATTTGACTTTTTATCAATGAAAAAAAACTGAGAAAAGTCCTCTATTTATAGGCTAAAAAATAGTTCCTTCGACTGGTCTAAAGTCAACTTCGACTAGTCTAAGATTCAACCAAATTTCAAAAATTCTGACGCGATCGGATAAAACCGTCCCTCGACTAGTCGAGTGGTCTGCGCAACTGGTCAAGTGGCCTTCTCGACCAGTCGAGTAGGGTCAAAATAGCTTACTGGAGTTCGAATCGAGCCCTTCTCGGCTGGTCGAGCCAATGTCCACAACTAGTCGAGCAGGGTGCTCGACTGGTCGTGACCCTACCAGAAAAATCTGAAATTTTGCAATAAATCCTAGACTGGTCGAGTCAGAGCCTGGACTAGTCAAACATATGCCAGGACTAGTCGAAATAGAGCATATAACAAGCACAATAACCCATACTAAATGTGCAATATGAATGACCTAAACCTAAGTGTAAGTGATATTGTTTATAGCCCTTCTTATTGTCAAATTTATGGTGCCAAAGACACTGTTAGGAAGCTTGCATATGTGAAGATCAAAGCTCTACTCAAAATCAACGTTGATGCACAAGCACTGCTCATAAGTCAAGACTCAAGGAAGTGAGTTTGTTCGACTTAATTCAAAGACAAGCATAATGCAAGAAGCTTTCAAATTCAACCTCAAGATCTCAAGAAGCTTTCAAGTTTGAACTACATCAAGACTTCAAGCTTCACCACTTTCAAGGTCATGTGTCTTTAAATTTCAATGTCCTTACTTCGCTATTGAGGTATGACTGACCTTAGGTTGACCTTTAGAGTAGGCCATTTTGGATACATAATTCATATATTTTATATAAGAGAGTTTGGCCTGTTCTAAGACTAGTCTTGGACTTTGTTCGACTAGTCCTAGCACTGCTTCGACCTGTTTAAGGATTTCCCGGATCAGTCGTAAGTTTGTTGCAAAATTCAAAATTTTCTGTTAGGCTTCGACTAGTCTTGGGGACTGTTCGACTAGTCGTAAGAACAGTGTCGACTGGTTCTTCGACCAGTCGTAGACCTACGACTCAAACTACAGCGATGATTTGCACTTGGCCTCGCCGGTTTTTTGGCTTGGCCGGGCCGGCCGTCCGGGCCAATCGTGTTTGGGGGCTTGGGGAACCCCCTGGTGTATGGGTCGTTCGCTAAAACCCCCCTATGGCATACCTCCTTCACAAATTACCCCCCAAGCTCTCTTTTCTCTTCCAAGTTGCTATTTTCTCGTTCAAATCTCCCTTCCATCCACCCATTCCGTCATTCCCTGGCCAAACACGCACACCATCACCGTTTTCTGCCATAGCGAACTTCCAACCTCTCCGTTCTCTCTCATTTGGGCTCTTACATGCCCCACTTGTGATTCAAAATCGTGTAGCCTTCTAACCTATCCCATTTCTCCCTTTTACCTTGTTCATTCCCTGTCACTTGAGCTTCTACATACATTTGTTGAGGCTCAAACTTGTGGAGAAACAAACCTCCAGCCCTTACTCTCTCTCCCCTTCACTTTTCATTCACTTTCCATGGCCCTATTAGAATTGGTTACTGTCATTTTCGCGCTTTCCAACACAAGGCTCATTTTCCAAAGTCTATAAACTCAATTTTAATCCCACCCACCCTCCTACCAAACATACCACTTCTAATCCCGAAGTGGGATTAGCCATGCTGTCCCATTTAATACAACTTAAGATCAATGGCCAAATAGGCCCTTGGAGTTTTGGACCTAGGGCGGTGTTCCTAGATTTTGACAGGCCTGACCGTATAGGAAATCCAACATATTTATAATGTGAACCTTAGGACCCTCTTAGCTGGTATGAGCATATGTGAAATGATCGAGCGTCAAGTACAGACAACTCAATTCCACTTAGACAACTTTGACCCTAAGTGATAAAACCCTTGTATTAGAAATGGTGTGAAATCATCTAGCGTATGAGCATAGACTTTGGACTATGCCTATGGATTTCCACTATACCTAAATTAAGACTAGACTACTGGGTACATTAGAGAAGGTCAAAGACCGATAGACGTAGTTAGGCCAAATCAATACACCTCTTTGATCTGGGTGGCGCAGCGAAAAAGTGGTGGACCCTACCCCTACCCCACTGGCCCAGGATCGAAACTGTGCTCGTTAATACGAACATTATAGAAGCCCTAGTAAGTTCTACTATGAGGGACCGTTTTAGGATGATCTAGTAAGACTTGATTCACCATTTCCTTGGACATAGATAATAACAAGGACTCTCTTAGACTAAGACCTAAAGAGCAACCTTAGAAATAGGACATTTGAACCTTTCAGTGATGGGCATTCCCTAAGTTTTTAGAGTGATCGGACTACGGAGTTACTGAAATATACAACTGCGAAACATTCGCGGCTTGACCCAATTCTCAATCCTGGACGACTACCAATGGACTCACTGCTTGACCGAACAGAAGACCAGGATCTACCAGGACTAAGAAGGGATACGATGAGCCTTCTACCCTGGTCAGGTAAATGATAGATGTATCGGGATCAAGCCCACTATAAACGTCTCTCCGTGTTGGTCAAATAATGAAAACAGCTATCTTACTCTAAATAATTGGGGATTGTCGTCAAGACTCCAAATAGGTAAAGAAATAAATTGTAGAAAACCATTAGGATATGGGAAATGGATAAAGAAGTTTTAAGGGGGGTAGACTAAAATGAACCAGGCTTGTATATACCCTACCACGCGTAGAAACTCGAAATCAATAAAACTTAGGCCAAGAAATAATTAAAATCTTTCCTTATTACCCTTAGGCAATTTTGGGGACAAAATTTTGTTTTAAGGAGGGTAGATTGTAACATCACGAATTTTTACCAACCTGGGATTAGACGTCCTTAGGCAATGGGTTGCTCTTAATACCTTATTAACTTGTCAGAACTCAATCCCAAAGTCTAAAATCGCTCCTTAACCCATTTCCTTCACAAATCCCACCCTTCACCACCTTGCTCTTTCAATCTTTCTAAGTACTTTCATCCTAGACACTAACTTAAACTAGCTAAGTAGTATAACTTGGATCACTTTATTACAAACTACAAAGGCCCAAGTACCACCTCAAACAGAAATCACCTAGGACTAAATCCTGTAGAAATTAGGCGAGAATTAGTTAGTGTTAAACTAGAGTACCTGTGAAATTAGAACCAATCACTTTAAATACGATCTGCAAGACCCAAAACTTGTAGAATCATTGACGCTAGGTTACCCTAAAATCTAGGATCAATCTCATTACCCAGCTGCTCTCGGGAGCATCTTGAAACTCTGTATCAGATCTGGACCGTACGTCGAAAGTCCGATTAACACGAAGTTAAGGAATTAGAACTGCCTTGCTGGGCTTGACAACTATCTCGGAAATCAAATCTAGATAGTGTCCCAGTGTAATTCGCTTGAGTCTGGAGCGAGGAGTGTGAAAACACTTGATTTTTCTTTACAAATAAATATCTCAAATAGTAATTTGGCACCTCTCGCTTGCGAATCAGTTTTAACCAACCAGACTGTCAGAATCAGACCAAATTACACCCTCGGATCAGGAAAAATTTCATACACATATTCATGTACTCAGAATCTCCGATCGAGATTCGCTGACCGTTGAACTGAAACTGGTACGCCACGTGTGATCTGAGAACCCTACTGGAACGAAAATCTAATAGTACGTAGATCCAGTGTTAGTGAGCTTAAGTCCGACCTTTGGCTCAAGGAGGCCCGCCAGAGGTCCTCCGTTGAGCTGAAACAGGACCACTTTGGTTATAACCTAAGTATACTTTGACCTGGAGTCTATTTCGGTGAGTTTTTAGGCTATATAAGGACCTTAAACCCTCTCTCATTGCAGCCATACGAATTTGAGAAAAGCCCTAGGAAAAGAGAGAGAAAAAGAGAGAAAAGTGTGTGGGAGATGTGGGAGAGTCTCCTTCCCATGCTTCCCTACCGCTCCACGAGCTCCACCGCTCCATTCTCATCGCTTCCCGGCGATTCCGTCATCGTTTCTAGGTAAAAACCCTAACCCTAAACTGATTTGGGGTTTTGATAGTTGTAGGTTATGAAATAGCTAACCTATTTAATTCCATAGGTTTGCCAAACTGCCATATACAAAGCTTAGCAAACCAATCGACTTCGTTACGATTCTACGATAAAAGGTGCGGACTTTAGGTGTATAGGTTATGGTTTTCAATGCTTTCATGTCAGATAATGATAGATTCATGATCTGCATGCAATTGCACTTGTACAAAGTGCTGTCTGTTTTCTGTTTCGATTAAAGATGAAGAATATGGAATTTTTACATACTCTAGGTATCGTAGAAAATACCGTATACGTATAAATTTTGGAAATGTGTTTGCCATGATTATTTGCTGTATTAATATATTATATATGGGTAAATACTTGTTTGGCGAAAGGGTTTGCCCTAATACATGCTTTTGCTAATATACACTATGTATGTTAAAATAGTGTCTTCTAAGTGTTTGTGAAAATGACCGAATGAGTATAGAATTCTCATTCGTGCTTGCCATGACTAATTGTCATGGATTTATGATTGTCGTATTGGCGATACCCCTTTGACGAAAGGATTTGCCCTAAATCACGCCACGGCCAACATACACTACTTATATTAAAATGTGTGGCCCAAGTGTTTGTCGAAATGACTGAATGAATATGGAACTTGGATTCCTGCTTGCCATGACTATCCGTCGTGGGTGTATGCGTGTTATGATTGGGGTAACTCCCTAGTGAAAGGATTTGGCCTAATACCGATGTGATCAACATATGTCATGTATGTTGATGTATGTAGTCTAAAGTGTTGATTGAAATGTCTGAATGAGTAGTAGTTAGTAAATTGTAATGTATAAGGGTGTTGAGATATGATTCTCAACTCTTTTAACTATGTGTATGATTTCCTTGGATAGCTGTGTGATTAGGAATTTAATATGTACAAACTCATGCTTGTGTTGTGCTTCATAACATACTCAAATAATTGTATGATTTTATCTATGTGATGCATATGTTTAAATTCATGTTTATGTTGTATGATCCGTCATGGGTGATGGGGGAGTGGAGCAACGAGTGCGTGCAACAGCCCTGGCAGCCCTAAACGGATAATATCAGTCTTTGATTGTATGATTTGAATTTTGATCCATTACTGCTTTAAATATCTAAATTGAATGTGATTGGGCTATTGTATAGTCCAGGCAGTCGGTAACGGGATCGAACTCGTGGCTGAGTTTCATCATTCCACTGAGATGTGTTCGACGATCCGAGTCGTACTTTCGGTTGGCGATAGTGGTTGGCCACACGAAGTGCTTATGCGCTTCATATCATTCAACTTGTTGCCGCTCGAGCTAGCCGAGTCGTCAAGTAACCAGATCTGTCTTATGTATGTTCACCATGTTTGGACGCTATTGCTTGAACCTAGGGTACCAAACTTACCAGTGAAATCCCTTTTAACCATGGTACCTCGATTCGCTAAGACTCATGAGCCGGGCATGGTGTATAGGACACCGTGGTCGAGCTGTCAGCCTACGCGGGGGGGCCACGTGCCTCCCCGTAATGACCAGTGAACAAACAGACTAGTGAGCCGATTATGGTGGTATGGGACACTATATTCGTGCTGTCGGCCTACATTGATAAGGTGATGGGGGGGCGGTGTAACCTTTGTGCGTAACAGCCCTGACAGCCCTTTGTAGTGACCTCGAGCATACTCTGAATTACGGTGAGGCGACGAGTTTTGTCGCAGTGTAAAGAGTATGAACTAGGCATGTATCTGTATAGTGATGAACCGTTAAATAGGTGATGGGAGAGTGGTGTAACCTTTGTGCGTAATAGCCCTGGCAGCCTTTGCAGCGACCTAGAAATATACTATCGTATGATATTATCTAGGATTGACGACCCTAGAATGGATCATGTTTGGGAATGATACAAGGGAGGTACCTTAGTTTTCCAATCCTACTGTTTGAAATGGACTAATAATTACTCGGTAATCATGCTCATCATCGCACTGCATGTGCCTGGTAGATGTGGAGCACTGAGGGATGAATGAACGCATTCGCGAACGTAAGATGGTGTCACATGAGGGTGGTTTTGAAGGGCATACATCATGTCATTTCATACTTGCATTAAATAAGAGTAGTTAGAATTGTTTGATTGTACTGCTTTATCATTACTGCTTGACTGAATTGATAACATGTTAACCTATGCTTTGTTGTTCCATTGAGTTGGCCACTCATTCCCACGTTACGAGACGGTGTTTTAAAACACCCACCAGACCATGTATCAGATGCAGGTATCACTGGAGCACAGGAGACTAAGCCCGACTTCTATGACGATCAGGAGGAGTCCTCGTACATGCAGTTCGCTGGAGGCTTCGTATAGGCTGTCCAGTGCTACGGGGCTACAGGGTTGATAATTTCAGTTGTACTACTTTTAACATTTTGATTCAGAACCAACATGTATATATTCGGTGACTCAGTTAGTGTTCATACTCTGGATATCGAGAATGTTTTGTTTTATATATATCTATATACACCTTTCAGTCTTCAGCTTACGTTTTATACATGGATCTGGAGTATGAATTACTGTTTTGGTATAATCTCACTCATGTTTATTGTACTAACACAGGCAACATTTAATCATCATTATCTATGTTGCATAAGTGATGTTCTGGAACTCGAGAGTTGAGTTACTACTCGACCCTCGATTTTTTCGGGATGTTACAAAACCTCCCATGCAAAAAGTAAGAAATGACGTGGGTAACCCAACCCCTTAGCATTTGCGGTATGGCCCACCTAGGATTCAGATTAGTTTCATTTTTCGGCTCAACGCCTAAAATGAGCTGGAAAATTGGATGGACAGCGTGGATTTAATTTATACATCAAGGTGGGGCCTATATGAGCAGCCCACCCCAAGTTTGGAATCAAGCTGATATTTGTTTTTTATTGTTGGATGGTACACCTCACCGTCAGTTCACACTTCACTATCTAGCCACGTCCAGCGTCGCTAGACACTGGATAGTTTGGGTAACACATATATATAAGGTGGGCCCCACCTACAGACGTGTTATAGGTGGGCCACCAAATGGCTAGATGGTGTAGATAAGACACACATCAAGGTGGGGTCCATTTGGGCGGGCCACATGGCCACATCATCACACCAAAAATATGAAAGAGAGAGAGAGAGAGAGAAAGACCAAGTGATGGAGGAACCCCGGCACTATGGGCCCTCCCATACATCACAACATATATCAAGTGGGTCCCAGTACATGTGGGCCCACCGATCAAAATCAATGGTGGAGATCATTTCTCCACCAAAATGCAAGGTCTAGATGACCCTATTCATGCAAGGGAAATAAACATCATGATGGGGTCCATGGAAATGGCCCATCATAGAATGATTATGAGGATCAAGGTGTGTCATTGGCCACACCTAATGTCTAAAGTGAGATCCATACCATGAATCAGTACCCATCATCAAAGCATTAAATATAGGCCTATGAAGCACCCACCGTTCGATCTTCTTGGTCTGATGGAACCCCGATCTCCTTGTGTCTCACTTTGATGGACGGTGATGAGAGATGAAGGGTTAGGATGATGGATCTTGGAATAGGAAGTGGGCCACACACAACATCTCCCTTTTATCCCTTTGGAAATGCTTGGACGTCCACCATTTTTGTCTTCTTTGTTGCTTGGAAAATGTGAAGAGAAAGAGAGAGAGAAAAGGTGGTTGTAAGAGAGGTGATGGATGTGAGTGATGGATGTGAGGTGATAATTGTACTTGACTTGAGAGTTGACTTGGCAGGTTATTTGACTTGGGGAGAAAGAAAGCATGGGTTGTATACTTTGATTAATTGATTAATTAATGGGACATGTTGTAGAGATTCTCTTGGGTTTAACAAATACGCGGTATTTTTCTCAAAATAAACGCGGGTCCACATCTCCCTGCCAGGGTATCGGATTGGTATGCAAGACGCGGCGTTGGAACCGCGGCGACGGTGCGGTGACAATAGTATAAGTCTCGGATCGAGCCGATTCTGGAATACGGGAGGCGACTCAAGGTTATAAGGAAATGAAGTCTACGTGTCACGGGTCGCCGAATTCGACCGGGAGGACCGCGGAAGCCTAAGAAACAATACGGGCTAGGAATACAGGCCTCACATCCACCATTCTAAAGTGGTTAGTCACTACGGAATTTGACAACACAGGGTGCTTGATATACAACATAGCACTTACAATTTTTCCCTTTGTCAAATTCGTGACAAAACCAACTTAGAAGATTATAATATAAACTTTAAAAAATGCACAAGTTCACAAACTTCATAACTTCACTTCACAACATAATACTCTTTAAAAAAAAAAAAAAATCCCCCTCAGTCTACTCTCCCTTAAACTGAGCATGGCGACTTGTGGAGTACCTGCATTAGCAAATACAAATATCAAGAAAAAAAAAAAAAAAAAAACACCACTCCACTCTACATCATACAATCAATGAACATAACCACAAAGCTCTCCCCCTTTTTTTCACAGCTTGACAAAGGAAGATATAAATATAGAGATCGAATGTAAATGTGATTATGATAATAGAAGAGAATAACAAAAAAAAAAAAAGAGTTAGCATATAGAACATAACCATAAACTAGAGTGTCATCATCATCAAGTCATACACAACTAGTGAAAAAGTGAAAGATAAAGTTAAAGTTATATATGCCCAAACATCAAGAAATAGATCTAATCTGATCCAGATGAAGGAGGTGGAATAGATAGATCAATCTGATGGAGTCCCTTTGTTATGCGACGAAAGTACTTACGCATATATTTCATAGATGCTTTGTGGCTCTCATGTAGACTGTCCTGAGAAAATTTCAGTTCATCCACCTTTTCCTCTAAAGCGCAAAGGCGCTCATCAAACTGAGGTGGCTAAAAATCAGGGTCAGCCTCAACATCATCTAATTCTAGTTCATCAAAATATCATCCATCATTGTATCGGTTAGCAAGGTGTCTTCTTCTTTAACTTCATCTGCTTCCTCATCTCTTTGACCATGGTTGAGCTTTAGGTTCATCTTGTTATAGGGAGCTTCATCAGGTGGCATGACCACATTACAATGTAAAGCCAAAGTGGTCATCAAGTAGGCAAATGGAATATATCCATGGCCCGGATGAAGACGGAATTGAATGATATATAGCAAATTAAGGACTGAAGACAATAGGAATACCTGACACAACTGAATGTAGAATGCGAACCATGAAAGAAGTCAATTCAGCTTTATTGCCAAAATGGGGATAAACATTCGTGATGAAGATGTGATGAGTACCCTATATTTGGGCAACATCTGATTGGCTCGAGGCACATTCCTCGCACTCCATTCAGAGTCCATGTGACATAATTTACGGATTAGTAATCGACGTTCCGATTCAGTCATTTTTTTGGCTAAGGTTGGTATCGGAATACCATCATCGTTAACATTAACATCAAGCAAACCCGAAATTAAAAATCGATCAACTTGAAATGTACCTTCTCTAAAGCTAATAGAGAAAGTTAAGTCTTCAAGAGATACATCGCTAATGAAAGAGAACATCCCTTGTGCAATGGAACGGTATGCCGGTCCGCCCCAATTCAAGACGTTTTCCCAACCTACAGCGGTAAGGATGGGAAGGAACTAAAATTGAGCAAGGTGATTTGAATTAACCGAACGCTCAACGATAATCTCGCAATTACTAAGATCCCTCACATACTCTGGGTCTTCCTCGGGAAGACGTAGGGTTCTCACCCTAATAGGAGTGGATAGAGAGGAGGAAGCTCGAGTAGCTTTCTTCCTAGATCGTCCTTCCATTGCAAGATTAAAATGAAGAAATACAACAATGGAATGAAGGGTTTTAAACACAACAGATTTTTATCTAAAAATCCTTAGAAATCACAAGAAAAGCTCAAATCGACTCTAAAATCTAGCAATGTATGTATCAAAGAACCTAAATATGAAAGGAAATAAAAAATGGAACACTTACAATGTACCAATCGAAGATGGGTTCGATGAGTCAAAAGGGCGCCGAGTGAGGAAGAAGAGAAATGTGATGAAAAAGGTGATTTCTCTCACAAAAAGGCTCCTAACCGCACAACTCGACCGATCAAGTACATGCTCAACCTGTCGAGACACGACTGGTCGAGGACATGCTCGACCAGTCGTGCAAGCACTAAAAATTCAGAATTTTTATATAAATTTTATTCAACAATTATTTGTATAAAAATATAAAAGTAAAACATTCAAATATACCATGATAAACTCAATTAGAATTACACATACCAATATCCATTTTCAATTTATAAAACTTATTCCTATCAAGTAGTTTAGTAAAGATGTCAGCAAGCTGATTTTCCATTTGAATGTATTCCAACGAAATGCTTTTATCCTCAACCAATTCCCGAATATAGTGATACTGAATGTCAATATGCTTCATACGAGAATGATGGATGGGATTTTTAGATATATTAATTGCTCCAGAGTTATCGCAATACAATATCATTGGATCTTGTGCAATTCCATAATCATTAAGCATTCTTTTGATCCATACTAGCTGGCTATAAGCATTTCCAGCTGCAGTGTATTCAGCCTCTGTTGTGGATAATGATACGGAACTCTGTTTCTTACTATGCCAGGAAACTAAACAATTTCCAACATAAAAACATCCACCACTGGTAGATTTTCTATTATCTTTATTCCCAGCCCAATCAGCATCCGTATAACTAGCTAATTGAACATTTGTATCATGCGACTACTAGAGGCCTAGATTAGCCGTACTTTCGACATATCTAATAATGTGCTTGATAGCAATAAGATGAGATTCCTTAAAATCTGATTGATATCCAGCACAGATACCTACACTGAATGCTATATCAGGATGGCTTGCAGTTAAGTATAGCAAACTACCAATCATGTTATGATATAACCAAGGATATATACTTTTACCTGTTACATCTTTTGAGAGCTTGAGAATCGTACTCATAGGAGTATTAAATTTCTTACTTAAACAAGTTTAAGGCATACTTGGTTTGAGAAATGAAGATGCCATCTTTTAGTTGTTTAATCCGTAAGCCTAGAAAGTAGTTCAATTCTCCCACCATACTCATTTCGAACTTGGATTTCATAAGCTCTGCAAACTCAGTGGACAGGTTAGAGCAAGTTGAACCATATATAATATCATCAACATATATCTGTACTATTAGTATGTGTTCATTATATTTTTTAACAAAAAGAGCTTTATCAACACTCCCCATAACAAAATTATGACTTAATAAGAACTTAGTCAATTTTTCATACCACGACCTGGGAGCTTGTTTCAAAACATAAAGTGTCCTTTTAAGGTGATACACATGATTAGAGTGTTTGGGGTCCTCAAAACCCTTAGGTTGTTCAACATAAACCTCTTTATGTAGATCACTATTTAATAATACACTTTTAACATCCATTTGACAAATCTTAAACTTTTTAAAGCACGCAATGGATATGAATAATCTGATGGATTCAAGACGAGCTACTGGGGCAAAGGTTTCATCATAATCGAATCCTTCTATTTAAGTGTACCCTTGTATAACCAGTCTAACATTGTTTCTAATTATATTTTCTAATTCATCAGGTTTATTGTTGAAAATTCACTTGGTCCCAATTATATGTTTATCAGATGGTCTTGGAACCAAATACCACACATAATTCCTAACAAATTGTAAAACCCGTATCCTAGTTCATACTGTTCCGATGAATCCTGCGATCCTTTTCGTCGAAGTCCGGCAATCCACGACCGATAATCGACATTGCGATCGATCGTAAGTCGTATCCTTTAAATTCGAGTCGGTTTAATCCGAGACCCATACCACTGTGACCGCGCCGCCACCGCGATTCTAACGCCGCGTCTCATGCGCCAATCCGACACTTAGATCATAATTGCGGACCATACATTATAATAACCGTGGACCGCACATGCGGGACCCACCCATCTCATGTGGCACAAATCCCTAGGTAATTATGAGGGTGATGGATGACATCACCCAAGCTATAGCCACCCTACACCCCTACCTAAGCTATAGCCACCCTACACCCTTAGCCTAAGCTATAGCCCCCTACCCTACACCCCTAGCCTAGCTATAGCCCCCTACACCCCTAGCCTTCTTACAAGCATTTAATGCTAGCCACCCTCTCTTACAAGTCATCATTGCCTACCTAAGCTAATCTCCCTCTCTCTTATCTCTCTCTCTCCCTCTCTCCTTTCCATCACATATTCCAAGCAACCCAAGTGAGAGAAAAATCCCACGTTGGGAGCCTTCCATGAGAAAGAAAATAATGCATGTGTAAGGCCCACCTTTCCCTTCCCAAAACCTCTCATCTTAGCCCTTAATTTCCCATCTCCACCGTCAAGAGGAGCACAAGAAGGTGTGGCGTTCCAACGGACCGAAGAAGATCGACGGTGGGTGCTTTGATAGGATAGATTTCTATGTTTTTATAATGGGCCAAGTGAGGCCTACCGATCAATGTATGGATCTCACTTGGGACCCTAAGATGTGGCCAATGTCCCACTTTGATTACCGTTTGATGTATGATGGAATGCAAGGGAGGGCCCATAGTATCGGGTCCCTCCATCCCACGTGTGTCCCACTTTCTCTTTCCCTCCCTCTCTCTCGTTTCCTTTATCTGTCTTTCCTGTGATGTTGGTGTGGATTATGTGGGCACTTGATGGACCCCACATGAGGCATGTTTTTTGTCTTTTCTAAGCCTTTATAAGTGGTGCCTACTTTATATGTGTTGACCCATACCATCCTCTATGT
>JAJHSJ010000011.1:45106638-45192242 GCA_021015155.1 Magnolia officinalis | reverse complement strand
AGCTCCATCTACAGGGGGTTGTGAGTGATCTTGAAGCCCAATGCGGTGTTGCTGCCGCTAAGCTGACCCGGGCTAGGGCCCACGCGGACTCGCTTGCCAAGGAGAACGCCCGATTGGGGGAAGTACTGGAGTGGACCAGAGTCGAGGCGGCGGAAGAACGGAGCCAAGCCATCTCCCGAGAAAAGGAGGCCCAACGAGCTGAGGACAAGGCCTCCCTGGTCGTGGCAGTGGCTGATGCAGTGGATGCCTTCAAGGCTTTAGACGAGAGGGTCGCCGAAGCTACCAAGTTTTACAACTGTGGCTTCGACGCTTGCATTGAAGCAGTCTAGGATTTGTATCTAGACCTCAACCTCGAGCCTCTGCTGCCTGAAGATGCAAGAGAGAAGCCCTCCGAAGATGCTCGCCCAGATCAAGCCCCTGGCTCCCAAGCTCCTCGTCCTCCTCCGACTGAATAGTTTTCAATATCTCTTTTTTTATATCTTTTCTGAACTAAAGTCTTTTTTTTTGTGAATGACTCGATAAATGATATTTTTGACCCTCTGGAGAGGGCGTATCGATGACGATTTTTTACATGTTAATCCGTAGTTGATTCTTGGATGTTGATTGTTGATTACCGAACTAATTCGTTTACAGGTCGGTTCATTTCGGGACATTGCCGAGCTAACTCCTTGATAGGTTAGCTCATTTCAATGTCGTCTCGTAGGAGTTTGAACTTTGTAGTATCGTCATTGTTAAGTTCGGACCCCTATGAGGTCGGCTCCTCCCTCGATTGGCAAGCGACTTTTAGTATATCTGTTAGTCGGGCGATGAGCCAACTCCTCTTTGAGGAGTCGAACTACCCATCAGCTTTTCCCTTGACTATGAGGGGATGCCTTGTAGATTTTTTCGTGGGATAACGTTCTAACCCCTTATTTAAGGGATCAGTTCGTTAAGTCTGCCCCTGCATATGAGAGGCAACTTTTTCTTAGTAGATAATCCGTTCATGTATATAGAAAGAGATGCGCATTTTATTGAGAGCCTTAAAGGCTAGTCGCTCGAAGGCGTACATTTATTGGGGGCCTCAAAGGCCATTTCCTCAAGGACAGTAAAACTTTTAGGTGTTCAGCGTTCCAGGGGTGGGGGAGCTGACGGCCGTCGAGATATTTTTAAGTGGTAGGAGCCTGGTTTGGTCTATCGGACCACACGGTAAGGCCCTTCCAATTAGGCCCGAGTGCCCTAGCCCCGGCTCTCCGGTGTTCTGAAAAACTTGGTGAAGGACTAAGTCCCCTAAACGGAACCGCCTGGTCTTGACTTTAGAATTGTAGAACCTTGCCACCTGTTGATGTTGAGCAGCGACCCAGAGTCTAGAGATGTCCCTATCTTCTTCAAGTAGGTCCAGGTTGCTGCGATCTGCTTGGTGTTTTGATTCTCTTGATAATTTCTGACCTGAGCTGTGGGGAGTCAAATCTCGACCAGCACCATCGCCTCCGAACTGTAGGAAAGTGAGAATGGGGTTTCCCAGTAGACGACTAATTCGTAGTCTTGTAAGCCCAGAGGACAAATGGGAGCTCCTCAGCCCCGTTGCCTTTCGCTTTCTCTAATTTCATTTAAGATGGTATTTAATGACCTTGTTAACTGCCTCCACCTGTTCATTTGATTGTGAATGCTGAGGCGAAGAATACGTGTTCACAATGCCGAACCCTTGACACATACTTCAGAATTTGTCGTTATCGAACTGTCTGCCGTTATCAGACACAATGGTGCATGGAATCAACTGACAGATGATGTTTTTCCATACAAAATTGACTACCTTCTGTTCCGTGATCTTTACAACGGACTCTGCCTCGGCCCACTTGGTGAAATAGTCGACTGCGACAATGACGAATTTGACTTGCCCTTTCCATATGGGTAGAGGTCTGATGATGTCGATCCCCATTGAGCGAATGGCCACGGACTGCTCATAGGAGTCATTTCTTCTGCAGGTTGCCTTGGTACACCGCATACCGTTGACATTTTTTGCACCTCTGAACATAGTTCTTTGAGTCCTCCCTGAGGTCGGCCAAAAATATGCTTGGGGGAGTATTTTCAGAGTTATGGCTCGACAGCCAGAATGATTTCCGCAGATGCCTTCGTGAATTTCCCGAATCACATAATCTGCTTCATCGGGTCGAAGACACCTGAGATAGGGCTGTGAATGCCCTTTTTTGTACAATATCTCATCCAGGACTACGTACCGTGCCGCTCTGACTCTTAGGTGCCTAGCTTCCAACCTATCCGAGGGAACGTCACCAAATGTGAGGTAGCTATAAATCGGGTCCATCCAGCTCGGAGTATCATCTACTGGATTGACCGTTTTCTTCTCCACCTGATCGATGCTCAAATGTTCTATGAACTCCACGGGGATGACTCGCGGAATCTTCCCTTCCGTGGCTGAGGCTAGTTTCGCTAGGGCGTCGGCCTAGGAATTCTCCGTCCTCGGAATTTGACTGATAGTACAGCTTCAAAATCTTTCTATCAGTTTCCTCGCCTCGTCTAGATAAGCAATCATCCTAGGTTCCTTGGCCTCGTATTCGGTGGAGATGTGATTCACTACTAGCTAAGAGTCGCATCGTACCTAAAGGGACTGAACCCCCAGACTTGCTTCTAGTCTGAGTCTAGCTAGCAGAGCCTCCTACTCCGCCTCATTATTAGAGGCCTTGAAACCGAGTCTGATTGCATACTGGATGGGCGTGGAATCAGGCGCGACTAGGACAATCCTTGCTCCGGCACGTTTAACATTGGATGACCCTTCTACATAGAGAATCCATCCTGGTTCAGATTTCGCCTTTTGATCACTTGGGGGAAGAGACGAGGGAGTCATTTTAACTTCGGCACTAATCCCTCCGTTCAAAGTAGTGAATTCCGCAATAAAGTCGGCCACGGCTTGGCCCTTAATTCTCGTCCTTAGTCGAAACTGGATGTCGAACTCCCCGAGTTCGATGTCCTACTTGATTAGTTGACCTGACGTTTCTGGCCTCTGGAGGACTTGTTTAAGGGGAGAATTAGTCAATACAACGACGGAATGGGCCTGGAAGTACGAACGCAACCTCCGAGCTGAGACGACTAGGCAGATTTCTAACTTCTCCAGAGCTGGATATCTCATCTCGGCGGGCACCATGACTTTACTCACATAATAAACGGGATGTTGCTTGCCTCCTACCTCTCTAATCAGAGTCGAGCTGACAGCCGAGGCAGAGACTGCTAGATATAGGAACAGGGGCTTGCCTTCTTCGGGCTTAGATAGTAGGGGTGGTGAACCTAAATACTATTTTAGCTGCTGAAAGGCCTGTTCAGACTCCAACGTCCATTCTGCCTTCTTATAACTCTTCAACTACTGAAAGAATGGGAGACATTTATCCATGACTTTAGATATGAACCGTCCGAGCGCTGCTACTCATCCAGTGAGGCATTGTATCTCCTTGACAGTCGAAAGCGAACTCATGTCAAGGATGCTTCGATTTTGTCGAGATTTGCTTCAATGCTCCTCTAGCTAACTTGAAACCCGAGGAATTTACCAGAGCCAACTTCGAAGGTGCACTTAGTAGGATTCAGCTTCATCTGATATTCTTGGAGGATAGTGAAAGTCTCTCCGAGATCTGTCAAATGATCGGACGCCTTGATGCTCTTCACAAGCATGTCGTCGACATACACTTCCATAGTATGCCCGATTGGTTTAGCGAATATCTGGTTAACCAGTCTTTGATACGTGGCACCAGCGTTTTTCAGACCGAACAGCATGACCCGGTAACAGTAGAGTCCCTTCTAAGTGACGAAGGTAGTCTTTTGCCTGTCTGGGGGATGCATCGCGATTTGGTTATACCCGGAGTAGGCATCCAGGAAGAAGAGTAGTTCGTGGCCTGCTGTACTGTCCACTAGCTGATCAATCTAAGGCAATGGAAAGCTATCTTTTGGACACGCCTTATTCAGATCTGAGTAATCTACGCAAACCCGCCATTTCCCATTGGATTTCTTGACAAGGACCACATTTGTGATCCAATCGGGGTAATGTACTTCCTCTAGGAAGCCGGCGTCGAGCAGAATGGAGACTTCATCGGCTATGGGTTTGTACCACTCGGCATCGAACAATCTCCTCTTCTACTTCATGGGTTGGTGATCTGGGTCCACGTTCAGCTTGTGGACCATAACATCCGGGGAGATCCCGGGCATGTCCCCATGCGACCATACGAAGACGTCTCTATGTTGACATAAGAAGGTCAGCATTTCAGACCACTGTTCAGGGCTCAACGATGTTCCGAGCTGAACAATTCTGCTTGGGTTTGCCTCATCGAGCGGTACCTTCTCCAAGTCTTCTACGGATGAGTCTTCTGCAGATCCTTTGGGATTTAGAATATGGACTGTGAGTGCTTGCTTCACAGACCCTTTCTTCACTGTTATTACGTAACATCTCCGAGCTTTGTGCTGGTCGCCTCGGAGGTAGCATATCCCGCCTTCGGCGGGGAATTTCATCATTAGGTGATAGGTGGAGACGACTGCCCTCATTACATTGAGAGAATGTCATCCCACAATGACGTTATGCACTAATGGCACGTTGACAACGAGGAAGTCCACCATGAGAGTGACTTGATGTTGTCCTTCTCCCGCGTCACAGGGAGGCAAATAGCTCCCTCGGAGATCACCCGTTCTCCGGCAAAGTCGTGCAGGGTCTGAGGCATGACCTCAGAACCCCAATTATTTTGAAAGCCTCAGAGTAGATTACATCTGTTGAGCTTCTAGTGTTGATCAAGATACGGTACACCTTGTGGTTGGCTATAGTCATAGTAACCACTAGGGCATCGTCGTGTGGATGCTGGATCTCTAGCGCATCATCTTCCGAGAAGGTCATGCTGCACGGACTGACCCGAAGTTCTTTGCTCGGCCGCTTGGTCAAGCGGATGTAGTGTTCCGGATCAGACTTCCGAGAGTGAGCTTTCCGAGCCCTGTTCGAATCTCCTCCACAGGATGAGCCCCCAAAGATGGTGTGGATTTCAGCTGGCTCTTTCGTGGTGTTATTCAGCTATTTCGCTCTCGCTCTTCTTTCCGAATGCTTCTTTCTCCCTTGGCATAGCGGCGCAGATGTCCCTTATGAATAAGGGTCTCAATCTGACCCTTGAGATCCACGCAATCAGCTGTGTTGTGGTCGTGATCCCGATGGAAGCGGCAATATAGCGCTTGTCTCGATGATCCGGTCGACCCTCATACAGACAGGCCAAGTCAGAAGCTTGTGCCCCCTAATGTCTAATAGAATCTGCTCGGTAGATGTGTTGAGGGGGGTATATGAACAGAATTTACCCTCTGGTTTTCTGCTCGGACGACGATCGTGAGGAGCGCGGTCATCTAGTCCTTTACTGGATAGTTGAGGTTCCTCATTCCTTGGCCTCTTCCCGTTGCAGGTCGGCTCTGTTACTTGGACATTTTTGCAGGCGTTAGAGAATTCCTCGGCTTTAGTATATTTCTGAGCTCTGGCGACGAGGTTGGCTAACGTTTTTGGAGGATTCTTTCCAATGGAGAAGGTGAACTTTTCTTCTTTCAGATCACTGAGCACGGTAGAGAGTGTCATCTTGTCGTCGTAGTCTTCCACTTGTAATGCTTCCTCATTGAAGCGAGCGATGTAGTCCTTTAATGATTCCTTAGGCTCTTGCTTGATGGTGAACAGATGAGTATTCGGCTTCCGATTCTTCTTACCGATTATGAACTGGGTAAGGAAAATCGGCTAAGTTCTGCAAAGGAACCAATCGAATTGGGTTTGAGCTGACGGTACCAACTCCGAGCGGATCCAGCGAGTGTGATTAAAAACTCCCTGCACATCATCGCGTCTGTTGCTGTCTGGATTTGCATCCACGAACGATAAGCTTCCACATGCTCGGATGGGTCACCGGGCCTAGAGTATTGGATGACAGGAGGTATCCGAAACCTCTGTGGCATCACCTCGTTCATGATCGCCAAGGTGAAGGGAGTCTTGGTATCTTCCATCATCGCCGAAATGGCGGCGGGAACTGATGACAGCTGCTGCTTCTTTTCTAGTGTCAAAATTTTGTTGTTAAGCTCCGCGAACCGTGTTTCCCAAGGATATTTATTCTCAGTTACTATCTCGTGGGTGTTTTCTATTTCGGGAGTCCTCCTTCCCCTTCTCCATTCTAGCTCGTGGCGGAGATCTGTAGGTGTCAGGGCCGAGGTGACCGAGGCATTTATCGGAGCTCTAGTAGCTGTGTTATGAGCCGAAACTTGAATTTGGGTCGGGGGAGGATTCTGGATCGAAACTGGTGCCCGAGCGGGTGGGCGTTGAGGCCCTCGGGTCTTATGCTCCTCGACGTGGAATGGGCTTCGACAACTGGACCAACCGGTTCTGGAACGAAGTTTTCCTGAGCAGGATGTGGTCGCGGCTCCCGTTGTTGCTTCATCTGGTTAATTTCATCGCGAAGGGCTTGTATCTTACTTTGCATAGCTCGATACTTGCTTGCCCGTTTGTAAGAGCTCTGGGAAGGCCCTGGGGCTGATTCGGCGTGAAGTAGTGAAGAGGAACACATCTGATCATTTTGCTCTGGTTCCGCAACAACTACTCTTTTCTTTCCTCTCACCATTATACTCAAGGATAGGGACCTGACCTTTCGTATCAGATTTCGACAGACAGCGCCAAAAATGTTGATGACTAAATCTGGACGACTCTCCGCTTCGAATCGCTTCAGCCTCTTGAACTTGCACACTTGTAATGAGCAAAGGAGACCTTGGTCTAAGCAAGGGACCCTCCGATGCCGAAGTCACGTCAAGGAAAACTGGGTCTAAGTTGAAGAATAGAGGGAGAGTGCAAGATGTTGCGTACCTCTAGAAATGGAGTCTCATTGTATTTATACCTGACAATCGGATGGTCCTGTTCCGTTAATCTCGGCACGATTCACTCAATCAGTGGAATACTGTGATTGTGGAGATATGGTCCGTAATTCAGGGATCGTGTAGCGTATCGTGCGTATCTGCGAGCGAAACAATCGGTCATGTCCACTTAAGGTAGTTTCCTAGTTTAACACACGGAGCGTCCTCATCCCGCCTCACCTCAACCTCGGCTCAGGATCCCTTGCCAAAGAAGCCCTGACTTCAAGCCTCGGATTTGGACCAACATGCCCATGAGCCTTCACCTTCGAGTTGTTAAACAGGGATTACGTCCCAAGTCCGAGTCGAGCCCCGGCCTGGACTCATGATGGACTTGACTTATCTGTTGAATATTCTGGAGGTCTCCCCTCCGAGCTCCGAGACAGGCGACAGACCTCTCCTGTCGAGTTGAGTTTTGTCGTCGGACAATAGTGGGGCAGTCTGAAGCTTCGGTCTTAGGCTCACGCCGACTGTTTCGGTCTTAGATCACTCCGAACTGACTACCAGCCTCGGAGCGGGAGCTCAACTGTGACCAGGCTGGGAATCTTCCTTCAATAATATTTATTGTTTCAGATTGACTCTTATGTGTTCGATCGAATTAGGGGGATGTCGATCATCGGAATTATAGGGGCTCGGATCTGCCCATAATAGATAACATAATTTCAAATGTACGTTAATGATCGTATGTTTGAGCTGGGCGAGGCCAGTGCGAGTGGGGAGCCATCCAAACTGTCCATTAAACTACAGTGGGCGTTTCACTCTCAGTTACTTTCTTTGGGGTGGCTGATCTAAGTTATGAAATTGGACCGGATTTTGGGCTCTGCCTGACAGAGGAACATGTCTGATGATGGGGTGGATGTGGAACACACGTGGTGTGGCAGAGGTCAGCCTTATAGCAATACTGAGTATGCTTGATGGAGAACAATTTCTACATAGAGGTCCTTACTCATGCCTATGTACTGTACTCACAAGAGTTTCACACAAGTTAGATAGCCCATCCTTCTGAAATCTAACTACTACAGTGTGACTGCATGTGCGTGAAAAAAAAAAAAAAAAAGCTATTTTTACATGTCCTGATTAAATATGTAATTCAACAATAATTCATTGGTCAAATGAAAGCTAAAAATAATTTTGTTAACAGTATAAATTTATAATCAATTACAGTAGAAATCTCTTACGGGCGTTGAAGTGGATAAATTAGATAAATCTGTTCATCCATTTTCCCATATCATTTTAAGGTATTATTAACTTAAAAATTAGATAAATCTGAACTATTAAGTGGACCACACCAGAGGAAGTTGCGGTCTGCGGTCACAATGATACTCACCGTTGAAACCTTTCTAGGAGCAACCATGATATTTATTTGCCTTTCAATTTGTTCATAAAGTCACCCATGCTTAGATGAATAGAAACCAATAATTTCAGCTTGATTCAAAAATTCTGTAACCCTATAAAGTTTTTAATAGTTAGAGTACAATCATCACATCTGATCCACTTGAGCCTCAAATGTCTCATTTTTGTGGGCTCATAATCAAAATATATTCTAAAAAAATAGATGAACAATGTAGATAAAATGATGGCCCCACAAAACCCTTACCTGGACAAATTCGGTCCATATGGTTATTTCTGTCATAAATTAGTATCTACACTATCTAAACATGGCCTAAATTTTCCTACCTGAGGTAAATGGGTAAATATGATCCCAATCCGTCCAATATAATTGGGTGGTTCTCCTTTGGGGAATCTTATCAAAAGAAAAAATACCCTTAGTCACTTGTGCACTCCATTGTAAATCCCATCGTCCGGTGTGGGTTTTGTATTATCTATAGCCAAAACATGTGACATTTCAATCACCTGTACTCTTCGGCTAAGAAAACAAGTGGTCCATGGGATGACATAAGTTGTAATCCTCGGGGCACCTCCACACTCAGGATGGCTACCATAGGTGATCAGACCCATTAATCTGTTCGGCGACGTAGTGGATGGCTCAACTTGCACCAATTATACACATCAAACAAACTTTGTTGTTCATTTATACTGCAGTGCATTTGAGGGACACAGATTTTGTTAGCATGAGTTGTCATAGTTATCAGTTAGAGAGAAACCAGGGGAGGATCGGAGGTCATTGTTTGAATGAGAAATCTTTTTCTGTCCGTAATTATAGCTAGGAAACCTGTGTAGCTAAATATAGATTTATAATTCTTCTATATATTCTTCTATTGAATCATTGTAAAGATATCAAAATATACCAGAAACGATTTATTGTTATGGTATCAGAACCAGGTTTTCGTTCCTTGGCTCTGTGCTATCCCCAAATCCTAATAGCCTTCCCCAAAATTTTCCCTTACTCACCACAACTATGTCAGAATCTGATGTCGAAGACAAAGTTAGTGCGTTCCAGTCCAACTCTATACTGATAGAATTAACAACAAGAATGACGGAAGCACTTACCTGTAACGCCCTGAAAATCGGGGGTCGAGCAAAGCTCAACTCCCGAGTTCCAACGCATCACTTATGCAACAAAGATAATGATATTTAATTGTTGTCCATATTAGTGCATTAAACATGAGTGAGATTATACTAAAACAACATATCATACTCCAGAGATAATTAAATTAAGCAAGCGGAAGACTGAGATAGGTATATAATGTATAGTAGTGTTTCACAACCTCCAGATTATAAGTATATTACTAGGCTGAATACATACATGTATGATTCCAAAATTTACAAAATATCAAAGTATAAATGTCCAACTAATTCATGTAACCCTGTAATCCTATCGAATCAGAACAAGGTCTACGAAGACCCGCCTGATAGTTGAACATAGAAGAATTCCTCCTCCTCGTCCATGAAGTCCATTTCAGCTGCATAGACTCCACCATCACCTGCATCTACACACAGTCTGTTGATGTTTTAAACACCATCCCAGGTGGGAATAAGTAGCTAATTCAGTGGAACTATAAAGCAAAGGTTAACATGTTATCAATTTAGTCAAGTAGTAATGATAAAGCAATACAACAAGCATTCCTAAGTACTCTGGTTAATGCAAGAATGATATGTGTTAATGATGCATGCCCTCGCATGCACTCTGTAACACCCGTATCCTAGACCGTACCGTTCCATAGGCTTTCGCGGTCTTCCCGGTCGAATTTCGGCAACCTTCGACCCTTAAACAGCGTTGCGCGCAACCCTGATTCACACGCCGTCAACCCGAGTCGACTCAACCTAAGACTAGTACCAATGCGACCGCGCCGTCGCCGCGGTTCCGATGCCGCGTTTCGCGCGCCGAGGCGATACCTAGGCTAGGAGATGTGGGCCAGCGTTCAGTTCGAGGAAAACACCGCGCGTTGCAAATCCCAAGAGAATCTATCAAATCCATCACATCAATCACATTACTTGTCAAAAGTACACCCATCACTCAACCCATTACTCTCCCCATGCCCAAGTACAAAAAGCTACCCAAAAGTCAACATTCCCATCACCTCACCATCCCTCTTCCCATCACTCCATCACTCACATCATTTCTCTCTCTTTCTCCCTCTTCCCTCATTCCCTCTCTTTCATTCTCTCTCTTTCATCCTCCAAGCAAGAATCGTCCATGGTTTCCATGGAGAAACTAGTTATGGCCCACCTTCCTACCACCAAATCCAATCCTTAGATCATCATCTCAACCGTTGAAAATGTCCTCTTGGAGCTCTAGAGTGCATAGGCGGAAGAAGGAATAGGCGATCACAAGTGGGTGCTTCTCTCTCTCTCTCCCTCCTCTCTCTTTTTTTTTTCTATGATGATGTGTGGCCCACCTGATGTATTGTGTCCATGCCGTCTAAGGCCAGCAACCCACCTTGATGATGGTCATCCAGACCGTCCAGCATCACCCGCTTCTGGACTATATGCAGGGAAAAATGCAAATAGCAGCTTGATACTGCGGCTAGTGGGCCAACCACGTGGACCCCACCTCGTTCCACCGTCCATCCTCTACCTGTAGAGGAAGATCCGAACTCAGATGGACCATGCTGTAACCAGCCAAAGATAATGCTCACCGTTGAAACCGTGGGACCCACCTGCTATTGGGAGCGGATAGGCTGGACGACCATACACCAGCTATACAGCTGATGTATTGACGTTAGCAAGTATGTGGGACCCGTAGATGATATTTGGGTCTCATCCACATCATCCATTGATGGGACCCACCTATATGAATCCTGTATATACTTTTAATATGATAAATATTATTATAATAATAATATTATATTGTATTATGTGGTGGCCCCACATGGGACCCACACGTGATGCATGTGGAGCATCCACACCGTCCATTTGATGGGTCCCCATTATTTATGGGGTGCCTCTAAAAATCAGCCATAAACAGAACTCAGGTGGCCCACATCATCTACAAGTTTTGTGAAAACATACTAAGTCATATAAAAGCACTTGCTAGGGCCCACCTGAAATTTGGATGCTTGTGAAACTCGGTCTGACCCCTTAAATAAGTGGGACACACTAAATGGATGGGCTGGATTTGTGAACCATAGCTCCGTGGCTCCTGACGTAGGTGAGGACCCACCTTTGATATGATATTTGCACCGTCCAGATGTATCTGGACGGTGAGTAGGGGAGTGTAGCATATGATATAATAATAATATATTATATATAACATTATGGTGGCCCCACGTGGGACCCACCTTTACTGTATATGTTTCATCCATCCGTGGATCCCATCCACGTGGCCCACCATCCCGTGACAGATGATCCAAACCGTCCAGTTGAGGACGTCAGTAAGCCGGGCCTGGTCATAAGGGTGTGTTATACACACACCGTCCATCGGTTTTAACCCAAACCGTCCATTCACGTGGGGCTTGTTGTGACGCATGTGTGGCATTCACCTGCCACGTGTATGCAGGACCCACCTTGATAACTATTTTTTTTTGGTCTGCACCGTCCAAAGGTGCTGGACGGTGGACCACCTTGTATGTATGTATTTCATCCACACCATCCAGTGGTCTGGACGGTGGAAACCCACGTGATTTATGTGTTTAATGCATACCGTCCATCCACCAGCCTTCCAGCTGCTGGATTGGCGCCAGGGCCACCACGTTTTATGTGAAATCCAGACCGTCCACGTTGACCCATGATGGATGTGTCTTACATGCAGGTGCTGTTGGTGCTCTTCAAAATAAGTAAAATATATATGTATTATACTATATAATACAATATGGTGGGCCCTACGTGGGACCCACCTATGTGGGAAGGGGATGGACTGGTGTACATTTACACCAACTATATGATTGTTGTAATGACGTCGGCTACGATGTATGGTTTATATCCCAACCGTCCAATGTTGCGACGTACCCTGATGTATTCACACAGCTTAACCGTTTTGAGGTGTGGCCCACCCACATGTGTGACACGTGTGGGATGGAACCCACATTGCTGCATGTATTCTCTATCCTCACCACCCATATGATTTGAACGGTGGGATGGCACTGTGGTGTATGGACTAAATCCACACAGTCCGTCCTGAACGGTGCAGTGCGGGACCCACCTGAGATACATGTGTTTTATCCCTGCTGTCCAGGTGCCCTGGAATGGTGGGCCCGCTGATATGTGTTTTGCATCCACACCGCCCAGCTGTTTGGGCGGTGCTGAATGCACCATAATGTAAGTGTTTTATTTGTGTTGTCAATCCGTACAGTGGCCTGCCTTGATGATATGTGTTGTATACACCGTCCATCCATGTGGGGCCAGCCGTAATGTATTTGTTATCCACGCCGTCCATCTTATGCAAAGCGGCCCACCTTGATATATGTATTCTATATTTACACCTTCCATCGTGGAACGGTGCCATGTGGGGCCTACCATTGATACATGTGTTGTATATCTCCATCGTCCGCTCCTTGGACGTGCGACCTCCCTTGAGGCACGTGTTTTATCCAAACTGTCCAGCCTTTTGGGTCATCCAGACTGTCCAGATCATGAGGCCACCTTGATGTATCGTGGCCCATTCATAAGGCCCATCTTGATGTATTTGAAGCCCATGGGTTGCGACCTATATGATGTATTTGATCCCGTGTGATGCGGCCCATAGTGATGTGTATTAGGCCTTTATGCGAGGCCATGGGCCCACTTTATGTTCACTTCTATGCGGGCCACTCCTTAGGAGCAATGTTGGTTAAATGTCCGCATCAATGGGTGATGATAGTTGAATGTCCACATTGTGACCTTCCTTTAGACCTTGTTCAACCGATTCTCGAGGCCGATTATCGATCGATCCCGATTGTCGTGACCGATTACCGACTCCGATCGGTTACTGATTTCCCGATTATGATTATCGATCGATTCCGATTGTCGTGACCGATTTACTAATTCTGATTATCTTGACCGATTGCCGATTTCAATTGACGTGATCGATTTGCCGATTCGGATTATCGATCGATTTTGATTGCCTTGGCCGATTACCGATTTCGATTAACGTGATTGATTTACCGATTCCAACTATCGATCGGTGCAATTGTCGTGACCGATTTGCTGATTCTGATTATCTTAACCGCTTGCTGATTCTGATTGACGTGACCGATTTGCCGATTCTGACTGTCGATCGATGCGATTGTCGCGACCGATTTGCCGATTCCGATTGACATGACCGATTTGCCGATTCTGGCTGTCGATCGGTGCGATTGTCGTGACCGATTGCCGATTCCGATTGACGTGACCGATATGCCGATTCCGATTGTTGAGACTAAGTATCGAGGCTGATTCCGATTGTCGAGGCCGCGTATCGAGGCCGATTCCGAGTGTCAATTCGATTGTTGAGGTCGAGGCCGATTGTCGAGACCTATATGATGTATATGCGACCCGTAGTTGGGGCCCACTGTGATGTATTCGTGGCCTATGGGCAAGGCCCATTGTGATATGCATTAGGCCCATGACGCATGGCCCATTTGATGTATTCAAGACCCATGTGTAAGGTCCACATGTCATGTATTTAAAGCCCATGAGTAGGGCCCATCCGTTGTGTATATATGGCCCTTAAGTAAGGCCCATTGTGTTGTATATTAGGCCCTTGTGTGAGGTCATGGGCCCATTGTATGTTTGGCTTTGTGTGAGCCATTCTTGGGGGCAATGTTGGTTAAATGTCCACATTGTCGAGGCCGATTGTTGATACCGGTTATTGATACCAATTATGAGTATGTGACTGCATAGCATCATGATACATGCCCATACGCATCATCTGCATGTTTGTTATGAGATGTGGTTAACCATTGCATATGACATTGGGCAGATTGTTATGAGACTTCCTGATAGGCAGAGGTTATCTCACTTGAGTGTATGGTATGCGCATGATTGATGCATGATTGGATTGTATGGCTCATGCACCTTGCATTGTGCGCCCTAGCGACATCAGGGCCGTAGCCTCCACAGGTATTTCGTGGATGGCCAGACGAGACACCGAAAATCTGTTCTACATGGAGTGCTATAGATATCCTTGGGTGAAAGTCCCTAAACCCTCTTGGTTCCAGAGGTTGCTCCAATGTCTAGACCGAGTGGATGCATGAGCGCATGAGGGCCATGTACCATTAGGCCGCGTCTCCCACTGTGTCGTGGTCCGTTGGAAGGGGGTACGGCCTTACCCGCTCGAGAGGAGGGGGCAATGCTAGGCTGAGTCTGACCAGCTTGAGGAATGGGTCCGCTATCGACGAGCCGGGCCCGATATTGGCAGGCGGATAGTGAGGTCTCTTCCACTCACCTTGTTGCGCGCGATGGGGCGGCGACCTGGTTTGGAGTGTAATAGACCCCGGTGATTTCCCAGAGAGGAACCGTACTGATATGTGGACTTATTGAGTAGGAGTTGCATGCTCATTCATCCATTCATTCACTATCCACTCCGGCTGGTGGTGCGCAACTAATTGTTGTGTACCTTCGTTATGGCAAGGATTTCGGTTGGGCGCGCGACTAACCTGAGATCAGGAGTTTACCACGTTGAGTCTGACTATCCAAATTCAGGTATGGGACTAGTTTGGATAGAAGTCCCTTGTGGTGGACCCCGTAGCCTGCGATACTACGTACTATCATCCCGACTTCACACTCCAGCATGGTCATTTCATTCACATCGCATATTACATTACATCCGTAGGCATATGACATTTTGGGTTGTTATGTTCCTGTACTTATATAGCTTAGACGAACTTCGCACGATTTGCATATTGCCTTGTATCCTCAACATATAGTAGTTGGCTTACCGTCTTCGCATTGCATAGCTGATCTATCTTGCTCCCTCAGTATATTGGTTATTATATTTTTGTATCGCATAGCCTTGGTACGGCTGATAGCATTCATGGACTTATAGATTGTTAGTATTTCCGCTTACTCTGATATCGTATGATTCATGATCTTGACTGTATTACCAATGTTATATGATTTATGGCATTGTATTGCATTCTTGGCACTTACCTTGTGCACACACTTTCACCACCCACTAAGCTTTCTATAAGCTTATGCACGATAGATGCGTGCAGGTGACGTTAGGTTGCAGCAGTGACGATCTTGGAGCGTGCAGCGGTCTTCTGGAGCTTGATTTTCGATTTATGTATTTCCCTTTCAGCATTGTACTCAAACGATTATATTAGTGGATATGTGATGATAATGTTGCCTTTGTGAATTGGGTAATCTTGTGGTTATGCTTATTATGAGTTAAATGTACAAAAAAAAATAAAAATAAAAAAAATAAAAAAATCCTCCTTGTAGGATCCCAGGATCGAAATCTGGCGTATGGACGCTAGGAGCCGAGAATGGGGTACTACGGAGGCTGTCGGCACCGGATTCGGCGATTGGGATTCCAGTGAATCCGATTTCCGGATTTGGGGTGTGACACACTCCCTCTACGACATCATCTCACGATCGCGCATGCAACCCTTCCACTGTGCTCAACTCTACGCCAAAGGCACATGCAATGCGGTGCATGATCGTGTTAGCCAAGTCCTTTATTAGACCATTCATATAGTAGGTTTAGGAAGCTAAGGTACCTCCCTTTATATCATTTATCCAAACAATGATCCATCTAGGGTCGTCAATCCTATCTTGTCACATACGATAAGCAATTTATAGGTCGCTACGGAGAGGCTCGTCACCTCAGCATATGCCTGTTTTATACTCGAGATTACTCGACCAACGCCCAACCAACTGGTAGTCTATTTTCAAAGGTTCTTCACCAACCCAACTGGGGACCACAGCCAGGCTGCGCCGGGGTAGGTCTCATTTATACTCAAGGTCACTACGGGAAGGCTGATCACCTTAGCGTAGGCCGACAGCCCGAATACGGTGTCCCATGCCACTGTATTCGGTTCACTAGTTTGGGTTACTCACTGGTCACTACGAGGAGGCTCGTCACCCCAGCGTAGGCCGACAACTTGACCACAGTGTCCCATACCACCATACTAGGCTCATGAGTCTTAGCGGATCGTGGTACTATGGTTGAAATGGGTCTTTACATTGGTAAGGGGTACCTTAGGTTCAAGCAGCAGTGTCCATACATGGTAAACACACAATATGCCGATCGAGTTACTTAACAAGTTCGATTGGTACGAGCGCACGCTGAATTAGTCGACATAGAGTGCATAAGTACTCTGCGTGGCCTAACCACTGTCAATAATCGTCATGCGACCTCGATTTATCGAACATATCCAATGTGGCGAGACTGGTTCGACCACTCAAATAGGAATTGTTACCGATTGCCTGTACTATGTAGTAGTCTCAATCATATTCAAATGCAGCATGTGGATACATGTGATAATCTTATAAGCATTTTAATAAACAATCTAAATACAACACTCATTTGAGCATTTTATCAAACACAGAGAACATGTTATTATACATATGCAGTTTATACATAAGTCACGCAGTTGAAATTAAGATTACATGAAGGAGATTATGCATCTAGATAAGGTAGTTGAGAATCCTATCTCAACACCCTTAATAAATACAATCATTGGACAATTTCTCATTCAGACATTTTATCAAACACTTAGCATACACATTACCAAATACATAGACTAGATTAGTTATGACATAAATACGCGATTTCCTACACGCATAAGCTATAACGCATATAACAAACATGAATCTTAAATTAGAATTCATAACAAGCACAAATCATCATTTCAAGTCTATTCAAACATTTCAATAAACACTTAGACTACACTTTACTACATATATAGACTAATTAGTTACGGCATATATTATGACAAATCCTTTCACAAGAGGATTGTCATACATACAACAACCTCGTATTCTAGGTTAATAGTCATGGCAAGCATAAATCATGATTTCACTTTCATTCGAACATTTCAACAAACACATGGAATGCATTATATTCACAACATAGTTCATATATGTGTAGTATGTGGAAAACATCGTATCTAAGTACATGTGGTAGCAATCAAGTCAGTTATAAATCATTAACTGACATTGAAAGCCTTGAAAACCATAACCTAAACATTTATAGTCTGCACGTTTCGTCGGTTCACCGATTACAAACTCGGTTCGTACACTATGCCTTTGTCCACGACACAATGACTACCTATAACATGAAATAGGTTAGCTATTTCACCATTTTTCCTATTTGGATTCCTAAAATAGATTAGGGTTAGGATTTCTTACCTAAAAATGGAGTTGAAACTGCTGGTATAGCGACGCGGGAGAGACGATTTGACACGTAGAGCGGTGGGAATGAATCCCAACAACTATCTCTCACTCTCTCTCACTTCTCCACACTTTCTCCTTCTCTATTCTCTCTTCTCTCTCCTAGGGTTTAGGAAATTTGTATGGAATGAGAGAGGGGTGGGTTTAGGGCATTATATAAGCCCAGAAGTGATGTCAATGGCCCTAGGGCAATGATATACTTAAGATATACCCAAAAGTCATCTGGAGGTCCATTACCTGCCTACGGTTTGGAGAAAGTTCCCTGACAATGGATCTAAGCCAGGTTAAGGTTTCGGTCCGATCGGATTTGTGGATCGACCGTGGAGGAGTAGTTTCAGTTCAACGGCTATCGTCACTCGATCAGGGCCACAAGTACACTAACATGTTTAGGAAAATTTCCCTGATCCAAGAGTGTAGTTGGGTCAGAATCCAACGGTCCAAACCCTTAAATTTGGCCTATAAGCGAACGACCCAATTCATTTAAATCTGAGTTAATTTTCTAAAGATATTCGCGTTTCTCACACTTTACTCAGGGCTCTAGTTGCGCGTTTCTAGATACTATTTGGGCTCGATTCCCGTGATGGTTGTTAAGCCCAGTAAGGTGGTCATAACCGTATAGTTTAGCGGTAGTCGGACTTTCGATGTGCGGTCTAGGTCCGATATGGAGTTTTAATGTGCTCCCGAGAGTAACTGGGTTTTGAGACTGATCATAGGTTTTTAGGTAATGTAGAGTTAGCGATTCTACTGGTTTTGAGTCTTGCAGTTCATATAAAAAGTGGTTCAAGCTAATCTACTAATTAATTCAATTTAACACTTAATTAATTTTTGTATAATTTATAAAGGATTCGGTCCTTAGTGATTTCTGCCTAAGATGGTACTCGGGCCTTTGTACGGATTTTTTCGGACGTTACAATCTACCCCCCCTTAAAGAAACAATTTCATACTCGAAATTGCCTAAGGGTAATAAGTAAAGGTTTTATTATTTCATTTGCTTTGTTCTGTTGGTTTCAGCTTTATATACGTGTTAGGGTATATAATACTACACTAGCCTAGCTCTTAATGGTCTACCTCCCTTAAAAGTTTTTACCTTTGAGGTTTGAAAACAAATGTCCAAATCATTATTACCATGCTAAGTGTTTGATGATAAAGTTTACCTAAGGGTGGTATAATCTATTCTTTATGATTGGGCTAATACGAAAAGACAGTTGTGGTAGGCTCAAATCTGATACGTCGACTGCGCGCCTGAGCAGGGCAGACAACACGTTGTATCACTTCCTAATCCTAATAGATCCTAGTCTTCTGCTCAGTTAAAGCAGTGAGTCCCTTGGTAATCACCCAGGATTGAGAATTGAGTTAAGCCGCGAATGCCTCGTAGGGATATGGTTATGAAATTCTGAAATCTGATCATCCTAAGTATTTAAGGAGTATTATAATTCATTAGGAGGTTCAAGCCTCATGTTTATAAGGTTGTCCTTCATGTCTTGTTCAACAAGGGTTCTTGTTTAACCTATGTTTAACTTGGTGGATAATAAGTTCTTCTATGGTGCTCATACTTAAAAGGCTATACTAGAAGGGTTTTCAATCTCCTAAAATTATATTTGTATGTCACCATTTCGATCATACGGCTAGGGGGTTATGGGCAGACTGCACTTCGGTTTCATTAACTTCGAGAGGGAAGGAAGAGTTGAGAGTTCTAAAATATTTCAGAAGTTTGGAATGTTAGTAACATAAGGCCGTGGGAAAGGAAAGAAGAGGGACATTTCCTCGACACGGTATGAACATTGAATTTACAAGGGGATAAGAAACTTATAATATTTTACTGTGGTCCACTCTAACATGAGCTTATGTAGTATTAAATTATGAAACTCAATCCTACTCAAGGGTCCTAATTTAATTACACAAAATAACTAATATATATATATATATATATATATATATATATATATATATATATATGTATAATTAAATTTAATCACAAGATGATTCCTAGTATGATTATAAATAATTCCTAAATAGACACCAAATACTAAACTTTAATATGAAAAGATATGACCAATCTATTGGCAATTCAAAGTTGTAGAAATTTTTCGTTTCAACCCTTCTATTATTTATAACATATTTGTCACCTCTAGTTACCATATTATTTTTATAATTTTTTATAGAAATCCATTGTTAGGCCTATTCTTTAATATGAACTGGTTTAATACTTGAACCCTAATTGCTTTCCTTCGATGACTTCATTATTGACATTCTAAGGAAGATTCAGATCCTATTTAGTGACCTAACCTTACGTATAACCTGGATCAATTTCCTTCGATCCTTGGCCAGTGGGCTATTAGCCACCAAGCTTCCGTTGCGTCTATCAGTGGGTAGACAAGTGTACCTACTTAACCCAACTGAGTTCATAACTTTTCTACCCCCCTTAAAAATTATTTTTACTCTCAAGCCTCAAGAATCTATGTCCTGATCCGTATGTCAGAATAATGTGTAATTTAGGACCTATCTCGACATGAAATGGGAACGACCTCTCAATACATTGGTCTTCCTTCTATCAATGATGTGTACTATGACATTGGTGCCTTGAATGTGGGCAGTGACTTCAGAGGCTAAGGGCGCTGCAGCTGCTTTCCTAGATGCTCTAGTCGCTAGTGCATGTATACATGCTTGTTGAGGGTGATTTGGTTGCACTGCCATAGGTTGCTAAGGTGGAGTTGCTATAACACGTGGCGGCTGACGGTCGATCTTCTGAAGTGGCGTGAGACCGTTGTCTTTCATCTTAGTAAAACAAAGGGGTCAGTGTGTCCCCCTTTGTTGCAATATGTACACCAACGGCACGTTCATCTCTGCTGGGTTGGCGAAGTCATGAGCCTGGGAGGCGAGTCTACATGTGGCCTCTTACCTAGGACTGACCGGTGCTGTAATTCGGGTTGAGGCCTTGGGGTCATTGGTATACGTGTCCGAGAAACTCTGTCTCCATCTTGTTCAACTCGTAGAGACATGTTGACTAGCTCGGCGTAATTGAGAATGCTAGCACAACACATCTTAGTGTGGATATCGGGCTTCAGCCCATCTGAAAAATGCCACATTTTCATCGGCTTGTTTGCTATGATCAACAGGGCGTATCTGGCTAGATCCGTGAATTTGTTCCCATATTCTAACACAGACATTCCTCCCTGTCGGAGGTGAAGAAAGTCAACCTCCTTTTCATTACGGTATGTGAGGGGAGAAATACTTTCCATGGAAATGGGGCTCAAAAGCATCCCATGTCCACACGTGTCCTGCGGGAACTGTTCGTAGGATGCTATCCCACCATAGATTAGCCTCCTTCTCAAACATAAAGTGACCAGCTCAACTTATCCTGCCTCAGTGCGTGTAGCGGGTTCAGCATCTTAGAGACGCGATTAAGCCAGTATTCAGCCTCCTCGGGTCTGTGAGTACCCGCAAAAGTGGGAGGATGGAAACGCTAAAAGTGCTCAAAAAGACCGCTGGTATTTATATCCCCAGCAGGCTGCACAAGTGGTGCAGGCGGGACCATATTCAGTTTCTAGGCAATGACCCCCGTAATAGTGGCCCAAACTTGCTGTTGTTGTTGTATTAGGAGCATCATCTACTCCAACCTGTCAGGAGGAGAAGCCACCTGAGGCATGTGTGGCGTCGAGGTAGACGCACGATTCTGTTCTGGAATCGGTTGTGCAGAAGGTGTTGGCCGATCAGTGGGTCAAGTGGCCGACTATGAATCCAGCATCGTGTCACTGTTAAGTTCCAAGCTGGGGTCCGTGTGGCTATCTCTTAAGGGAGGTGCCCCGTCAAACGATCCGCCAAGTGCCAGACGTGTAGTGCTCCGAGTAGCTTTTAGAGGCATTTCCTATACACAACATAGGGTGCAACATGTGTAAGGTTTGAGCACAATTCTCAATTTTTCAAGAATTATACACATTCCAAATCAGAGAACTTCATGCATTTCATTTAGCCAAAATTGTCACAATACATGAGTTGTAGACTTACATAGATCATAACAGAAGATGCATGTAAGCTAATCTAGCAAAAGCTTTAAACACTAAGCAAACCAACACACAACTAAGCCTATCATGGCTAGTACAAAGGAAAGCAAGAAACAAGAAAACCCCAAAGACGACTACAACATATGATTAGTCGTCCGACTCTGGTGATGGCAGAGGAGCACCCTTGTCTTGCATACAACATAGGAGGGTCTTCAGAGTACGAGACATCCTCTTAAATTTTTGTTTCAGATAGGCCTGATTCTCATTGACCTCTTGTCTCAGTGCTGTCTGGTTCTCTTCAATCTGAGTCAGGAGACTTCTAGGGTGGCCTGATCATGGCGGTCTTTCTCTGTAGCAGGAGGAGGCTCCCTATCTGAGTCTTGGGACCCCTCCTCTTCTTCCTCACTTCCTTCTTCTATTTAATTTTCTTCATCTTCTTCACTACTGTTGAGGGTCAAATATTGTATATCAGACCCCAGTTAATTCCTGAATTTATGAACATGGTACTGTTAAACGGCCTATTTTAATTGTGTTTATGATGCAGGACGTATTTGAGAACATGAACTGAAAAAGAGTACTAAAGCATAGATTTAACGCTCAGAATGCACAAAGGCATGAGACGGACTCCAGGGGACCAAGATCGATGAAATTACATGCCAGAGATCTGAAGAAATCGGGAAACTGAAGCTCAAGAGGCCCAAAAAATCATCCAGAATGCAAAATCACAGGGTTCTCACTATCTGATCGGTTCGAAACTTCATACATGGTCTGAGAACCATAAATTAACCGTACACGTCGAATTTCAGCCGTTGGATCTCAGTATAAGTGTCCCAACGGACAGATCAGCCTATAAACCGTCAATTTTGGGCCCACACGACATATGGATGTGCCTCAAATTTGGACTCAACACCTTAAATGATATGGCAAACCGGATGGACGGTACGGATTTCTCACGAACATTACGTGTGGACCCCACTGACAGCGCAAGTGCGCAATACACAGGTGCACTTAAGGTGCACTACACCAGGAAATGGGGTCAGCAGGTGCTGACCCGAGCCCATGCAAAAAGCAGATAGCGGACAGACGCTGTCCGTCCATTTTTTGATAGTGGACCCCACCCATCATTTAAACGGATGATCTGAACCGTCCATTGCATCCAGAGGTGGGGCGTGACCCTCGCCAAGCTTTCTCTTTTAGCCTGTACACGTGTACACATGCTGATCATCAGAAAACGCAGGTTTGACGGTGAAAATGTTCGCTACGGTGGGCCGCACTAAAATCAAGAAAAAAATATACAATTCTAAGTGGTTTTTCACCACGAGTCGAATGAACGATATGGATTTTTCCATAAACATCAAGGTGAGGGCCATCGACCAACACAGCGCAGCATTGCGTAGGCTCTGTTCGCAAACAGAGCCTGCGGGCGATCTTTGTGGGCCACCACTGTAGATCAATGGTTCGATCGGAACCGTCCATCAGACTTAATAGGGCCCACTTACCAAGGCCTAGGTGGAAGTATTCCAAGCAAGAGCGAGGATCTGATTTTGTCCGTTCAAACGAAGGATAGACGGTGCACTGGAAATCTTGTGGGTCTCATCAATAGAAGGAAAAAAAAAGTACACCGTTTCAAATGAAATTCCAAGAGGAATCTGATGGACGGATTGGATTCTTCAAAAGATACCTATGATGGGCCCCACCAACACATCAGCGTAAGATGACTTACGTAGGATCTGTTCGCACGTTCGAGGAGCTCGGAACGCTCTGGGATGATCTGTGATCATAGATAGGATCGGTCCATCGATCTTGACTGTCCAAAAACATTCCAGGGGATGGCCGACCAAAGCAATGGTGATTGAATGGCTTAGATCTTGCATCCATAGGCTAAAAAGCAGTAATGTACATTCGCCGACTCCATTACGCACAATTGCTGTGTAAACAGCAGCAACGTCGGTGCCTCTCCACCGTCAGTGCACAGTATAAAGGAAGACGAGATGAGAGAGAGGGGGGGACTTTTTGGGGAACGTGAAGGCGGCTGTGGAGCAGAAAGAGAGAGGTTTTGGAGTTCGTTATTTTTTTATGTTTTTATTTTCTTTATGAATTATGTTGGGTTTTAGCTCCATCATGTTGAGCTAAACCTCTTAGCTAGGGCTAAGAGGTGAAGCTTGTAGCGTGATGGGATGAGTCTATGCTTGTGCCTTTTGTTTAGACTGAATGGATTTTGATTTAATTTTATTATGGGAATATTTTTTAGTTTTTAATGGTCTGTTGTGACTGAAATTACAATGGGTCTACAATGGCTTTAAGTATTTCTCTTTCCTGTTGATGTTTATGACGTGAGGAAGCCCTGTTGTTCACCATCGTCTCCTGGGCATGGTTGGATGTCGGTACCCTTCCTAACCTTCATGACATGTTGATTGGTTGGTAATTAGTTTAATTCTGTTGTTTGCTTTGTCTCCTGGGCATGGTTTGGTGATGGAATCCATTCAAATTCATATACCTTTCATCTCGTGGAAATTATATCAAGTAAGTTCAGTTCTATCTTTATGGTCTTTGAAGCAGGCATAAGATCTCCCTGATCTCTACAAGTGGATCCTCTGAGTCCCTAGTTTCCTTTCCTTAAATTCTTTAAGTTTTAAATAATTATTCTATCATTATTCCTCCGAGTCGTTCATTTAGATTTTATATTAGGCTAGTTCTAGTTCGGTTAACTTCAGATTACGTACAGGTTTCAGTCCCTGTGGATTCGACCTCGGTCTTACCGAGATTATTACTACATCACAACCCTATACTTGGGGAGTGAACAACAACTGTCTTCCTCTACACTGTCCTATTCTATCTTATCCCTGGGCTCATCAAGTCGGGCTCGACATTGTCGTGGCCCAATACCCATGTTGTTAAGCATAATGTTATTGATGAAATGGATCGGCGTAAGATTATCTGCACCAAGTCCGTAGCTGAATTCACAAGCAAGCTTGCATATAAGTTGGCCGAATGGGAGTGAAATGTCTATCCTAGGAGAGTGTGTGGTCTGAACTATTTGTAGCAGGACAAATGTAGGCAGACACAACTTGTCTCCCTGCCCAACTCTGTATAGAGAGTCCACCATCAAACGCATGCATTTGGAGCGATTGCTCCACCTAGGGTACATATTGTGTGTGAATATGTGGTGGAGTAGGCGGAAGTCATGAGTCATCTTGGTCGCTGGGAGGCAGTTGCCTCGATTCCAGTGGATCAGTCGGCCGCAAAGAAATCGAGTACGGCGATCTCTTTCACGCGCACTCCTGAGAATCTTCTCACTAGCATGAACCTCACCACACTCCATCCCCATAATCCGAGCTATCAAACAATGTCAACCGTGGCTTCCCGCCTTCCCACGAGAATAGTGAACTGTAGAGGCTCTAGTAGCAGATCTTGTATGTGGGCATAGAAGGCTCGGACAGTGTTGTCACACGCGCGTGACTTGCCTTCAAATATGGGACCCCATTCGGCGTTCAACCGGAGGTCCATCACCAGATATAACCCAAATAACTTTTCATCCACGTGTGCTTCACACAGAACTCTATGACCCTGGGACCCAGCATGTGTGATGCCTGGCTGTAGGGCTCTCTCGAGCAGAACTTGGGGATCGAGGTCCCGCTTCGTCCTCCGTTCCCGTGTGACACTTGTACTTGCTTTGGCGCCCAATTTCTTCCTCGGATAGGTTGGGCAACTAGCCCAGTTTCATATGCGGAAGCCCTCTCCTTTCCCAGGAGGGAAAGAAGTGTGGAAAGGGAGAAAATCGCAGCCACAAGCTCAAAAAGAGACCAGAAAGTCAAGGGAGCTTGAGATATGGAATGGGTTGGTGGATTTGGAGGTGTATGAGATGGAAAGGTGGTTAGGTGTGCTCAAATGAGAGAGAATAAAGGAGATAGGTGGTTGTAGAAGGTGAAGTTGAGGGAATGATGGAGATGGATATTTGGTGAAGAAGATGAAGAAGATATGCGAATGAAGGGGAGATTTGAGAGGGAAAATGAAATTTCGAGAGGTTTGGAAAGCTTGAAGGGGTGTAAAACGGAGAAATGAAGCAAATGGGGGGGGGGGGGTATAGGGGCCTCCACACGATTTCGTGTGCCCCACAAGTGCACACAGCCATAGGCCCGACCGGCCCGCTGCAGCCCGCCAGGTCTGGGCGAACCGGACAGCAAGGCCTTGCGGTAGGCGCAATGCCATCGGCATCCACTGGACCTAGGGCAATAGCATCACCCTAGGGACAATGGCATCACCCCCAGGGTTTTCAAAAATGTGCAGGCCTCCCTCGGATTCCATTGTTTCATGTGGTTTGGGCCTCGATGTCCGTTCGATATGGTTTCGGGTTCCATCTCGTGTATATTTACGCCATTCGGGTTGTTTGAGTGTGGGATACACCAAATCATCACCTAAACCCATCGATGGATGGTCCGGAAAAGAATTGGGATCACCTCGCATGATCACAGATGCCTACGAGTCCGATTTCAACGGTCAGTTTCGCCTCATGGGTTATATGATCACAGATGGGCGAAACTTGGGATTCTACAATAATTTCTATGTTTTATCACCCCCTCCTAAGTCACAATATGTCAGTGTGCATCATGTTACCATAAACCATGTCCAGTTTAATCCAAATCATGCTCTGATACTAACTTGTAACGCCCTGAAAATTAGGAATCAAGCAAAGCTCAACTCCCGAGTTCCAACGCATCACTTATGCAACAAAGATAATGATGTTTAATTGTTGTCCATATTAGTGCATTAAACATGAGTGAGATTATACTAAAACAACATATCATACTCCAGAGATAATTAAATTAAGCAAGCGGAAGACTGAGATAGGTATATAATGTATAGTAGTGTTTCACAACCTCCAGAGTATGAGTATGTTACTCGGCTAAATATATACATTTATGATTCCAAAATTTACAAAATATCAAAGTATAAATGTCCAACTAATTCATGTAACCTTGTAATCCCATCGAATCAGAACAAGGTCTACGAAGACCCGCCTGATAGTTGAACATAGGAGAATTCCTCATTCTCGTCCATGAAATCCATTTCACCTGCATAGACTCCACCATTACCTACATCTATAACAGAGTCTGGTTGGTGTTTTAAAACACCATCCTAGGTGGGAACGAGTAGCTAATTCAGTGGAATTATAAAGCAAAGGTTAACATGTTATCAATTCAGTCAAGCAGTAATGATAAAGCAATACAATAAGCATTCCTAAGTACTCTGCTTAATTGTCACGCCCCAAACTCGAAAACCGGGCTCACAAAATTCCCGATCGCCGAATCCGGCGCCGACAGCCTCCGTAGTACCCCATTCTCGGCTCCCAGCGCCCATACGCCAGATTCCTATCCTGGGATCCTACAAGGAGGATTTTCAGCATGAATTTTTTTTTTTTATGGAGCATAACCACAAGCATAACCAAGACAACAAAAACAACACCACATATCCACTATATCAAAAACTTTTAAGTACAATGCGGGAAGGGAAATACAATGTAATGATATCAAAGAAAACTCCAAAAGCTCCAGAAGACTGCTGCACGCTCCGAGCTCAACGCTGCTGCAATCTAACGCCACCTGCACGCATCTATCGTGCATAAGCTTACAAAAGCTTAGAGGGTGGTGAAAGTGTGTGTAAGGCGAGTGCCAAGTGTACAATATCAGAGTAATGCGGAAATATGCGGTAAGTCCATAAATGCTATCAGCTATACTAAAGCTATGTAATGCAAGGCATGAATGCTGTCGGTCATACCAAGACCATGCGATGCGAGGCCTATGTAGCCAAAGGTCATATGCGAGATGCAAAGCAAGCGTGCCAGTACTCATAAGTACACATATCAGTATAGTTCCTCTCTGGATATCACCGGGGTCTAATACACCTCACACTGACTGCCTCCTCCCTAGCTGCACAGTCAAGCAAGTGGAAGAGACCACACTATCCGCCTGACCAGTAGTCTGCCAATACCTACCCGGCTCGTCGATAGCGGACACATTTGCGAGCTGGTCAAACTCAGCCTAGCTTATAGCCCCCTCACTCAGGCGGATAAGGCCACACCCCCTTCCAACCGACCACGACACAGTGGGAGACGCGGCCTACTGGTATTCGGCACTCGGGCGCTCGTGTATCCACTCGGTCTAGACGTTGGAGCATCTCCTGGTACCAAAAAGGTTCTGGGACTCTCACCCAAGGACATCCTAAGTGCCCACAGTGCTAGAACAAAGTATTTCCGGTATCCGATACGGCCATCCACGGTGTGCCTGTGGAGCCACGGCCCTGATGTCGCTAGGGCGTGCAGTGATCAAGTCACACATATGCGAGATGCATGAATCACACCGTCAAATCATGCAGCAACCCATGCGCGTACAATGCGATAATGTGGGGCACTCCGCCTCATAAGGAGTCCCCTAAGTGGTCTGCCCAATGGCGTAAGCTATGCTCAGTCACTACTCATATCAAGCATACATATGATGCGTATGGGTATGAATCATGGAGCTATACTAAGCATGTTATAAAGTGGTGAACTATCAACAAATGTGAGCCTACTAATGGGCCCTAGGGAGAGTTATAATGCGGACATTAAACCAACATTATTCTACAATGTGGACGTCAAACCAACATTGCTCCCAAGGCATAGCCCGCTATAAGACATCATTACACAAACCATGGGGAAATCATACATTGCAATGGACCCTAAGGACCTCCCGTTGGGCCTCGACCTATGGGCCTTGGATACATCAAGTGGGCCGCATCATATGGGCCTTAGGTACATTGCAATGGGCCATATCCCATGGGCCTTTGAAACATCACAATGGGCCTCGTAACATATGCCACAAATACATTGAATGAGCCTAAACACATGAGCCATGTATACATCAAGGTGGGCCTCAACAACGGGCCACAAATACATCCAGATGGGCCTAATCACATGGGCCTTACATGTATACCAAGGTGGGCCTCAACAATGGCCACAAATACACAAGATGGGCCTCACAACATGAGCCTTATATATACCAAGTGGGCCGTATACATATCAAATGGGCCACATCAATGGGCCGCACCAATGTAAGTGGTGATAAAGAATTCCACCATTAAAATTCCTAGGGCCCACCATAACATTTATTTCTCATACAATCTGTTCATAGGGTCACCAAGAACTTGGTGGCCCAAGGGTCTAATGGTGGACGTTCAATCGTCACCTATACAGTGTGGCCCACATGATAACTAGATCTATCTTATTTTTGGCCCCAAGCCTTAATACAAGCTTGCCAAATGGTGGACTGTTGGGATGCAACACAAGTATCATGGTGGGGCCCACATGAAGGCCCACCATCCCTTATAATATAAATAATATAACATATAATTTATATATAATATATATATACAATATTATATATGATATAATATTATATATATATACACACACATATATATATATATATAGATACACATATACACACACGTCACACACTCACACACACACGCATGCACCCACCCACACACGTGCACACACATGCACAGGGGCCTACTGGCCGTCCAGCGCCTACTGGACGGCATGTATAAAACAAATACATGAGGTGGGTTCCACCGTCCGCCTGATGGAAAACACGTGCAACAGTGTTGGTCCCATGTGGGGCCCACTGTAATGTTTCCTTTCCATCCAACCTGTTGATAAGGTCACAAAGACCTGGACTGATGGGAAAAACAAATATCAGATTGATTCAAAACTCCTGTGGGCCCCAAAAAAATTTCAACGGTAAAATTCAATCACCGCTGTTTCTTGTGGTGTGGGCTGCCTGAGCCATGGATCGGCCTGGTTTTCGGAGGGGACCCACCTTACGGGGTGGTCCACCTCGTGGACGGTTTAGATACAACATATACATCATGGTGGGGCCCACGGCTGAGGGCCGTGGAGCCCTGGCGTCCGCCCGTCCGTGAAACGCAGCAGCTGCTGCTGCTGCTGTGTCAGTGGCAGCAACGGCTGCCCCCTTTTTTTTTTTTTTTTTTTTTTTTTTTTTTTGTAAATGGGGCCCTGAGATTCATAATCCAGACCACCCATTATGTGTGTCCCACTTGTCTGGCCGTCCAGACCAGGTTTCATCTACATCCAAACTCCAGGTGGGTCCCACCAAGTACTTTTATATGTTCAGCCGTGTCTTTACATGGTTTTAGAGGGTATGGCCCACCCGGTGATCAGATCACCTTGCCATTTTGGCTCAACGCCTAAAATGGCCTGAGAAAAATGGTGGACGGCGTGGATTCAATACATTCATCAAGGTGGGGCCTACATGAACACCCACTTCCAAGGCTTGAAAAAGGCAAGCCAACATTTGTGTTTTCCTTCCCACGTCCAGAGAGTCCCTGGACTCTCTTTTATTTTACTTCTTTTTTTTTTTTTTTTTGGGCATGCAATGCCTTTAAGGTGGGTCCTTTGTAGGTGGGCCACCACATGGTGAGGTGGTGTGGTCACCATACGTGTCTAAAGCGGGCCCCGCCTTTAGATGGTTGGATTCAATACATGCTCCATTGTGGGGGGTCCATCCAAGTGGGCCATAAAATCACATCATCACAAGGAAAGGAGGAAAAAGAAAATGGAGAGAAAGAGAGAGAAAAGGTGGGACACACGTGTGATGGAGGGACCTCGACACTATGGGCCCTCCCTTGCATTCCATCATACATGAAAAAAATAATCAAAGTGGGCCATTGGCCACATCTTAGGGTCCCAAGTGAGATCCATACCATTGATCGGTAGGCCTCACTTGGCCCATCTAAGGAAGCATGAAAACTACCCTATCAAAGCACCCACCGGTCGATCTTCTTGGTCCGTTGGGAAGCCAACCTCCTTGTGCTCCTCTTTGATGGTGGAGATTGAAAATCAAGGGCTAGGATGAGAGGTTTTGGGAAGGGAAAGGTGGGCCACACAAGGTCATTTTTTTTTCCATGGAAGGCTTGGACGTGGGAGCTCTCTTTGCTCTTGGTGTTGCTTTGAACATGAATGAATGAGAATTAAAGGAGAGGGAGGGAGAGATAAGAGAGAGGGAGAGTAGCTTAGGTAGGCAATGATGACTTGTAAGAGAGGGTGGCTAGCATTAAATGCTTGTAAGAGGGCTATGGGTGTAGGGTGGCTATAGCTTAGGCTAGGGGTGTAGGGTGGTTATAGCTTAGGCTAGGGGTGTAGGGTGGCTATAGCTTAGGGTGATGTCATCCATCACCCTCATAATTACCTAGGGATTGGTGCCACATGGGATGGGTGGGTCCCGCAATGTGCGGTCCACGGTTATTATAATGTATGGTCCGCATCTTATGATCTAAGCGTCGGATTGGCGCATGAGACGCGGCGTTAGAACCGCAGCGACGGTGCGGTCGCACTGATACAGGTCTCGGATTAAACCGACTCGAATCTAAAGGATGTGACTTACGATCGATCGCAACGTCGATTATCAGTCGTGGATTGCCGGACTCCGACGGAAATGATCGCAGGATTCATCGGAACAGTACGAACTAGGATACGGGTCTTACATTAATGCAAGGGTGATATGTGTTAACGATGCATATCCTCGCTTGCAATCCCTCTGCGACATCATCTCACGTTCTCGCATGCAACCCTTCTACTGTACTCAACTCCTACACCAAAGGCACATGCAATGTGGTGCATGATCGTGTTAGCCCAGTCCTTTATTAGACCATTCATAGAGCAGGTTCGGGAAGCTAAGGTACCTCCCTTTATATCATTTACCCAAACAATGATCCATCTAGGGTCGTCAATCCTAGCTTGTCATGTGCGATAAGCAAGTTATAGGTCGCTACGGAGAGGCTCGTTACCTCACCGTAGGCCTATTTTATACTCGAGGCTACTCCACCAACGCCCTACCAACTGACAGTCTATTTTCAAAGGCTCGTCACCAACCCAACTGAGGACCATAGCCAGGCTGCCCCGGGGTAGGCCTCGTTTATACTCGAGGTCACTGCGGGAAGGCTCGTCACCTTAGCGTAGGCTGACAACTCGAATACGGTGTCCCATACCACCGTATTCAGCTCATGAGTTTAGGTTGCTCATTGGTCACTACGGGGAGGCTCGTCACCCCAGCGTAGCCCAACAACTCTACCACGGTGTACCATACCACCATGCCCTGCTCATGAGTCTTAGCGGATCGTGGTATCATGGTTGAAATGTGTCTTTACATTGGTAAGGGGTACCTTTGGTTTATACAGTAGTGTCCATACATGATAAACACACAATAGGCCAATTGGGTTACTTGACAAGTTCGATTGGTACGAGCGCACGCTGAATTAGTCGACATGGAGTGCATAAGTACTCCGCGTGGCCTAACCACTGTCGATAATCATAGTGCGACCTGGATTCATTGAACATATCCAATGTGGCGAGACTGGTTTGGCCACTCAAATAGGAATTGTTACCGATTGTCTGGACTACGTAGTAGTCTCAATTATACTCAAATGCAACATGTGGATACATGTGATAATCTTATAAGCATTTTAACAAACAATCTAAATACAACACTCATTTGAGCATTTTATCGAACTCATAGAACATGTTATTATACATAAGTCACGTAATTGAAATTAAGATTACATGATGGAGATTATACATCTAGATAAGGTTGTTGAGAATCCTATCTCAACACCCTTAATAAATACAATTCATCGAACAATTTCTCATTCAGACATTTTATCAAACACTTAACCTACATAGTACCAAATATATAGACTAGATTAGTTATGACATGAACTACAACGATTTCCTACACAACATAAGCTACAACGCATATAACAAACATGAATCTTAGATTAGAATTCATAACAAACACAAATCATCATTTCAAGTCCATTCAAATATTTCAACAAACACTTAGACTACAGTTTACTACATATATAGACTAAATTAGTTACGGCATATATTATGACAAATCCTTTCACAAGGGGATTGTCATACATACAACAACCCTGTATTCTAGTTTAATAGTCATGGCAACCATAAATCATGATTTTACTTTCATTCGAACATTTCAGTAAACATATGGAATGCGTTATATTCACAACATAGTTCATATATGTATAGTATGTGGAAAACAAAGATCTAAGTACATGTGGCAGCAATCAAGTCACTCATAAATCATTAACTGACATTGAAAACCTTAAAAACCATAACTAACACATTTATAGTCCGCACCTTTCATCAGTTCGCCGATTACAAACTCGGTTCGTACACTACGCCTGTCTACGACACAATGCCTACCTATTGCATGAAATAGGTTAGGTATTTCACCATTTTTCCTATTTGGATTCCTAAAACATATTAGGGTTAGGATTTCTTACCCAAAAATGGAGTCGAAACCACCAGTATTGCGACACGGGAGAGGCGATTCGACACGTGGAGCGGTGGGAATGAATCCCAGCAACTATCCCTCACTCTCTCTCACTTCTCCACACCTTCTCCTTCTCTTTTCTCTCTTCTCTCTCCTAGGGTTTAGAAAATTCATATGGAATGAGAGAGGGGTGGGTTTAGGGCATTATATAGGACCAAAAGTGATGTCAATGGCCCCAAGGCCATGGTATACTTAGGATATAGCCAAAAGTCGTCTGTTTCGGGCTAACGGAGCTCATCGGGAGGTCCATTACCTGCCCACAATCTAGAGAAGGTTCCCTGACAATGGGTCCATGCTAGGTTAAGGTTTCAGTCCGATCAGATTTGTGGATCGACCGTGGAGGACCAGTTTCAGTTCAACGGCTATCGTCACTCAATCAGGGCCACAAGTACACTGACATGTGTAGGGAAATTTTCCTGATCCAAGGGGGTAATTGGGTCAGAATCTGACTGTCCGAACCCTTAAATTTATCCTGCAAGTGAACGGCCCTATTCACTTAAATCTGAGTTCATTTTTTAAAGATATTTCCGTTTCTCACACACTTTACTCAGGGCTCTAGTTCCACGTTTTAAGATATTATTCGAGCTCGATTCTCACAATGGTTGTCAAGCCCAGTAAGATGGTCATAACCGTATAGTTTCACGGTAGTCGGACTTTCAATGTGCGGTCCAGGTCCGATATGGAGTTTTAATGTGCTCCCAAGAGCAACTGGGTTTTGAGACTGATCCTAGGTTTTTAGGTAATGTAGAGTTAGTGATTCTACTAGTTTTGGGTCTTGCAGTTTGTATGGAAAGCGGTTCAAGCTAATCTACTAATTAATTCAGTTTAACACTTAATTAATTTTTGTCTAATTTCTAAAGGATTCGGTCCTTAGTGATTTTTGCCTGAGGTGGTACTCGGGCCTTTTTATGGATTTTTTCAAGATGTTACATTACCATAGTGCAGACCTCAACCCAAACTACCGACCCTCCCACTGCCCCAATTGCTGTCAAGTTGGATGGCACAAACTACCCCCTATGGTCTCATGTTATCGAGATGTGCATCTTTGTCAAAGACAAACTGGGTTATATCAACGACGACTGTCCATCACCTTCGTAGACTTATCCATCCTTTTGAAAATGGCGTACTGATAATGCCATCGTCAAAGGGTGGTTAATCAACTCCTTGGACCATCACTGATTGGTAATTTCACTCGCTTCCCCACAACGAAATTATTTTGGGATTCTATTGCTACCACATACTTTGATGGTAGCGATACATCTCAAGTTTATGACCTCAGACGCTGTGTAACACAACTGAAGCAAGCTGGTGGTTCCCTGGAGAATTATTATAATAACCTCCAGGGGTTGTGGCATAAAATAGACTCCCGAAGACCAAATCCAATAGAGTGTGTTGTGGACATTCAGCGCTATACTACCCTGATGCAGGAGGACAGAGTATATATTTTCCTGGACAGACTTGATGACCGATTGGATAAGATTCATGGAGATGTGTTGCAGATGCATCCCTTCCCCACTGTTGAACAAGCATATGAACATGTTCGTAGAGAAGCCATCAGACAGGTTGTCATGATCACTGGTAACACTAATAATCATTCTGGAGCAGTCTTTGCTGCCAAAGGTCTCAAACAAGGATCCTCCTCTGATGGCTCGTTCTCCTTGAGTAGCGGAAAATCACACGCCTCTTCCACGTCTCGCTCACCTGATGGAACCAAGTGCACTCATTGTGAAAACATGAAACACACTCGGAAAAAATTACTTCAAACTCCACGGGTATCCTGACTGGTGGCATGAACTTCAGGCTCGTAAACTTCGTGAGGCTGACACCGATGGAGGCATGGCAAGGGTGGCTGTAAGTATCGATGGAGGCACTAGTACAACAGTTGTGGTAACTACTGAACCTCATTTATCCCTTATACCAACCAGTGTATCCTCTCAAGGAATACCTACAATTCCAGATCCAGGTAATTCGGGTACTACCCTCCATAGTACTCACCGAGATGCTGATAGGAGTATGTGGTTGCTCGACTCAGGAGCCACCGACCACATGACCTTTAATATCACCGATTTCACTCAAACTTCGTTACCACAATGCACAGCATTGCTAATGCCAATGGTGGGATCTCTCCAATTACAGGAGTGGGCACAGTGACCTTATCTCCTTCTCTTCAACTGCATAATACTCTACTTGTTCCATCCCTATCGTACAAACTGCTCTCTGTGAGCCAGATTACTGCTGATCTAAATTGTGCAGTGCTAATTTATCCCAATTTTTGTTTTCTTCAGGATATTCTCACCAAGGAGATCATTGGGCGTGCTACTAGGAGAGGAGGTCTCTATTATATGGAGGATTTTTAGCATAGATCGGGCAAACTCTGTGCATCTTCTCACTAGTAACAAAGAGCAGTAAATGTGGCTTTGACATCGTTGATTGGGACTCCCATCATTTAGCTACATGAAACATATATTCCCTGAATTGTTTTCACATTTGCGGACGTTTGACTTTAAGTGTGAGACTTGTGTTTTGGCTAAAAGTCACCTGGTTTCCTACCCGCTGAGTTTGAATAAGAGTGGAGTTCCTTTTGTATTGATACACTCTGATGTGTGGGGTCCTTCCCTAGTTCCTAATGTGTCTGGTATGCGCTGGTTCGTGACCTTTGTGGATGATTGTACCCGTATGACTTGGGTGTATTTCCTCAAACATAAAAATGAAGTGCTGCCTATATTCCAGTCCTTTCACTCTATGATTCAGACTCAATTTTCTGGGAAAATTCAGATTTTAAGATCTGATGACGGTGGAGAATATGTTAACCACCAATTTCAAGCCTACTTCCAACAATGGGGCATTATCCATGAGACTTCATGCCCACAAACTCCTCAGCAAAATGGTGTTGCTGAGAGGAAAAATAGACACATCCTTGAGACCACAAGGGCACACTTGCTTGCCGCTCATGTCCCTAAACGACACTGGATGGCTGTCGTTACCACTACTGTTCATCTCCTCAACCGTATGCCCTCTAAAGTCTTAGATTTTAAGACTCCTCTGCAAACTCTTTCACAATTCACTCCACTGCCCATTGTTTTGATGCTTCCAACTAAAGTTTTCAGATGTGTTGCATACGTTCATCTCCACAAAAATCAAAGAACCAAGCTTGACCCATGTGCACTCCAGTGTCTTTTTTTGGGGTATGCTACTCACTAAAAGGGATACCTTTGATCCCGCCACTCAACGAACTTATATCATTATGGACGTCACGTTTTTAGAATCCGAAACCATCTATCACCCTAATTCTTCGCTTCTGGGGGAGACACAAGATGAAGCAATGAATTGGTTGAAATGGGATTGGTGGGCGAACTCTAGTGCGAATTCCAGTTCTCATGAAACGGTGATGGAGGAACATGAAACAGCGACGGAGGAACACAAAACCGAGATTGAAGCCTCCCAAGAACCAAAAATAGAAATTGAAGCACCCTACCCTCCCCTTTCTCCAATACCCGACGGCTCACCTCCTGAGAATATCCCTGAGGTAAGTGACAATATTACAACTCAAAATGATGAAGTAGATATCTCTGCTGGTTACAACTTACCTTTCAGGCATAATAGAGGCAAACCACCTAACAAATACTCCCTAGAGGTTGAGGAGAGACGGTCAAGATACCCAATTGCGAATTATGTGTCCATAAAGGGTCTATCTGAACCTCTAAAGACCTTTGTGCATGAAGTGTCATCTCACCACATTCCCACGAGTGTCCAAGAAGCCCTAGCAGATCCTAAGTGGGCTGGGGCAATAGAGGAGGAAATGGATGCGTTGTTAAAAAAAATAAGACATGGACTTCGGCTCCACTACCGGAAGGAGCAAAAATAGTGGGATGTAAATGGGTTTTTTCTATCAAATACAAGGCAGACAGAACCATTGAACAATATAAAGTGAGGCTCGTGGCGAAGGGGTACACACAAACATATGGAGTAGATTCTGAGGAGACATTCTCACCGGTAGCCAAGCTTAAACAGTCAGCGTTTTATTGTCGCTCGCAGCCAACTTAGATTGGCCATTACATCAGTTTGATGTAAAAAACTACATTTCTCAATGGCAATCTAGAGGAAGAAGTCTACATGGAGATTCCACCGGGATATACATCATCTTCAAAAACACAAGTAGTGTGCAAATTGTAGCGTGCACTCTATGGATTAAAACAGTCGCCTAGAGCATGGTTTGGGAGATTTCGCTTGGCAATGCTGAAGTACAGTTTCAGACAAAGTAATTCAGATCACACCCTCTTTCTGAAGCATCGAATAGGTAAAGTAACAGCGTTGATAGTATATGTTGACGATATGATAATTACTGGGGATGATACAGAAGAAATATCTCAACTTCAAAAACAGTTAGCAGCTGAATTTGAGATGAAGAACTTGGGGGGGGGGGGGGGGGTGACTAAAATATTTCCTGGGAATAGAGGTGGCTAGGTCTAAACTTGACATCTTCCTTTCACAACGAAAATATATTTTAGACTTGCTATCCGAAGTAGGAATGCTAGAATGCAAACCTGCGGACACTCCAATGGTACAAAATCACAAACTAGGCGAATATTAAGACCAAGTACTAACATATAAGGGGAGGTATCAAAGGTTAGTGGGCAAACTAATTTATCTCTCTCACACTCGACCTGACATTGCATATTCTGTAAGCATGGTCAGTCAGTTTATGCATTACCCAAGTGAGGACCATATGAATACTGTAACCCGCATATTGGGGTACTTGAAGGCTTCTCCCGGGAAAGGTATTTTTTTTTCGAAGAACCATCACTTGGGGATTGGTGGCTATACAGATGCAGATTGGGTAGGGAATCTCTCAGATAGAAGGTCTACTTCTGGTTATTTCACGTTTGTTGGTGGAAATTTAGTTACTTGGAGGAGTAAAAAATAAAAAGTGGTAGCACTCTTAAGTGCAGAAGCAGAATTCCGTGGAATGGCTAAAGGACTTTGTGAACTTCCCTGGCTCAAACGGTTGCTAACAGAGATTGGTTTTGCTCCTACTATAAAGATAAATTTGTTCTGTGATAATAAAGCTGCCATCGACATCTCTCATAACCCGGTTTAACATGATAGGACTAAGCATGTGGAAGTGGATAGGCACTTTATCAAAGAGAACCTTGACGCCAAGATCATTAGCTTTCCATTTGTTAATTCTGAAGACCAGTTAACAGATATTCTTACTAAAGCTGTTTCGAACAAAGACTTTCACAACTCACTTAACAAGTTGCGCATCAGAGATTTGTATGCATCAACTTGAGGGGGAGTGTTGGCGTGAGTTGTCATAGTTATCTGTTAGAGAGAAATTGGGGGAGGATTGGAGGTCATTGTTTGAATGAGAAATCTTTTTTTGTCCATAATTATAGCTAGGAAACCTGTATAGTTAAATATAGATTTATCATATCTTCTTATATTCTTGTACTGAATCATTGTAAAGATATCAAAATATACTAGAAACAATTTACTGTCAGATTTCCTGCCAAAGGCTTTCCAAGAAGCTCTTGAGCTTGGATTCTAGGTAGGGCCTGTTGTGATGTTTGTGAGAAATCGATTCCGTCTATCTATTCTTCCAGATCTTTTTAGGGCATGACGCCAAAAATCCGGTGGATTCAAAACTCAAAACAACTATACTAGAGGGAAAGCGGGGAAAGTGTTTCCTACCGTGGAAATCTCCTTGGAATCTACCTTGATATTTAGATGCATTCAAACTGTTTATAAGACCATTCACATTAGGATGAAATGAAAACATCGAAAACTTAGCCTGATATGAAAAACCTTTGTTGTCGTACAAATGTTTCAAATGGTGGTCACTAAATCTCCATTGTTTTCTCTTGGCTGGACGACTTGAGTTTCTCATAACCTGATATCCTAGAACAAGAGCTTCCTGTGGAAGGCTTTAGCAAGAAATCTGAGTCTGCATTTGAGATGTGTGGTCCACCGATATCTAGTTGAAACTATGCATATGGTGCGCCACCTAAGGGCTCATTTGGGAGCTTATAGTTGGATTCCGAATGAAGATGATTCGGAAATGTTAGTTGTGTTTATAGTTGAATTTTATATGAAGATTTTGAAATGTAGTCGTTTTTTTCATCTTGTAATTAAAAGGTGTCATGGGTGAAAATGGACTAACCAAGACAACCAGAATTAACGAGAACATAACACAAGTAAGGGAGGCCGAATAAGAGCTTGGCCCAGACAATCGAGCACGACCTCTGCGAGCATCTCGAGCACTAGCCCCCAGTAGTCTCAGCTCTGGTTGACATTCTACAATCGAGATCACTGAATGACTATAAGTACCAACCCGACCTACTTCGAAGAGAGGGCCCGACCACGATTGACAGTTTAGCCCGGTCTGTAAGACATTGGCTAATCTGATTTGGAGGTCGGTCTCGACCACCTATTGCGATCTCCTCGGAAGCCAACCACCAGGAGATCTCCTTTAAGTATGGAGATGATCTATCCCCCGAGATCTTTGCTAAGAACAATGCCTTGGGCTCCGGAGACGATCCCCCCTATGATATGCAACTGGAGACGATCCCCCCTATGATATGCAACTGAATGGTAGATTCATTACCATATACATTACTAGCATTAAGAGACTATAAAAAGTGCATCATCTACGGTGAAAGGAACGTACAAAATACGCACCACAAACCATATGTTCAACTAGACCCAGTTAACATGCACTGACTTTGGCATCGGAGGGTCCCCTATTGTACCTAGGGTCTCCATTGTTGTCTCCTATTGTAGGTCTGCAAGCGGTCTAAGGAGGATGTCGGGTTTTCAGCATCAATAAAAGGCATTTAAATCTAAAGCGTTCACTTTGGGAGCTTATATATAAATGCATTGAAATTCTTAAGTCCTATTTGATTTTGGGTAGATACAGAAATATGGTGGTAAAATCACAATTATGAGGGGAGCCATCTATTTGAAATGTAAGTGGATTTTCATCACTAATCTCAAGCCAGATTCAACCTACTAAGAGTGAAAATTCTATGGGCTCTGCAATGATGTATGTGTTATCCACCATTCATTTTTTTTCATATCATTTTAGGGCATAAGCTAAAAAATGTGGTAAATCCAAATCTCAAGTGGATCACACACAAGGATCATACACGAGCCGCTCATTAACGTTTTTATACCATTTATTTAAATGGCTAAAGTTCGGGCAATTTTGATATTTTAGTATTATAGTAAATAATTAGATTGTTTTAATTTGGGATTGTTAGTGCACTCATTCATGCACACTTGTTTGTCAATCACGTGAACCGTTGTGTCAAGTAGTCCGATGAACCCTTGGAAAATGAAGACCAAAAACGCAACTAGAGCAGAAGCATCAAGCAACACTCACAGGGTAAAAAGATGTTCCTATGATTCCAACCCTCAAAACAAAACAAACATATACCCTCTAGATGATCCTGACCCAAATAGAAAACCTCATTTAAATCATCCCTTAAGCCATAAAGTACATATTTCCTATCTTCTTAGATTTGACCTTTGAAGTTTGAAGTTGCTGAGATATACATTGAAAAACAACAACTTTCGGTTTGACCAAACATGGCTATTGCAGGACAAAAAGCTTAATAAGAAAATCTTGTTTTTATTTCGATTGGAGTAGGTCCGACCAAATGGCGCCTTAGGTCCGACCGAAACAGCCCAAAATTGTCTAGCAAGGTTTGAAGTTAATTCGGTCCGAACGACTGTAGTCGGAGATAGCCTCAGTCCAACCGAAAGTGAACAAAACTGTCCAGTAAGGTTTGGAGTTAATTCGGTCCGACCGAATGCAACCGAAGATAGCCTCGGTCCGACCTAAAGTGACCAAAAGTGTCCAGCAACCTGAGGACCTTATTCGGTCTGACTGAGCATTAATTTGGTCTGACCGATGATAGTTCAATCTGACCAAAGGACCTCTCGGTATGACTGAAATATAGTCGTTAAAGATCCGTTGAAACATTTTTCTTATAAAAAGAGTATCCAAATCCTTGTAGAAATCATGGATTAAGGCATCCTAGAGTCCCTACTGCATCCCAAGCTTAACCAAATCATCCTAGACTCTATTCCTATGAGATTCATGTTCTTATCATTATGATTCCTCACCTTAATGAGCATTCAAAGCTCCTATTAGTGAAGAACAAGCTCTCAAGCATTCTCTAGAGCATTGAGACCAAACTTATTGGTATATTCATAGTCTCCATGATACTCTAGAGCATCCATCAGTTGAATCTCCTAGGAAATCCACTTACCATCTAGTTGTAGGAGATTGTAGACACCCCACCCAGGCTAGTATCTTGAGAAACCTAAGACAATCTGGGAACCATGACCATATCCTAAACTAAACCCTAATCCTAGCTTAAACCCTAATCCGAACCATAAACCAAAAAACCATCCTAACCCTAACCCAAACCTTAGCCTAAACCCTAAACCTAGCCTAACTCCAGCTTAAACCCTAATTCTAACCTGAGTCATCATGAGCCATCATTCAAGCCAAAGCATACCCAAACCTTCACCCACAATCAATCTATTTTTTGAGCCACTTCAAGTCATGATCGAGCTAATTTTGAGCATTTTCAAGCCAAATATCCAAAACGGAGTTTGTTCCTCTCTCAGGACTGAAAAAAGGGCCCATCGGCTAAAATTTGGGAGAAACTATACCCGAGCGGTAATCCGGTTACTGGTTGCTCTAAAAAAATGTGCGCGGAGCCATCTGGATGAGTTTCAGACCAAACCCAGCCCGGGAAGTAGTCCGACTACCACGGGCAGTAATCTGACTGCTGCTCCAGAAACGGACAGTTGTCTCCTCCAAACAACAGCTGTCTCTCGTCCCAAAGTCAACTTTCATATGAATTTATGCCTCCAGCCTACCTTATTTACTATTTTACCAACCTTTAAGAGCCAATGAGAGCATGCCACATGGCATTCCTCTCTCCTCAACCAATTCCAAGATACCATTGCAGCTTTTACCACTCTCAAACTCAGCAATTACAACAATGCCATCAAAAAAGGCTATCAATAGCCCTCTCCTCTTCACATTTCAAACACAACAACTTCTCTAAGTGAGAGAGAGAGAGAGAGAGAGGGTGAGGGTGAGAAGGAGCTCCCAAGGCTCCAAGATCATATTTGTCAGCTACCCCTTGAAAGTGCCCTAGTTTGTCAATTAGCTTGAGTGTTGAGTCAGCAAGACAAGTGAGCCCCATAGGAAGATCATTCAAGTGTCTGCCTCAACTGGATGTGTGCCCCGAACTCACCAAAAGTAAACTTAGCCTCACATCCCATGTCCCAAAACACCCAAGTATATAAAACTCTTAAAATGGATAGAACAACATAGAGTTTAAAGTATGAAAACTATTTTGACAATCAGGAAAATCTCTAAGTTTTCAGCTTTTATCGATATATCGAGACCACCTTGATGAGTCGATCACCAGATATCAATGTCCTCGGAAATACAATCGATATCATCGAATTAAGGACTACTGTTTCCAGCAACTAAACTGATCTCTAGACTAAATTATCGATGAATCGATGGAACATTCGATATCATCTACATTTAAATTTTGAGATCATCGAGACGGCTCGATATAATTGAATTCTGGTCTGTTTGTGTCCAGCAAGCTTTTAAGGTAAATCATACATTTATCGATGACTCGATGGAAGACTCGATATCCTCGGAATTCAAACTCTGATGATATCGATGAACCTTTAATGTTATCAATGTTGGACCAAACCGTCCAACAAGATTTTTAGGAAAAACCTCTTTAAATGATTTGAGGAATCGAGACTCCCTCGATACAATCGATATTCGAATAACAATCATATCGATCCTAGGTCATTTTCATCGAATTCGGACAATGGAGTGTCCAACGAGCTTATAGGAAAATCTGCTATAAAAGATCGATGAATTGAACTAGGTATCGATATCATCGACATTTGAAAATCGATGACATCGTGGGAGGATCGATAATATCAAAGCCTATTATCTCAATTCTTAGCCTGCTCTTTTATTTTTCATTGCCGAGGAATCGAACCATGGGTCGATGTCATCGAAGTTCAAAATCTGATGAAATCGAAGCATGTTTGAAATGATCGATTTGTGTATAAGAGTTTCAACAGTGATTGTCAGAAAGTTCATATCATCGATCTATCCCTCGATGTCTTCGAAAGTATACGTTCAATGATATCGAAGATGGATCAATGATATCGAACTCTGTCAAAAATCTGACTATTTTATTACCGTTGGATCTCTTTGCCTATTTAAGGAGAGCTTGTTGTTGGTTGTTGTAGTGAGAAAAATAGAGAGAACATGGAGAGAGTCCTACATATTATTTATCCTAAGCTCTTTTTCTCATGGGAGTTCATCCTCTAACCCACCCTCATCATTGATATTCAATAGAGTGGATTGGGGAATGAACTTCCGCATTCAGGGATCATCCAACTACCACCTAAATGGAAAATCATTGAACTGGGATAGCTTGAATGCTTAGATGCTTAGAATCACTCCGTCTCTAAAATAGGAAAACATTTAATGGAGTAGGATTCCAACATAACCTTGACCCAATCCGTCGCCATACATTGGAGCATCATCTGTGTTGCAGTTCAAGGGAGTTGGAGATTCTTCATCATCAAAGGAGGAGATCTTTACCAACGTGCTTAATAAGGCTCATCTACTTATCTATAAGTCAATAGAGTCCATAGACCCTGCTGATCATTCCTTTGTGTAGGAATGGGTCACAGGTGATTCTCACCCCTTTCAAGTCCTCATAGGAGGCCTCCGACGGGAGAATATGTGTGGGTGCTGTGTGTTGACCCTTGCTCTTGGTGAGCATAAACTTAGTCCTTAGTGTAGGTCATTGACTTGTGTGGCCTAAAACCTAGGTGTTGTGTGTTGTCCTTTGCTCTTGTGTAGGGCATAAACTCTAGGTTCCTTGCATGGATTTTTGACCTGTGTGGCCTAAAACCCTAGGTTCCTTGTGTGGATCCTTTGCTCTTGTGTAGGGGATAAAACATGGGTGTTGTGTGTTGACCCTTGCTCCTGTGTGGGGCATAAACTTGTGTCTCATGGAGACATGTTAGGTACCTTGTGTAGGTCTTAAGTTAGCCTTGTGTAGGTTGTACTGGTTTGAGATAAACCTGATTTGAAACCTCCGTTAGTGAAATCCGGTACACTCAAGGGTTGAGTGCGTCCGTTGGGAGTGGAGTAGGCATATAGCTGAACCACTATAAAAACAAATGTATTTGAGATTGTTATTTACATTTTCTTGTATTGTGTATACTTTGAATGATCACATGATGCATGATTATTTAGAACTGATAAGTATCACATCTCACACACAGTCACTCTATTCATCCATCATAGACTAAATTTATGTATTGCTTAGATATTGAATAGTCATGTGATTGGATCCTCTATTTGGCTTGGAAGCCATTAGAGTTAAGATAAAGATATCTTGATATATTATTATATTAGATCAAGATAATGATGATAGGATTTTAAAATATCATAAAAGTTTATAAAGTCCAATTCACCCCCCTCTAGGACACTTTGGCCTATTCCTACTTCAACTAAAGCGGTCATTACCACAATTTCACCCCTTAGCCTTATATCAACCATCTCAACCCCTTAGTCTAGCCCGAATTGAGCATGACAGAATCTATGTCTTAGCCTACTCAAGATCAAGCCAAAGATCTTTTCATTTCGTTTACATACAAGTAGTCATCATAACATCTCTTCCCTTCTCAACACTCCTGCTTCTCTAGATCTCTAGTGAATGTATGTTCTATGGCTTGTCGTACGACGAATCATATCATATCAAAATTCCTAGCGATCTAATCCACTTTTCTTTACCTTTTTGCATAAGCATCATCACATCCACCTTCTAGACACATCGTTGGACGTATGGTCTATGGCTTGCCGAAATCTCAAATCTTGACGCATTAGAAATCCACGTGTGCCTAGTCTTACTTCGACCACATCATTCATCCCTTAAGATTTTCTTACCACACTAAGTAGAGTCCATACATTCGTACGGGCAGAGAAGATGCCTAACACCTTCCCTCTTTATAACCGAGGTCCCTTACTCAAAATCTCGGATCGTAGACCAGGAGTCAATCTAAGATAGGAGGATCGGATTTCTCCAACCTTACATATTCTGCAGGTTCTAGCTGACTGCGAGATTTTGATATTAAGTGGCTAGTGGCGACTCCAAAATGACAATCTAGGTTACATACCCCACATTAAACACCCCAACAAAAAAGAACAAAAGCGAGATCACCAAAGAGCATGGGCACCAGTAACCTAGCGTTCACAGAATGACGACCCCACTGGGGACTTACTAGAGCGCACTAGCTGAGACCCAACTCAAAAGTGTGTGGTATTCCAATATCAGGGGACATTCATCATTGCATTTATATAAAACAAACAAAAAAAATACATAACAGTCATAAGACAAACAAACTAACTAACTAAAAAACATCAATCTTTGGCTTGCACTTTCTTAGGCATCAATCCGAGCTATGACTACTCGATCCCGTGCAGCTATGGCTACCCATGAAGAAGAGTCAGTAGCTCAGTTAGCTCCCAAAACATCAGCATCAGCACCGGTACCGGCATCGACACCTTCGGCAACTCCAACAGATTCGCCAACTACTACAGCCTTGATGAGATGACTCAAAATTTCAAGGCATTACAAGAGCTGCTAATTCGCCTGATACCAGGCACCATACCAAGGATGCAGGCAACACAGCCTAGTGTTCAAAATAGTTCAATCCCATAAACTCCTTTTGCTTTCTCCCTCATTCCTCCAGTAAATCCCGTTCTCCCTCTTCCTGCGGAATCACCACAAGATCAACAGCAACAGACAAACGGGAGCAATCCTCCCACACATCTTCCAATACATTACTCAAGACATCTCCCCGGAAATAAGAACAACAATCAGATCACAACAAAGGCTCCCCCTAACGGGAGTTACAGACAATAACTGGTGGATGCCAATGAAGGGGGCCAGTTTCGAGTCCAACTCACTCCCCCTAATGGGAGTCACATTCCAGACTTGGTAGATACCCCGAGCGGGAGCCATTTCCGTATATCACACCCTCTCCCAAAAGGGAGAGGAGTTCAATTTTAATTACCTCCCGCCACTGGCAGTCCATCTTCTTTCTAACGATCCCCCATTCTCGGAAACCAAAGGGTCGAAGAAATCAACCCTTATGAGGAGGAAGCAGCCCAAGCCCTACAGCAAGGGGCAAGATACCTGTTGCACAACAGATCAGAAATCGAAGAGCTGCGGGAACATTTGCAAATGGTATAAAATCAGTTGCATTTGCAGGAAGGACTGGATCATCCATCCACTAAATTAAAGGATTTATGTCTCTTTCCAGATGCTCGGGTACCTCAAAACTTTGAGGTGTCAAAATTCAAAAGATACGACGGTAGTGGGTGCCCCACAGCACATCTGAAAGCCTTTTTTAGGGAACTCAATGCAATAGCGGGGAATGATGGAGCCTTGATACAGATTTTTCAGAAATCCCTCAAGGGCGATGCCTTGGACTGGTATACATCATTAGACAGTCATCAGATTAGGACCTGGGAGAGACTCTCCCAGACATTCATTGACAGATTCTCCTATAATCTGAACATGGCTCTAAGAAGAGAAGACCTAGCTGCCTTGAGACAAAAAGATGACGAATCATTATCGGCATACGTGGGACGATGGCGGGCCATGGCCGCCCGAATGAGAAACCCCATCAACGATAAAGAACAGATATCCATGATCATCCATTCGTCAAACCCAAACATCTCTGGATATTTAATCTCATACCCATATGTAAACTTCTCCCAGCTCATTCGAACTGGGGAACAAGTAGAAGCCGGAATAAGAGCCGGAATCATCTCCGTATGTCCGCATCAGGCCCCCTCAATCAAGAAAAGCAAAGTCGAGGGGAAGCCCATCAGATATGGGAATGGAGACGACACTGCTCCCGTGCAACGTACTACAGAAGTTAACAACATCGTCGACAATACTCAAGGCAACTAGTACGCTCCGCAACCGGAGCCACATTAAAACAGGCAGTAGCAACCAAAACAAGCCCAACAGGGATATCAGGCACAACTGCATCAACAACAACAACAACAACCTAAGGGAAATGCGTAAAACCTGTACAAGCAAGCAATGTTAGGCAGGAAGTTCACCCCCTTGGCACAAACATACAGTCAAATCATGACTATGTTGGTGCAAAAGCAACTTTAGACACCACTCCAACCTCGACCTCCCCAAATCCCCTGCCTGCAAGCTATAACGAGAACGAGTATTGCGCATACCACCAATCTCGAGGTCATCTAACTACCGTTGTTTCACCTTGAAACACGCAGTCTAGGATTTGATCAAAAGCTAGAAGATTGCGATCACCCCCAGGCTAACACTATGGCTCAAGCCAACATCCTCCATAATCCCCTATCATTTCACCAAGCAGGGCCCAACACATCCGGCACCTCTATCGTCAACAACATCGAGGAAGGGCGTCCCGCATACTCCTTCCCACATCACTCCATACAAGCAATCATGCCCGATACAACAAATCGAACATAGGGATATCGACAGGCGCCTCCGCCTAGGCAGCAGGTATTCCTGAAAGCAGCACTTACAGCACAACCTCTCATTCTCCAAGGGGCACCACCAACATCCAACAGGGTCAGACTCTCAGCCTCTCATTCTTCAAGGGGCACCACCAACATCGAACAGGTCAAACTCTCAGCCTCTCTTTCTCCAAGGGGCACATCCAGCATCATCTTCTGCATATCCAAATAGGTTAAACGCTGAACCTCCTCTCATTCTGCCAATGGGCCTCCCCGATCCAGCTCTGTTAACCTTACAAGGGGTACCTCCAGTCCAATCTCCAAGTTTCCTCTTACCTAACCAATTGGCACACGCCGGAAGGATCCCTCCCCCATAGAATGTATATTAAAAGGAGGAGAGTCCCATCGTAAAGAGCCGTGAGGATTCAGTCACACTTCAAGGGAAATCCTCAAGTCTACCACAAACCACACCGGTAACAATTCCGCAGCCTCAAGAACCGGTATACCTGGAAGGGAGAACGGTTCCCTCCTATGACACAAAGGCGACTCCATAGCACTACCCGGAGTGCGCCGAAGTGGGCAACAATGGCCGATACTTTAGGAGGGACAATCCGAATCTAAAAGAAACTCGGGAACTTTGTCGGGATTGGCCTACAAAGCCGATGCTGCCTATGATGTAATAGCTCAGCTCAAATCCATTCCCACAAAAATTTCCATCTGGGAACACTTCTGCACATCGAGATCGCATCAAGAAATCTTTATAAAAACTCTTAACGATGCACACATCTCTCCTGACGTACATCCTAAAATTGTCGCAAGCATGATCGAAAAACTTCTTGCACCGCAAGCCATCACATTCTTCTGATGATGACTTGCTACCTAAAGGCCGCAAACATGGGCTCTCACTCAATATATTTATCCGTTATAGGGATTTCAAGGTCCCACTCGTGCTCATTGACAATGGATCAAGCTTAAATGTTTGCCCCCTGAGGACTGCCGAACGTTTGGGATTGAACCGTCATCCTTCCGGCCTAGTACCATGAGCGTTAGAGCCTTTGATAACTCCCGAGGGCAAGTGGAGGTAGAGATAGACATCGAGATACAAATCGGACCAGATACGACTCTTGTCACATTCCATGTCATTGACATCTCTGCCTCATTTAACTTCTATTGGGGCGGCCTTGGCTCCATGCTATTGGAGCCATCCCATCCACCATCCATCAAAGGGTTAAATTCCCTTCGGGAAATTGAATCATTTCAATATTGGCCGAACCGGAGATCATTCTACCGGTGGTGGTCAACATCCCAGAACTTGGCATCCCAGTGATAGACGTCTAGCACACGGAGGGTGATACACCATATCACAGTTTCAAGTTTAAAATTGTGAATTCCATTGCTAACCCTTACCCACTCACCGCCGAATATGTCATTCCCCTGGCTGAATGACTAATTCTGAACTACCGTACCGTGTTCCATGAGAAAGGTATGGTAGTAAAGCAAGCTCGTGCCAACGAGCGAAGATAGGGACCGGGATATCAACCGACGCCGGAAGAACAAGCCGCAAGGCTTAAAAAGAGGAGACCATTTTAGTGCACACCCATCAAGTTTGTAAAATCTGGGACAGTTTGTGGTGACACGATGACCTCTCTCGAGGATCACCTCAAGCAGCTCAAGCTAACAGAACACTCCAGCCAAGAGTCCATTTGGCCGCTAATACGATGGGTGAAGATCCTTAGAGCTTCAGAAGCACACCCAATGCAAGGGGCAAAACCCCCGGACCCATCAAATGAAGCTAGGGGCATGGAAGCAGGGCCACACACAGAGGACCCAAGACCAGAGGTGCCCATTACAAGACAAACAGACAATAGTGGGGAGGCACCCATCCCCACCAACAGCCATGGGGAGACACCCCCTTCATCACCTCAACAGCGCAAGGGGTAACAGCAGCCCCTCCATTGGATCGAAAAAAGGAAGTGGCCTTCCCTTGACTGGATAGACATCAGGATCCCACCATAATGTGGACCTGAGGAGTCTAAGGAACTACAACTTCTAAGCGAAGAGATCGAGTCAGACACTAACTTTAAACCCAGTCCAGCAGACATCATGGTCATCGGGACGGATGACTCACAGGTACAAACAAATCAGGGCAACAATATCGAAAGGGGGAAAGAAACGAACTGGTCGGCCATCCCCCTAATGATCGAATTGGCCAGTAAGCCATTCACGGATACCTGTCTAAAAAAAATGTCAATGTAAATAGAAGTTGGTATCCCGAATCAAGACAGGATCAATCATGGTTTGCAACACCATCCTGTTTGGGATCCCTTGGCGACACAAAATAAATAAATAATAAACTCTCAAAATACAAAAACAACAAATATTTCTAAAATCATAAAAACATCAAATATTTCTCAAAATCACAAAACATCAGAAAATCTTCCAAAACCAAAAACAATAGAAAACTTCAATGTGCCAAACATACCACACACAACACCAGAGTTTGAGGTTGACTCGTACGATTTTGATCTAGAGTTAGATTTCGAACTCATGGGTTTGGATGAAGCCCCGGATGAGGGAAATGATACAGCTCTCGAACTTGAGGATTCCCTCAAAAGTTTTGAAACAAAGGCTAACGTTGTGGCAGATGATTTCGAAGTTGTAAACTTGTGATTACTGGAACTCCCTAGGGAAGTGCACATCGGTAGATCATTGCCTCCGGAATACAAGCAGAGGATGATGGAATTCTTCAAGCCAAGGTTATCCAACTTTGCTTTCTCTTACGAAGACATGCAAGAGCTCGATGAAGAATTGGTGGTACACCACTTGCCAACAAAGTAGAACATGAAGCCTTGTCAAGAAGAAGCTCCAAAGAATGAAACCAGAATGGGCCCTGAAGGTTCGTGATGAAGTCATCAAGTAATACAATGTGGGGTTCCTGGTAGTCTCTAACTATCCAGAATGGCTCGCAAATATTGTATCAGTTCCAAAGAAGGATGATAAAGTCAAGATGTGCATTGACTTTGGGGACCTCAACAAAGCAAGTCCTAAAGACGATTTCCCTCTGTCTCACATCGATACACTGGTAGACAATACTGTTGACATAAGATCTTCTCATTCATGGACGGCTTCTCCGGTTACAATCAGATCAAGATGGTCGTCGAAGATCGTGAGAAGACTTCTTTCATCACACCATGGGGAACTTTCTGCTATCGGGTTATGCCCTTCAGGCTGAAGAACGCGGGAGCTACATATCAGCGAGAATGACTGCCTTGTTCCATGACATGATAAACAAGGAAATGACAGTCTATGTGGACGACATGATCGTTAAATCTTGCACGATCGAAAGACATTTTAAAGATCTTAAGAAGCTCTTCAACAGGCTAGAAAAGTTCAAGCTGCGCCTCAACCAGCAAAAGTGCGTCTTCAGCGTAACCAGAGGCAAATTGCTAGGCTTCATCGTCAGCGAAGATGGCATCCGAGTGGATGAGACCAAGACCAAAGAAATCATTGAGAAGCTGCCACCCAAAGAGATTCGGAGTTTCCTCGGAAGGATCCAGTACATCAGCCGATTCATTGCACAACTCACGCCTATTTGCGAGCCCATATTCAAGCTTTTAAGGAAGAGCTCGCCAGCAGAATGGAACGGTGACTGTCAAACGGCTTTCAATAAGATCAAGAAGTATCTGTAAAACCCTCCAGTGCTTATGTTGCCTACACCAGGTAGGCCACTACTGCTGTACATTTCTGTCGCAGCGGAAGCAATCAGATGCGTCCTCGGCCAACACGACGATACATGAAGAAAGGAGCAAGCGATCTACTATCTAAGCCGAAGGTTTACAAGCTTCGAATCCAAATATTCTAGCTTAGAAAAAATGTGTCTCACCCTGGTCTGGACGACACAACAGCTAAGACAATACATGATCGCCCACCCAATCCTTCTGCTCATTCACATGGACCTGTTAAAGTACTTGTTTAAAAAACCAACACTAACAGGGAGAATAAAAAAATGGCAACTGCTGCTTTCTAAGTTCGACATCACCTATATCACTCAAAAAGCAATCAAGGGGCAAACACTGGCTGACCACTTAACAACACACTCTCTGCCTGATTATTAACCACTAAAGACCTTCTTCCCTGACATGGACATCCTCCTGATTGAGGAATAAGAAGAAGGAAAGGCAGGGGAGATGGAGCCGCGAACTTAAAAGGAAGTGGAGTAGGAGCAATACTCTACTCTCCCGACGACCTCCCAATTCCCATCTCCAGGAGATTGGCATTCCATTGCACCAACCAAGTGGCTGAATATGAAGCATGTATTGCTGGTCTAAGAGAAGCCATCACCCTCAATGTGAAGAGATTACCAGTCTTCGGAGACTCACAACTCATCATCAATCAAACAAATGGTGATTAGAAGACCAAAGATGAAAAGTTGATCCCTTATCACGTCTATCTGGAAAATCTAACTGAGGAATTTGAAGAGATCACATTCTCTTACATGCCCCGAGCCAAGAACCAATTTGCGGATGCTCTGGCTACCCTCGCTTCAATGTTGGAGATCCCGAGAGGAATTGTTGAATGAGAACTCATCGTCGAACTCCAGGAGGAAACCATGTTCTGCCTGCAGATCGACGAAGCTGAAACCTCCTTGAAGTATTAGCCATGGTACACAGACATCAAGGAATATCTCGAGCATCAGAAGTACCCGGAAGGAGTGGCATCAACCAATCGTTGCACTATCCAACAACAAGCGGCCCAGTTCACGATTACTGGGGGCACTCTCTACAAGCAATCCGTCAACCAAGTCCTTCTCTGCTGCGTGGATGAAACGGAAGTTGCTCAAATCATGTCAGAAATCAACGAAGGACTATGTGGCCCACACATGAATGGACATATGATGGTAAAGAAAATCCTACAACTCGGTTATTATTGGCTAACGATGGAGACGGATTGCTACAAACACGTCAAGAAGTGCATCAAGTGTTAGGAGAACGCGAACCAGATCCACATGCTTGCTTCTGAGCTATACAACCTGACGACACCATGGCCCTTCTCTATATGAGGACTTGACATCGTCGGCAAAGTCAACCCCAAAGCTTCAAATGAGCATGAATACATTCTGGTGGCAATAGACTACTTCACCTAATGGATAGAGGTAGCATCCTACACCACCATTGCCGCATGTCACGTGATAAAGTTCATGAAGAACAATATCATTAGCCGATACGGGATTCCTCAAGCCATCATTACAGACAATAGGACTTTGTTCGTCAATAAAAGGATGGTCGATTTCCTCAGCAAATTCAAGATCAAGCGTCATCGGTCAAGCGCCTACCGTCCTCAAATGAATGGTGGGGTCAAAGCTGCAAACAAGACTATCATCTGCATATTGGAGAAAATGGTTAAAACGTATCGCGATTGGTCGGAAATGCTCCCATACGCACTCTGGGCTTATCGGACGTCGGTACGATCTGCTACAGGCGCTACTCCATATGAACTCGCATACTGAATGGAAGCAATATTGCCAGTCAAAATTGAAATCCCATCACTCTGAGTATTGCTGGAAAGTAAAGTCGAGGAAGGCGACAAGCAAGATACGATCAATTGCATCTGACAGATGAAAAGCGCATGCATGTACTAAGCTACTCGCAATGCTACCAAAGAAGGATCGTACGGGGCAACAACAAGAGGGTCCGAAAGAGGAGCTTCAAAGTCGGTGACATGGTCATGAAATGTATCATACCACCACATCTACCAGATCTCAGAGGAAAGTTTAAACCCTCGTGGGAAGGACCGCTGATCATTCGAGAGGTACTTCTAGGAGGTGCCCTCCGGCTCACTAGTCTGAGAGGAAAAGATCTTTCCGAGCCTATTAACGCCGACAATGTGAAAATCTATCACATGTAACCACACCTAACTTTGTCAATGGTTACAATCGTTAAGCTGAGATTAACGAAAACAAAAAAGAAGAAAATTAGTTCCCCTACAAAAAGAATACAAAAAAGAAAAAAAGAAAAACTCCCATAAAAAGAATGCAAAAAAAAAAAAGAAAGGGAGAGAAAAACTCCAACAGAAAAAGACAGAAAACTCAAAAAGAATTCAAAAGGAGAGAAGAAAATAAGGTAATCCTATATCCCCCAAAATATTCTGACTAACATAGAACAACTTGTGATTGTAATCAAAGACAATGACAAAAAGGTAACCAGTCGTGTAAGGACCGTATCCTAGTCCGTACCATTTCGTAGACTTCCGCGACCCTCCCTGTCAAATTTCAATAACCCGCGACCAGTAATCGGCCTTTGCGCGCGACCGTAAGTCGTATCCCGTAGATTTGAGTTGGCTTAACCCGAGACTTGTACCTTAGCAACCGCGTCGTCACCGCGGTTCCAACGCCAGGTGTGACGCCCCGTCACTGTGGGCGGACACACGTGGGCTGGCGCACATGTGGGCGGGCCCCAAGGTTGCTGGCAGGCTACTGTGCTGGTAGGCTACTGTGCACACAGTGAATGTGAAACTTTGTCCCACATCGAAAGTGTCATCTGAAGTTGTGGTGGTTATATGTGGAGTTGTCACCCTATATTGTATGAGGCCTTTTGGGCGTGACCCTGAGAACAAAACCGTGCTGGCTGTGCCCATAGCAGATAATATCATACGGTGTGGGCGTGGGCTATTATAAATGATATCAGAGCCGAGGACGGCTCTGCCCTCAGTGGGGGATATTGTGAAGCCCCGTCACTATGGCCACATGTGGGCGGCCATATGTAGGCGAGCGCACATGTAGGCGGGCCCTAAGGTGGCTGGCAGGTAGGCTACTATGCACACAGTGAATGTGAAACTTTGTCCCACATCGGAAGTGTCGTCTGAAGTTGTGGTGGTTATATGTGGAGTTGTCACCCTATACTGTATGAGGCCTTTTGGGGGTGACCCCGAGAACAAAATTGTGGAGGCTGTGCCTAGAGCGGATAATATCATACAGTGTGGGTGTGGGCTGTTACACTAGGTCTCACGCACCGATACGATACCCAGGCCAGGAGTTGTGAGCCTGTGTATATTTCGAGGAAACGCCGCGCATTTGCAAAACTCAAGAAAATCTCTTCCAAACATCACATCGATCAATCAAGTACAAGCAAGTACAACACCCATACCACTCCTACCAACAAGGCATGACAACCCATATCTCTCCCATCGAAAGTCAACTCACTCTCTCTCTCCACCCATTCCTTCCTTACACCCATCACCATCCATCACTCTTTCTCTCTCTCTCTCTCTCATTTCTCTCTTCACTCCCAAGCAAACTAAGAGTGTGGATGTCCAAGCTAAGGAGAGAAAAGAGAGGAGCCTAGTGTGGCCCACTTCCTACCACTCAATCTCCCATCCTAGCCATCCAACCTTCATCGACTTTCATCAAAGGGAAAGCCAAGGAGTTTCGGAGTCCAAGGAGACAAGAAGGAGCGAAATCGGGGGTATTTATAAGCTTAGATTTGTGTTTTAATGATGGGCCAAGTGGGGCCTACCGATTGATGGTATGGATCCTATTTGGGACCCATTTTGATGTACGTATTGTGATCATAAGAGGGGCCCATAGTGGCAGGTCCCTCCACTACACCGTCTCTCTCTCTCTCTCTCTCTCTCTCTCTCTCTCTCTCTCTCTTTCCTGTGTTGTGGACCCCACTGTAATGTATATATCCATGTTGTCTAGCTGTGGGCCGCCCACTATCCAGCAGCAGCGGCCCACCTTGCTACTGACCGACCCAGATGAAGGAAAACACTAATAGTAGCTTGGTCCTTATGTGGGGTAGCCCACATACGTGGACCCCACCTTGTTGTATGTGATCAATATCCACTGTCCATTTGGACAGGTCATTTCCAGGCATGGGATCAGAACTGGATAGATCCAACGGACGGCCCAGCAGTAGGAATTGCTAGCCGCTGGGCCACCGTGATGTGTTTGTCCATCCATCAGGCCCATTGTAATGTTATTTTCCCTCCATCTGAGGACCATGGGCCCCACCTCGTGGCATGTACATGTGTTGTATCCACACCGTCTATCCTATTTCCAGATCATTTAGGCCTGGGCCTAAGGTCTAGATAGACCAATAGCAGGCACCGTCCAACATCCAGGCAGTCCATCCAACGCACTTGGACGCTGGATATTATATATATATATATATATATATATATATATATATATATATATATATATATATTATATATATATATTAATATTGTGGTGGGCCCCATGTGGGACCCACCTGCCGTAGAAGCAGGTTAGCTGGTGTATCTCACATCAGCCATTAGTCGTTGCATGGACGTCAGCACGTCCTGTGGCCTGATCCCGAGGGATGTGTTATATCCAACCGTCCATTTGACGGTGGACCCCACTTATGATGTATATGCTTTAATCCATGCCATCCACCATTAAGGAGTCTGGACAGTGGAGCCTAATAAGATGTATGTATAGCTGATGGGCCACACGTGGGACCCACCATGCGTACGTCTCTCAGCCATCCATCTATTTGGACGTGGTGCCCGCCCACACATGTGACACGTGTGGGATGGGACCCACCTTGGTGTATATTCTAAATCCACCGTCCGTCCAGTATGTTGGACGATGGACTCCTCTTTGGTGTATGTGTTTCTTAATCGTCCATCTGATATGAGGTGTGGGCCCACCCCACACGTGTGACACGTGTGGGCAGGTGGGACCCACCTTGATTTATGTATTTTATCCATGTCGTCCACCTAGTGGGATGCACCATTGTCCGCTAAGGGCTCGCCTTACTGCCCGTTTTCAGGTTGGCCTAGACGGAAGGTAAAACACTAATATCGGCTTAATTGGGAGTGGGGCGGCCCACCCATCCGTGGACCACACCGTGATGTATGTGCAGCATCCACGTCGTCCGTCCAATAGCCTAAACTGACCGTCCAGCGGTCTGGATGAAGGGAGAATATTGTGGTGGGCCCCATGTGGGACCCACCTTAATCAATCAAGTACAAGTAAGTACAACACCCATACCTCTGCTACCAACAAGGCATGGCAACCCATACCTCTCTCATCCAAAGTCAACTCTCTCTCTCTCCACCCATTCCTTCCTTACACCCATCACCATCCATCTCTCTCTCTCTCTCTCTCATTTCTCTATTCACTCCCAAGCAACCTAAGAGTGTGGACGTCTAAGCTAAGGAGAGAAAAGAGAGGAGCCTAGTGTGGCCCACTTCCTACCACCCAATCTCCCATCCTAGCCATCCAACCTTCATCAACTTCAATCAAAGGGAAAGCCAAGGAGTTTCGGAGTCCAAGGAGACAAGAAGGAGCGAAATCGGTGGGTATTTATATGCTTAGATTTGTGTTTTGATGATGGGCCAAGTGGGGCCTACCGATTGATGGTATGGATCCTATTTGGGACCCATTTTGATGTATGTATTGTGATCATAAGAGGGGCCCATAGTGGCGGGTCCCTCCACTACACAGTCCTCTCTCTCTCTCTCTCTCTCTCTCTCTCTCTCTCTCTCTTCTCTCTCTCTCTCTCTCTTTCCTATGTTGTAGACCCCACTGTAATGTATATATCCATGTTGTCTAGCTGTGGGCCGCCCACTATCCAGCAGCAGCAGCCCACCTTGTTGTTGACTGACCTAGATGAAGGAAAACACTAATAGCAGTTTAGTCCTTATGTGGGGTGGCCCACATACGTGGACCCCACCTTGCTGTATGTGATCAATATCCACCGTCCATTTGGATAGGTCATTTCCAGGCATGGGATCAGAACTGGATAGATCCAACGGACGGCCCAGCAGTAGGAATTGTTGGCCGCTGGGCCACCATGATGTGTCTGTCCATCCATCAGGCCCATTGTAATGTTATTTTCCCCCATCTGAGGACCATGGGCCCCACCTTGTGGCACGTACATGTGTTGTATCCACACCGTCTATCATATTTCCAGATCATTTAGGCCTGGGCCCAAGGTCTAGATAGACCAGTAGCAGGCACCGTCCAGCATCCAGGCCGTCCATCCAACACACTTGGACGCTGGATATATATTATATTATATTATATATATATAATACAATACAATATAATATAATATAATATAATATAATATAATATAATATAATATAATAATATTGTGGTGGGCCCCATGTGAGACCCACCTACTGTAGAAGCAGGTTAGCTGGTGTATCTCACATCAGCCATTAGCTGTTGCATGGACATCAACACGTCCTGTGGGTTAATCCCGAGGGATGTGTTATATCCAACCGTCCATTTGACGGTGGACCCCACCTATGATGTATATGCTTCAATCCATGCCATCCACCATCCAGGGGTCTGGACGGTGGAGCCTAATATGATGTATATATAGCTGGTGGGCCACACGTGGGACCCACCATGCATGCGTCTCTCCAGCCGTTCTTCTATTTGGACGTGGTGCCCACCCCACACGTGTGACATGTGTGGGATGGGACCCACCTTGGTGTATATTCTAAATCCACCGTCTGTCCAGTTTGCTAGATGATGGACTCCTCTTTGGTGTATGTGTTTCTCAATCGTCCATCTAATATGAGGTGTGGGCCCACCCCACACGTGTGACATGTGTGGGTATGTGGGACCCACCTTGATTTATGTATTTTATCCATGTTGTCCACCTAGTGGGATGCACCACTGTCCGCTAAGGGCCTGCCTTGCTGCCCATTTTCGGGTGGGCCTAGACGGAAGGTAAAACACTAATATTGGCTTAGTTGGGAGTGGGGCGGCCCACCCATCTGTGGACCACACCGTGATGTATGTGCAGCATCCACGTCGTCCGTCCAACGACCTGGACTGACCGTCAGCGGTCTGGATGAAGGGAGAATATATATAAACCACCATGATTTATGTATTTATTTCATCGTCCACCTGACTAAACGGTGGGACCCATTCCACACGGGTGGAGTCCATCACCGTCCAGTAGGGACGGTGGAACCCACCATGATGTATTTACCTTTCATCCTCACCGTCCAACTAGGACGGTGGGACCCACCAGATTTATATATTTTATTCTCACTGTCCGTCCAGGACGTGGCCCACCCCACACGTGTGGGTGGGACCCTCCTTGATGTATATATTTTATATTCACACAGTCCATTTGGATGATGTGATACATGTGTGATATGGGTTTTATCCCAGCCGTTTGTCCGTTCTGGATGGGCGAGACCCACCTTGATGTATTTATTCTATATCCACTCCATCCATGTTGTCCGTTTTGCTAGACAGGTAGGACCCCCACCTTGAATGTATGTGCTTCATCCCTATGAGGGACACCGTGATGTATGTATTGTATATCTATGTCATCCGTTTGTGCGGCCCGCAGTGATGTATGTATGTCGTCCATTTGTGTGGCCCACCATGTTGTATGTATGCTGTCCATTTGTGTGGCCCACCATGATGTATGTGATTATAATCATGCTTAATATACTTCATGATACATGCCCATACGCATCATTCACATGCTTGTTATGAGGAGTGATTGAGCATAACATGTGCCATTAGGCTGATTGTTTATGGGACTCCTTAAGAGACAGAGTTGCCCCACATGAGCGTGCGGTACGCGCAGGTTTGATGCATGAGTGGATGGTATGGCTCATGCGTCTCCCATTTTTTTAATATAATCATTTGGCGCCCTAGCGACATCAGGGCTACAGCCTCCACAGGCATATCATGGATGGCCAGACGGGGCACCGAAAATATTTGGTTTGAGCATATGGGCACCTTGGATGTCCATGGGTGAAAGTCCCTAAACTCCCGTGGCTAGGGGATGCTTCAACGTGTAGACCGAGTGGATATACATGAGCGCTATAGTGTCGAATACCAGTAGGCCACATCTCCCACTGTGTCGTGGTCGGTTGGAAGGGGTGTGGCCTTATCCGTCCGAATGAGGGGGTTGTAAGCTAGGCTAAGTTTGACCAGCTCCCAAATGGGTCCACTATCGAAGAGCCGAGTAGGCATTAGTATACTATTGGCAGGCGGGTAGTGAGGTCTTTTCCACTTGCATGGCTGTGCAGCTAGGGAGGCGGCAGTCAGTGTAGAGTGTACTAGACCCCGGTGATGATCCCAAAGATGCACAGTACTGATATGTGGACTTATTGAGCAGGAGTTGTATACTCATCATTTTACTCATTCACTATCCACTCGGGCTGGTGGTGCGCAGCTAATTGTTATGTGTACCTTCGCAACGACCAAGATTTTAGTTGGGCGCGCGACCAACCTGAGATCAGGAGTTTACCACATTGAGTCTATCTATCCAAATTTAGGTGTGAGACTGGTTTGGATAGAAGTCCCTTGTGATGGACCCTATAGACTGCGATACTACGTACAATTATCTTAACTTCACACTCCGGCTTGGTTATTTCATTCGCACCGCATATTGCATTACATCTGCGGCATACGACATTTTTGGTTGCTATGTTTCTGCATTTATATGGCCTGGATGAGGTTGACGGTATTCGTGGACTCGTCAGGATTTGCATATTGCATTAAATCCTCAATATACGATGTTTGGCTTACTATGTCTCCGCATTGCATAGCTGATCTACATTGCTTCCTCAGTATATAATATTGTCTTATTATGTTTTTGCATCGCATAGCCTGGATAAGGCTAATGATATTTATGGACTTACCAGCATGTTTCCGCATTGCTCTGATATTATATACTTGACACTTACCTTGATCACACACTTTCACCACCCTTTAAGCTTTCTATAAGCTTATGCATGATAGAAGCGTGCAGCTGTCTTCTAGAGCTTTAATTTTTGATATATGTATTTCCCTTTCAACATTGTATTCAACTATTTATATTAGTGGATATGTGATGATGATGTTGCCTTTGTGATTTGGGTAAACATGTGGTTATACTTCTTATGAGATAAATGTACGTTAAAAAATAATCCTCCTTGTAGGATTCCATGATCGGAATCTGGCGTATGGGCGCCAGGAGCCGAGAACGGGGTACTACGGAGGCTGTCGGCACTGGTTTCGGTGATTGGGAATTTTGTGAGCCCGGCTTCCGAGTTTGGGGCGTGACAAGTCGGCCGGCTATGAAGGAAGTCTCTCCGTCTCTCTCAGCGCTACTAAAATTTTTTTTAAAAAAAAAACAAAAGGAAAAAAGCATGCCTAATCAAAAAGGGCGAGTTAAAAACCCGAAAGGGTGGCTTGAGTAAAAATAGCAGGCATGTGGCGGACTTAGTGAAAACCTGAAGAGACACCAAGGGAAAAATAAAAAAAGCACTGCTGTCAAGGGACAGGCAAGAACAAAAACTAGAGATGTAGTGAAAATCAGAAAAGACGCTACGGGCAAAACTGATGGGAAGCCAGTCGTAGTGAAAACCTGAAAGGGCGCTATGGGCAAAAACAGCAAAAATAAAACAAAAACAAAAATAAAAGTGCAGGTATAGAAGAAGCCAAGGCGACATGCAAAACGAAGAGATGCAAGGAAAGGACTGATCCTAGATCAGTATTCTATCAGACTCTGCCCAAATCCAAGGGGCACGATCCCAAATGCACGCTCTCAAGGAACCAAGATCTCTAGCACATAATCTAGATTACTGAACACAACGTGGGCTGAGCCCAATATTCTAATCCCAATCATCCAAAGCACAAATCCAAACACAAGCAAACACGGACAAATTTGGCACAGACAAAAATTCTCATTCCTCCTTTACAAGTACATTGTTTTCCTTCTTTACAAGAACAAAAATAAAAACATACATGCATATACAAGACAAGCAGCCAACGAAGCTAGGGATCACAAGGTAATCCTCTACCCTATCCCTCATATATCGACAGCCTCTGCCTGAGTCCCTCTACCTCCATGCGCAGGTAGAAGACTTTGTCTCTCTAGACGGTGCGGCGCGATCATGCTCTCATCATATCGTCGCCCCACCGCCAGACGACGGGCCATATCCTCGCAGGCGTGACGGAGCACTGCAAGCTCGGAGATAAGATGGCCATGAGTGGCTAACAAAAACGATGGGTCAACTAAGGGCCTCTCTTCGAACGCTTCAAAGGAGTCATCAACCCCTGAAGAAGACGAAGTAAAATCCCCAAGGATGTCCCTATTAGCCTCATTCCTACCGCGACGAGGCATGCTGCATGATTAAAACGTTTACAGGTAAGTATCCTTCTCACTTCTATGAAATAAACATTCTATAAGAGGGATACACATTGTGAATGGGCTACTAAAGGCCCATCTGAAGGCCCAAAAGGCCCAAAGTCAAAGCCCCCAGAGGCCCACATCTCAAAGCCCACAAGTTCAAAGCCCACAAGGCCCATATGTCAAAAGCCCACCAAGCCTATTGTCCAAAGGCCCATGGTTTAAGGCCCATGTTTTAAAGCCCATTTCGTAGGCCCACATATCCAAAGTAAGGCCCACTTCACAAGTCCAATTTCAAGGCCCATGGTCCTAGGCCCACATGTCCAAATCAGGCCCATGTTCCCCAATCCATGATATAGGGCCCAGTTGAGAAATCCCATCCATACACGAAACCAAAAATCAAGCTAAGGTGTGTGATCCACTCCACAAATGATGGCCCACCATCAAGATCCATACTGTTGGAAGATCTAAGTGGACTACGAGTCATCCATTCAGGCCTACCATTTCATGATCTAGACCTCCCTCTTCAAAAACAAAGGGAGAAAAAGAAAAGAAAATACAATAAATCATGGTTAAAGCCCCATTAATTCATTAGTGTAGGCAACATGACTGCTTGATATCTGTTTAAAATTCTACAATAAAAGCCGGACGACGACGCCCTCCCGCGAGATCGAATGGATGTTTCAAAAACCCCAAAAATATTTTCAATAAAAACCAATAGCCCAGCCAGCTCATCAGTGGGGGCAACGCGACTATTTACTTAACTTGTACAAATAAAAATTGAACGACGATGCCCACCTGCAAGATCGAACGGATATTTTCCAAAAAAACCTGAAAATATTTTCAAATAAAATCCCCAAGGAGTCTAGTTCCAAAGAGGATAGTTTTTCAAACAAAAGATTTTCAAAAAAACGCACACGATGCGCAGTATACTGAGGAATCTTCCATATTTTCTAGTTACGGTCAGTGGAAACAACAAAATAAGATTCGATCCCTTCCGATTTCCCTAAGGACGATTGAATCCGTATATGATACAAGTACGGTTGGCCCGATCTCCATATCTGGACAATCGTACGAGACGAATGTGAGTGAAAATGATTTAATCTATCTCTGGAAAGAATAATCAAACTCAAAGTAATGACAATCCATTGTAACCAAAGTATCAGAATCAACAGACTGCATGACAAAAGATTATGTGCACATACCTAGTCCGGGATGTTCGAAAAGTTTGATTGAGTACCAGTCGGAGTAGTGACTTCCCTGTAAGGCTGCATCGACGCGCAGGGCAGTTAATCACTTTGATGATCAAACATAACGAATACTCCTAAGGTGATTTCATAGCAAAGGAATCGACAAATCTAAACAGTACGGGAATCCTCGTAAAGTCGCATCGAGGCGTAGAGGCCCTACATTTTAGACTTACTCTCCAATGTTATTAACAATCTGACGTGAAAGGGTTGTGATTGGTGACCCGTAATGCTGCATTGACGCGCAGGGACAATCACAACGTTTTCCTCAACCCTCATGACATTTGTGAGTCATCTCTTTTCCAAATAATCAACCAACAATGATACAATGACAGGTAACAGATTCGAGCCACTATCTTTTTTTACCAGAAGGGTGGGGTGTCCACTCACTTTGGCGCTCGGTTGCTCCTAACCTCGACCAAAGAGGGGCATCGTAGACACCCCACTCAGGCTAGTATCTTGAGAAAGCTAAGACAATCCGGGAACCATGATCATATCCTAAACCAAGCCCTAATCCCAGCTTAAACCCTAATCCGAACCATAAACCAAAAAACTAGCCTAACCCTAACCCAACCTAACCTTAACCCAAACCTCAGCCTAAACCCTAAACATAGCCTAACTACAGCTTAAACCCTAATCCTAACCTAAGCTATCACGAGCCGTCATTCAAGCCAAAGCATACCCAAATCTTCACCCACAATCAATTCATTTTTCGAGCCACTTCACATCATGATTGAGCTAATTTTGAGACATTTTCAAGCCAAATATCCAAAACGGACTTTGTTCTACTCTCAGGACACAAAAAAGGGCCCACCGGCCAAAATTCAGGAGAAACTATACCCAAGCGGTAATCCGATTACCGCTTGCTCTTAAAAAATGTGTGCAAAGCCAGGTGGATGAGTTTTGGACCAAACACAGCCCGGGCGGTAGTTGGACTACTACGGCCGGTAATCCGACTGCCGCTCCAGAAACAGACAGTTGTCTCCTCTGAGCAACAACTGTCTCTCTTCCCAAAGTTAACTTTCATACTTATTTACCATTTTACCAACCTCTAAGAGCCAATGAGAGCATGCCACATGACATTCCTCTCTTCTCAACCAATTCAAAGCTGTCATGTCAGCTTTTATCCCTCTCAAACTCAGCAATTATAGAAATGCCATCAGAAAAGACTATAAATAACTCTCTTCTCTTCACATTTCAAACACAACTTCTCATTTCCAAAATCCAAGTGAGAGAGAGAGAGAGAGGAAGAGGGTGAGGGTGAGAAGGAGCTCCCAAGCCTTCAAAATCAGATTTTTCAACTACCCCTTAGCCTCATCCGAACCATCTCAACCCCTTAGTCTAGCCCGGATTGATCATGGTGCAATCTATGTCTTAGCCTACTCAAGATCAAGCCAAAGATCTTTTCATTTTGTTTATATACAAGCATTCATCATAACATCTCTTACCTTCTCAACCCCCCTGCTTCTCTTGATCTCTAGTGAACATATGCTCTATGACTTGTCATAGTCAGATCCTGTCACATCAGAAATTCCTAGCGATCTAGTCCACTTTTCTTTACCTTTTTGCATAAGTATCATCACATCCGTCTTCTAGACACATCATTGGATGTATGCTCTGTGGCTTGCCAAAATCTCGGATCTTACTGCATCAGAAATTCACGTGTGCTTAGTCCTACTTAGACTACGTCATTCATCCCTTAAGATTTCATTACCACGCCAATTATAGACCGTACATTCGTACGGGTAGAGAGGGTGCCTAACACCTTCCCTCTTTGTAACCGAGGTCCCTTACTCGGAATCCTAGATCGCAAATTAAGAGTCAATCTAAGGTAGGAGGATCTTCAGATTTCTCCAACCTTACAGATTTTGTGGGTTCTAGTTGACTGTGGGATTTTGAGTTTAAGTGGCTAGGGGCGACTCCAAACCGACAATCAAGGTTACATACCCCACATCAAACACCCCAACAAAAACGAACAAAAGCGAGAATGCCAAAGAGCGTGGGCGCCAGTTGCCCAGCGTTCATAGAGATTCAACCCACTCACATTACCTTGGTTACGCTAAAGGATCATTGTATGTAAGGAAATTGATTGTGAAGCTGAAGCATCAAGGCAAATAGAGCATCGTGATCAGGGGAGCATCCAGGAGCTGATTGAAGCACAACAAAGCAGAGATCAGGAAACCCACAAGCTGCAATAAGAAGGGCTCACCCACTTACAAGTAAGTATAAGAGTCTAAAGAGTCTGAAACCTCTTCCTTGTGTAAGATTTGGTTTCAGAGTTTGTTTTTCAAACTCGCTAAGACCTTTTATAGGCCTCTGACTGGAAAATATGTATAGTGTCCTTGTGTAAGACCTAATGCCTTGTGTAGGTATGTGTGATTGCCTTGTGTAGGCTTGAATGATTGTCTTATGTAGGCAATACCTTGTGTAGGTTGTAAAGGTTTGAGGTAAACCTGATTTAAAACATTTTTCATAGTAGAATCTGACACACTCTAGGAGAGAGTGAGTCCGTCGGGAGTGGAGTAGGCACATAGCTAAACCACTATACATACTTGTGTTTGGGATTGACATTTGTGCATCTGTTTAATTCATGCTTATATGTTTGAATGCTAAGATATGTATGCATGATAAGATGAATGCTTAGGATTAATAAGCAGCATATTACATTTACACATGTTCACCATGATATAGACTAGTTGCTTGATTGATATATCTTTAGAAGTCTATGAGATTGGATCCTCTATTGGCTTGGAAGCCTTTAGTTAGATTGCTTCGCTTAGTTTAACTGAAGATTAGTTTAAGCTATGTAATAAGGATTTTAAATTGGCATAATTATTGAAAAGTCCTATTCACCCCCCTCTAGGACCTTAGTCATACATTCATACTTCAATAGCAATGGTCTAAACTGTAATTTCAGGGGTATCATCATACCACATGTATAGTGGATTAATAACATAGTGACACTTTTGTCACACATTTAAAAAAAGAGCTACTCTCTCGTCTTGAAAGAAAAAGAAAAAGTACTTCACTCTTATTATAATTGAATCATAACAAATTTTTAAATTTTCAAAACACACCAAAAATGCATATTTTAAATATCCCCTATTTTATTTACCTCCGAATTTATGTCACCGTATGATCGACTTAGTCTAAATCTTCATAAATCCCTTCAAATACACTGTAAATGCAAGGTGTCGAATGACCCCTTAGGGCATGTTTGGTCCGTGGAATTGAATGGTATTGAATTGTATTAGATGGGATTAACATCATTATTTGCACAATGATTACATGTCTGGAAATATCATGGTATTGTAGTCATCTAATCCCATGTTTGGGATAAATTTTTTGCCACGGACTGGATTAAGAAAAATTATGTTTGGTGGACCAAGGAATTGTAATCAACAGACCAAATTCATAGTGGATGTCGTTCACTTGTATGCATATATAATCGGAATGTCACGTGTAAACAGTGTATATAGATGGATGACATGGATAAACACATGCATCAATGTGGGGCCCATGTATGTAGTGGATTTTAAAATCCACAAAACTCCTACATGGACCAAATGCAATTCCATGGGACTAAATGCAATTCCATCCCACCTAATCCCAACCTCTCCATCCTCTCAAATGTTGGATAGAATTGCACGGGATCAAATGCAATTCTATCCCACCTAATCCCATCACCTGCGCCAAATGCCCTCTTAGGGCCAGTTTGGGACGTTGTGTTAGACTGGATTAGATGGAATGGAATTACATATAATCTTATCATAGCTTTTGTCGGTGATTGTCGTGGATTTGCAATGGATTTGAAAAGGCAAGGATGTCACCTAATCTTGTTTGGAAACCCCGGAATTTACTGTGTAATGTTAAAGTTGCGTAGTGAGCGTGTTTGGTATACGGCCGCATGGGAGGGTCGTGGATTAGCTACTGAGCAGTTGAATGGCCACACTCGCCACGTAAGTGACGTCACCAAGTTCTGTGGGTCCCATCACGATGTATGTTTTGCATCCGCACCCACCATCCATTTGGAGAGATCATTTTAGCACATTATCCAAAGAATGAGTCAGTTCTAAATCTCGAGTGGACCACACCACAAAGAACAGTGGAGAGAGTGACACCCACCATTAAAAACTTTTGAGGGTCACAAAAGTTTTTGATCATGTTTTGCATCCGCACCCACCATCCATAAAAGTTTTTTCCCTTCTTTAGTGTCTGTGTTAACTTATTTACAGGTTGGATCTGTAGATAAACGTCCCGTTGGACCTTAGTAAGGTTTCAACGGTGGGCGTCACTCTCTCCACTATTTTATGTAGTGTGGTCCATTAAAGCTTTACATTTGCCTCATTCTTTAAATCATGCCTTAAAATCATCTATACAAATGATCAACGGTGTGGATGTAACACATACATTATAGTTGGACCAACGTTACTTGGTAACGTTACTTCAACAACAGCTAAAGTTCGTTGGAGCTTTCCAGTCCTTGTACCTCAGGGTGTGGCCCACTTGAGATGAGGATCGATTGTATTTTTGGGTTCTACGGCTAAACTAGTGTGGAGAAATGGATGGACGGCTTGGATGAAACATATGCATCATGTTAGGACCCTGCCCACGAGTGGAGGCCCCACCCTTCCCCTGTAACTCACCGGGTGGGATTTGGAAAATAAAAAGAGGGATAGTGAAATCCTGCTAACACCGCCCGGCCTAGGCGCGAAACGCAAAATAATTTTCATCCTCGTAGCTAGCATACTTCTAGGAATGGCAACACCATCTATTATATGGAATTGTGAATACAATCCCTCTAATACCATCTTAATACAGAGACAGGCCCGAGTATCAACCTAATCCAAAACTCAGGTGGGACACATCACAGGGCGAAATGTACAAGCACGCGTACATCCATCGTGTTGGCTGGGCGCACAATCTGAACAGTCCAGAATGAACACACGCCATGGTGGGTCCCACAGTTCGAACGCGCAGTGGATTGACGTGTGGAATCGCACGCGAACCAAACCCAAAATAGCCATAAAGTAACTGAAAGCGAAAGGACCAGCAACTACAATAGAATGTTCCATTTGGGCAAGGATGCAATTTTAACTAAATACTGAGGACATTAATGTAATATAACCGACCAAAGCCAGCTATAAAACACCCACAACAGCCTTACCTCTTTTTAGTCTGCATTTCCCAACACCGTCCGATCAAAGGGCCATGACGACGAGACACAACACCTCACAATCCTCTTCTCCGACGCCCACCACCCAAGTTCGCACGTGCATGTGCTCTCCCACCACACATCCCGGGTCCTTCCGTTGCAGCCTACACAGGAACACCCACAAGAGTTCAATTCGCCCCCCTGCGCATGTTAGCACGAGCCGCATGAAGCGCTTGGAATCAACGGTCATCAAAGATGCAAAGCTCCTGAAGGCCTTCCTTTTGCAACTGATCAGACCGTCGAGCCATGATCTTCACAGGAAGAGGAATTTCCAAGCCAAGCCCACCAGGTTTTGTTTGATGAACAGTAATGATAATCATGGGGTAGCCGTTCTTTGATGCCGGGCGTTTCGTGAATAGTATTGAGTATCTATGTATAGTTATGAGTACAAGAATACATGAAAATACGATTTTCATGTATAGAGGAATCAGATGCTTAGATATGTTGAGAAATTTTCGTATATGCCTTCTACATCGATTCTTTTTCTTCTTCTTCACAAAAAGATTTAGGCAGATCGCACGTGCCAAGGAGGCACTCATGTCAGAGATCATAACCAATCATATGCTTCGGTCTTTCGTGGCATTGATGTAGAGCGGGTCGCAGACAATTACATGGCAAAGATGGATCAGAAAAGGCCCAGTCGGCGACAGAAGTGATCTGGACCATCAGACCTTAAATCAGGCGTATCTCGCAATCCGGGATGAGTTAGCGGACGAAAAAATATATGATTTTGGGGTAGAACGAGCTACTTTAGCCAACCAACCCAGCTACGCCGGGTTGCGACGCTCGGAATTGCGAGAAACCCCTGATTTCACGGTCGTTTCCCTGTTTCAATTTCGTTTTTACTATAAATAGTAAGTTTTAGTTTGCTTATAACTCTTATCCGTCGGGCTTTAGGAGTTGCGCCCAACGTGAAAAGAGCTTAGAATAATTAGGAGAACAGGTTGGCGAAGCCAAATAGGACACTTACTATTTTTGGCCGAAAACCTTGCGCACTAGTAGACATCACGACCGTCTATAAATAGTAAGTTTACTATTTATAGTAAGTCGCGAATTCTAGGAGTCCTAGTTGTAGTTTGATTCTAATTTCTTTCCCATTGCTTAGTACCCTTATTTAAAGGGTTGTGAACTCGTTTTTATGACATAATTAATCTATTTCGAATTTATTTAGAATTTATTTCTATTTTCTGCTCTCTTTTCTCGTGGATTCGAGAAGTCTCTGTGAGGAGTCCAGAGAAGTTCCGTGGATTCGGAATATTTATCCTCTTGAGGAAGACGGTGCTCGACCTCACGTCCTCCCCTGCGTCAGTTTGGTATCAAAGCGAGGTTTCTCCTCGGGTCGATGGCTTCTAACGACGGGTCGGGCAACAATCCCATGGCGGTGCTCCAGGAAATTTTCCTTTAACGGCGGCAACTTTCCAAGCAGCGCAGCAAGAGAATCGGCAAGCCATGCAAGGGCTGCAGGCTTCCATGGACCGCATAGCGAATCTCTTAGCAGAAACCCTAGGGCAACTCCGTGTTCCTGGTGGTAATCCTCCACCACAAATTGCTGAAACTCGTAATCGCCCTGATCGCAGGATAATCCCAGCAGTGCATCCAAGGGCCGTCCCTGAGGACGGGGGCTCCAGTGAAGAGGAGATCGATGACGTGATCTTCCAACACCCCAGGCAAGGCGGCGATCGGGTAGATCGAGACTTCAAGATACGGGTTGATATTCCTAACTTCAATGGCCAGCTACACATTGAGGATTTTCTCGATTGGCTTTCTGAAGTTGAGCGATTTTTTGACTATATGGACATCCCTGAAACAAAGAAGGTCAAGCTTGTGGCCTACAAGTTGAAAGGAGGAGCTTCAGCTTGGTGGGAACAACTGCAACTCGCACGAACCAGGCAGATGAAAGCACCAATCCGCACATGGCAACGAATGAAGCAGCTACTACGTGCGATTCCTCCCTAGCGATTACGATCAGGTATTATTCCAACAATACCAAAATTGTCGACAGGGTAGTCGGTCGGTGAGAGAGTACGCAGAAGAATTTTACCGCCTGGCGGCGCGCAACGATTTGGTCGAGACTGAATCGCAGCAAGTCGCCCGATTCAACGGTGGATTGCGTATGGCGATCCAGGATCGGGTCCAGATGCAGTCCGTCTGGACGATGAATGATGCGATCAAGTTGGCTACTCGGGCAGAAGCGCAACTTGAACGTTCTAACACACGGGCCTATCCTACTGCGAGGGTCACTGCGGCAGGTCCACCCCAGGGAGCTCCACAGCCTAAGGGGAAGGAGCCCGTAGGAGCACGCACTCAGCCTCCTATGTCTGAGAACCGAGATCAGGGAAGTGGGCAAGCTAGACCCCAAAGGGGCGTATCGACTGCTGCTGGCACAAGTACAATCCCGAACCCTTATGCTCGGCCAAGGCCCAACAACTGCTATCGTTGTGGCCAGCCCGGCCACTTGTCAAATACTTGTCCCCAGCGAAAAGTGGCAAACCTCGCCATTAATGATGGGTAGTGCTGATAACGCTTATGAAGATCCAGATATTGAAGAACAGGAGCATACCGCCGAGGACGAGGTAGATGATTCAGATTGGGTTCAGCAAGATCACGGCGAGTCGCTCGTCGTGAGGCGGCTATTATATGCGCCAAGAAAAGAAGTGCATCCACAGCGGCATAACATCTTCCGCACTAGGTGTACGGTGAATCGAAAGGTTTGTGATGTGATCATTGACAGTGGAAGCAGCGAGAACATTGTCTCCAGGGGCATGGTGGAAAAATTGCAATTGAAAACAGAGCGTCATCCCTCTCCATATACAATCGGTTGGATCAAGAAGGTCAGCGAAACAAAGGTAACTGAACGGTGCACCATATCCTTTTCAATTGGCAAACATTATAAGGATGAAGTAGTATGCGATGTGGTTGACATGGAAGCATGTCACATACTACTCGGTCGACCCTGGCAATCTGACCGTGACGCCACTCATAAAGGGCGAGATAATATATATATCTTCGTCAAGGACGGCCGGAAGACCATATTGGCCCCTATGGATCCAGAAGGACCACCTGAAACTTCTAAAGTGGATGGTCGTTTTCTCTTAACCATTCGGGACTTCGTGGAAGAATCCAAAGAAACAGGACAGACTTATGCATTAATTGTAAAAGGGGAAGAACTCGAGCCTACCATCATCCCTGAAAGACTAAGGCCCTTGTTGCATGAATTCCAAGAAATCTGGCCTGAGGACCTTCCCGATGGGTTACCCCCTATGCGAGATATCCAACACCATATCGACCTTGTCCCTGGGTCCAGTTTACCTAATCGTCCTCATTATCGAATGAGCCCGAATGAGTGCGAGATTCTGCAGGGACAAGTGGAGGAACTGATCCGTAAGGGTCTTATTCGAGAAAGCATGAGCCCATGTGCTGTACCAGCTCTGCTAACTCCAAAGAAAGATGGGAGTTGGCGCATGTGTGTCGACAGCCGAGCCATCAACAAGATCACCATAAAATACAGGTTTCCTATACCACGGTTGGATGATATGTTGGATATGCTAGAGGGCGCAAAAATATTCTCTAAATTGGACTTAAGGAGCGGCTACCATCAGATTCGAATACGGGGGGGATGAGTGGAAAACAGCCTTCAAGACCAAGGAAGGATTGTACGAATGGATGGTCATGCCTTTCGGTCTTTCTAATGCGCCTAGCACATTCATGAGGTTGATGAACCAAGTTCTGAAACCTTTCATTGGGCGGTTCGTTGTGGTTTATTTTGATGATATTTTGATATACAGTCAAGACGAAACCACCCATATGGAGCACCTCAAGAAAGTCCTTCAAGTGCTCACTGAAAATAAATTGTACCTCAATTTAAAAAAGTGTAGCTTCATGACTGATAGCCTATTGTTTCTGGGTTTTGTGGTTACATCCACGGGCATTCGAGTGGATGAGGAAAAGGTGAAGGCAATCAGAGAATGGCCGGTTCCCAAAAATATTCACGAAGTACGAAGTTTCCATGGACTAGCGACATTCTATCGTCGGTTCGTGAAAAATTTCAGTAGCATTGTGTCACCATCACAGATTGCATGAAGAAAGGGCAGTTTCAGTGGACTGACGAAGCCGACAGGAGCTTTGCCGAAATCAAGCGCAGATTATCCACGACCCCGGTTCTTGTACTTCCCAACTTCGACAAACTGTTTGAAGTCGAATGTGATGCCTCATATGTCGGGATTGGGGGAGTTTTGTCTCAAGAAGGTAGGCCGGTAGCCTTCTACAGTGAGAAACTTAGTGATGCACGCAAGAAGTGGTCTACATATGAGATCGAGTTGTACGCGGTGGTCCAGGCACTGCGACACTGGCGACATTATTTGATTCAAAGGGAATTCATACTTTACACGGACCATCAAGCCCTCAAGTTTATTAATAGTCAAGCTAACATTAACCGTGTGCATGCTAGATGGATCTCATTCTTGCAGGAATTCACATTCGTGCTAAAGCATAAGTCAGGGCAACAGAACAAAGTAGCCGATGCACTGAGTCGCCGTGCAACTTTGTTAGTCACTATGAGCAATGAAGTTGTCGGGTTCGATCGCCTCAAAGACATATATGCCGACGACGACGACTTCAAGGACGCATGGGTTAGATGTCAGGAAGGTCACCCCGGTGACTTACATATACAAGACGGGTTCCTTTTTAAGGGAAATCGACTATGTATCCCAAAGAGTTCGCTAAGGGAACAGATAATCCAAGAGCTACATGGAGGTGGCCTCAGTGGACACCTTGGGCGAGACAAGACGCGAGCTCTTGTGGAAGAACGGTATTACTGGCCGCAATTGGTACGTGATGTGGGAAAGGCAGTCCAACGCTGTTATATTTGTCAGACTTCCAAGGGGCAATCTCATAATACGGGCCTCTACACCCCGTTACCCGTGCCTGACGGCCCTTGGGAAGATTTATCTATGGACTTTGTGCTTGGTCTCCCACGAACACAACGGGGCATGGATTCGGTGTTCGTGGTAGTAGATCGTTTTTCCAAGATGGCGCACTTTATTCCATGCAAGAAGACTCTCGATGCAACACACGTGGCGAATCTATTCTTCAGAGAAATTGTGCGGCTACACGGGGTTCCCAAGACTATTACTTCCGACCGTGACACGAAGTTCATAAGCCACTTTTGGCGGACTTTGTGGACTCGATTCGATACACGCCTTCAGTTCAGCAGCGCGTACCACCCACAGACTGACGGTCAAACTGAGGTTGTGAATCGCACGTTGGGGAACCTCCTTCGATGTATTTCAGGGGAAAAACCGAAGCAGTGGGATTTGGCCTTGTCTCAAGCGGAGTTTGCATTCAACAACATGGTGAACCGCTCGACAGGAAAATCCCCGTTCCAAGTTATCTACGGACGAGTACCTCGCCATACACTAGACTTGGTCCCTCTGCCCAAGCTCCCAGGCATGAGCATTGCAGCAGATCATATGGCAGACAAAATCATGGGCATTCATGCGGAGGTACAGAACAAGCTACATGCCTCGAACGAAAAGTACAAGGAGCAAGCGGACAAGCATCGGCGACAGAAAGTGTTCGAGGTGGGCGACCAAGTAATGGTCCATCTGCGCAAAGAAAGATTTCCGACCGGAACGTACAACAAGTTGAAGAATAAAAAGATTGGACCGGTACCAATCATCCGAAAGATCAATGACAACGCTTATGTTGTTGATCTTCCAGATGATATGGCGATCTCACGAACTTTCAATGTTGCGGACCTGACTGAGTATCATGAACCAGCGCATAATGATAACTCGAGGACGAGTTCTTTTGAAGTGGAGGAGACTGATGTAGAGCGGGTCGCAGACAATTACATGGCAAAGATGGATCAGAAAAGGCCCAGTCGGCGACAGAAGTGATCTGGACCATCAGACCTTAAATCAGGCGTATCTCGCAATCCGGGATGAGTTAGCGGACGAAAAATATATGATTTTGGGGTAGAACGAGCTACTTTAGCCAACCAACCCAGCTACGCCGGGTTGCGACGCTCGGAATTGCGAGAAACCCCTGATTTCACGGTCGTTTCCCTGTTTCAATTTCGTTTTTACTATAAATAGTAAGTTTTAGTTTGCTTATAACTCTTTATCCGTCGGGCTTTAGGAGTTGCGCCCAACGTGAAAAGAGCTTAGAATAATTAGGAGAACAGGTTGGCGAAGCCAAATAGGACACTTACTATTTTTGGCCGAAAACCTTGCGCACTAGTAGACATCACGACCGTCTATAAATAGTAAGTTTACTATTATAGTAAGTCGCGAATTCTAGGAGTCCTAGTTGTAGTTTGATTCTAATTTCTTTCCCATTGCTTAGTACCCTTATTTAAAGGGTTGTGAACTCGTTTTTATGACATAATTAATCTATTTCGAATTTATTTAGAATTTATTTCTATTTTCTGCTCTCTTTTCTCGTGGATTCGAGAAGTCTCTGTGAGGAGTCCAGAGAAGTTCCGTGGATTCGGAATATTTATCCTCTTGAGGAAGACGGTGCTCGACCTCACGTCCTCCCCTGCGTCAGGCATGCTTTGGCAAAAATAGTTAAGCGTGTCCAATCGTCACGTGGGCCTAGGTTGTGTACAAACAATGGATGGCTAGAAATGAAGGACCAACGGTCTGTGTCCAAGTTACACGTTTCCAGCAGCTGATGTGTGGACCGGCTAGATTTTTTAGCCATGTTCATGATTTGTTCTTGGAGATTTTGAGGGTGAGTCTGGATAATACTGTGTGCATGAAGCTTACACGTGGAAGGGGTATGTGGCATATATTAACTCGAGTTAAAAAGACTTATCTATGGAACCGCTGTCGTTGAGTTGGAGTAAAAGCGTAAATGCGGTTGTATATTTTCATTTTTAAAGGCTTAATTGTTTTTCTCATATCATTTTAATATGTAAGACAAAATAATTTTAATATGTTTGACAAAATATAAGGCAGGTAAAGGACTTAAATGTACTACAAAGTAGGGATTTAACTTCCACCATTAAAAACTTCATGAGAGCTGAAGAAGTTTCGGATCAAGCTGATATTTGTGTTTTCACTTCATCCACGTCTACATAACCTTATTAATAGGTTGGATGGTAAAAATAACATCAAGGAAGCCCTTAGAAAGGTTTCAACGGTGAGTGTCATCATCACTACAGCTTCCTTTTATGTGGTCAAGTGGAGTTGTGGATGTGCTTCAATTTTTGTCTAATACATTAAAATGATATGAGAAAAACAATTAATGGTGTGGATGAAATACTTACATCATGGTAGGCCCCACAGAGCCCTGCCCGGACGGATAAGTAGGACGCAATCCGCGTCCCTAACTGTCCACCAATCTGATAATCTTTTATTCATTAAACATCTGAACTGTTATATAAGTTTGGCAATTTTATAAGAGTCGGCCACACATGACCACATGTTTTAGTTGGACACACATGATCACATGTTATGTTTTAACTTGACTTATGGATTATTTAGATTGATCAATTTAAGTGTCCCACTTATGTACTTTTTAATTAATTTATAAACTCTTATATATTAACTATAGTATAAAAGATTTTTTTTTTGTTTTTACTTGTTTAATTAATTTCTAAGCCCATGCGTATCATCCTTCAGACTCATGTGGAGTATAAAAGAATTTTGTCCTTAGATAGGGAAGAACATGGGTACTTAGGCGGTGTATGATCCATATACATGCATTTATAAGAATACATTTGGCGCTTTTATTTTTTATTTCACTATTATTATTATTTTTATCAGTCCAAATATCTTGAGTGCGGGCTTTGTAGACCGGCAATAATACTAATGGACCACTAAAATGCAAAGTGGTCAACGTTTGGACATCAACAAAATAAATTCCACCGATTACAGGTTAGGATCATTCAACAAACTCGATTGTGTGGGTTTTTTTTTTTTCCATAATTTGGGCGTGGGCATTTTTCTTTTTCTGCCTTTTTCCTTTTCTTTCTCTTTTTCCTGTGTATATTGTTTTGCCCTTTCCTTTTCTTTTGGGCGCACGTCTGTTCCGTCTGTAATTCCTAGGCTTCTATCTGCCTGTAAAAAAAAAAAAAAAAAAAGTACTCTTGCATTAAATATATACACATACCTTATAAGAGAACTTCTGCACACCTTTGCATATATATACCATGGGCATAGCATAAAATCTAAACTGTCCATGTGACGCCGTGCACCATGAAACCCCAGGCCCAGCTTTTAGCTTGATCCAAAACATTTGTGGGCCATAGCAAAGGGAACAATTTCATCCCCTGATTAGCCTCTTCCTTTATAATGGGCCAGCCGAGTATTGGATCAAGCTAAAAGTTAGGCATTAGGGGTTTCATGGAGTGCCAAATCTCTCTCTCTCTCTCCTCTCTCTCTCTCTCTCTCTCTCTCTCTCTCTCTCTCTCTCTCTCTCTCTCTCTCAGCTGCACACCGGTTCGCATGTTATTACGCACGAACCTTGCTATCAACTGTCGGATAAGGCAAACAGTTTGGATGAAGGCGATCTTATACACGAGTTTGAAAGAGCGAGTTTCCGTCTCTGGCACGCCTCTTCTCTCTATTCTCTAACTCTTGGAAGGATGCGGCCGAAGCCTTTCACATGAAGTTCTTTCGTTGGGATGCTAGTAGTGAGAAATCTACGCCGTCCATACATTTTTAAAAATAATTTTATGGTATGAACCCAAAACTAAGGTAGATCAAAATCTCAAGTGGGCCACACTGTGTTGATTGAACTCTCACCATTAAAAACTCCTAGGCTACCAAAGTTTTAGATCAAGCTGATATTTGTTTTTTGCCATCATCCAGGTCTGTATGACCTAATTTACAGGTTGGATGTCAAATAAACATCATGGTGGGCCCAAAAAAAAAAAAAAAAAAAAAAAATTTCAGGTGAGAATGATTATCACTACTGCTTCTTGCGGTGTGGTCCTCTTGAGATTTGGGTTTGTCTTAGTTTTGGGATAATGCCGTGAAATGATAAGGAAAAATGGATGGACGGTGTGGATAAAATTCATAATACCACTCAAAGCTCCTACCCATTCATAGCTAGAGACGGGCAGCGGTAGGACGCGATCTGCGCCGATTTCGCGAGAAGTTACTAGTGGCAGATTAGCTACTGACAGGTTGATCAGCGTGACTGGATATTGAATTGACCTCATCAAGTTTTGTGGGATCCATCATGATGTATGTGTTACATCCACACCGTCCATCCATTCAGAGAGATTATTAGAGTGCATAAAGCAAAGAATAAGGCAGATCCCCACCACATAAAACAGTGGGGAGAGTGACACCAATCGTTGGAAACTTCCTAAGGTTCGCCATTATGTTTATTTGAGATCCAAACTGTTCATAAGTTAACGCAAACATAAAAGAAGGGAAAACATAAATATCAGCTTGATCGAAAACTTTTGTGACCCTTAGAAGTTTTTAACGTTGGGCGTCACTCTCCCCACTGTTTTCTGTGGTGGGTCCACTAAAGCTTTGTATGTGGCTCATTCTTTCGGTCATGACCTAAAATGATCTCCCCAAATGGATGGACGGTGTGGATACAAAATATGCACCATGGTGGGGCCCACAGAATCTAGTGACGTCACTTCAGTAGCGAGTCTGACTACTCAACCTATCCGTAGTTAATCCACTTTCGAAGTCACCGCGCTGGAAGGACATAGATTTCCCTGTGCTGGAAACCTAGGTGGGGCCCACTATCATGTTTGTGAGAAATCCAATCTGTCATCCATTTTGTGAGATCATTTTTAGGACATGGGGCAAAAATGAATAGGATCTAGTATTCAAGTGGGCCTAAAAACATAAGGATCGAACATACACAGTTGAAATATTTGTCGCGCCACAGGAGCTTTGAATTAGGCTAATATTTGTGTTTTCAGTTCATCTTAGTAGGAATGACGTTACGAATGGTATGGATGGCATGTAAACATCACTGTCGACCCTAGCGAGGTTTCAACGGTAGAAATTTCCCTACCTACCTTTTCCTTTAGTGCAGCCCACTTAAGTTTTTTATCTTGCTCATTTTTGGTATTAAGTCCTAAAATGAGCTCCAAAAACGGATGAATGAGGTAGATTTCTCAAAAACATCATGTTGGGCCCCACCTAGGTTTCCAGCACAGGAACTTCCTACAACATGCTTTCGCAGGAAATTCGCGTCCTTCCAGCATGGTGACTTCGGAAGCGGATTAGCTACAGATAGGTTGAGTAGCCAGACTAGCTACTGAAGTGACGCCACCAGATTCTGTGGGCCCCACCATGGCGCATATTTTGTATCCACACCGTCCATCCATTTGGAGAGATCATTTTAGGTCATGACCCAAAGAATGAGCCACATACAAAGCTTTAGTGGACCCACCACAGAAAATAGTGGGGAGAGTGACGCCCACCTTAAAAACTTTTAAGGGCCACAAAAGTTTTTGATCAAGCTGATATTTATGTTTTCCCTTCTTTCATGTCTGTGTTAACTTATGAACAGTTTGGATCTCAAATAAACATAATGGTGAACCTTAGGAAGTTTCCAATGATGGCGTCACTCTCCCCACTATTTTATGTGGTGGGGTCCACTACAACTTTGGATCTGCCTTATTCTTTGTTTTATGCCCTAGAATAATCTCTCCAAATGGATGTACGGTGTGGATGTAACAAATACATCATGATTGATCCCACAGAACTTGATGGTGTCAGTTCAGTATCCAGTCACGCTGCTCAACTTGTCAATAGCTAATCTGTCTCCGGTAACTTCTCGCGAAATCGGCGCGGATCGTGTCCTACCATCGCCCGTCTCCAGCTATGAATGGGCAGGAGCTTTGAGTGGTCACGTGATGTATGGGTTTTATCCACACTGTCCATCCATTTTTCCTTTTCATTTCAGGGCATTATCCCAAAACAGAGGCAAACCCAAATCTCAAGTGGACCACACCACAGGAAGCAGCGGTGATAATGATTCTCACTGTTAAATTTTTTTTCTATGGCCCACCGTGTGATGTTTATTTGACATTCAACCTGTACATTTGGTCATACAGACCTGGATGATGGCAAAAAAAAAAATTATCAGCTTGATTCAAAACTCTGGTAGCCCCAGGAAGTTTTTAATGGTGAGAGTTCAATCACCACTTTGTGACCCACTTGAGATTTTGATCTACCTTTGTTTTGAGTTTATACTATAAAATTATTTTTAAAAATGTATGGATGGCGTGGATTGATCACTAACATCTTGGTCGGATCTACCTAGCATCCCAGCGGAAGAACTTCATGTGAAAGGCTTCCGTTGCATCCTTCAGAGAGTTAGAGAATAGGGAGGAGGCGTGCCAAAGACGGAAACTCACTCTTTTAAACTCGTGCATAAGAGTGCCTTCATCTAGACCATCTACACGTAATGACGTGCGAACTGGTGCACAGCTGAGCGTTCTCTCTCTCTCTCTCTCTCTCTCTCTCTCTCTCTCTCTCTCTGAATGCTCAACTATGCACTAGTTCGCACGGAACTTATGCTAACTTTTTTTTAGAACTCATCATACATGATGTGACTCCAAAATCTGAACGGTCCATATGAAGCAACACCTCATGTAACCCCCCAGGCCCAATTTTTACTTTGATCCAAAACTTTGGTAGGCCATTACAAAAAAGAAAAGAAAACAGTTTCCTCCCTTGATTTTCATTTCTCTTTGCTATGGCCCACCAAAATTTTAGATCAGGGTGAAAACTTGTCCCTTGGGGTTTCATGGGATTCCACATCACATGTGTGCAAAGGTGTGGATGTGCGTAGGTGTTATATATGTGTGTGTGTGTGTGTGGGAAATGGTACTATGAGGTTGACTTCATGAGAACTTCCCATGAGGTCGAGCTGTGTCGGCCCCACCATGATGTGTGTCGAACATCTACTTCATCAGTTAGATACAACATTCCATGATGGGCGATGGGCTTAAAAATCAAGTCAATTCATGACTTGGGTGGACCATAACACATACAACAGTTAAGAGTGGTTACCCTCCTAGTAAAACATTCATAATAATTTATTAGGCCCACTGAGAAGTTGTTCACAAATCCAGACCATCCATTATTTGTGTCCCACTTGGATGAGGGGTGTTCACAACCCTAAGTGCAAGGTCGCGATGTAGTAATAACTCGGTGAGAACGAGGTCGAATCCACAGGGATTGGAGAACACGACCTAGAACTAATTTAAATTTAACAGTTTTTTCTGTGTTTTTAATCCAACGATGAATAAAAACGTTTTGAAATAAATAAAGATAAAGAGACTAAGGATCCAAGAATCCACCTATAGTAATCTCAATATTCAATTTATTTAATTCAACGATAACTCAATTGGATTCGAAGTTCTATCCTATCTAATCGAATGATGGAGCAGTTAAAACATAATATGAACTTTTCATTAGTTTAGTTCCCAAATATCCATCTAATTGCAATGATCGTAGGGAATTCAATCATCCACCATGCCCATAGACGATGGTGAACAATGACTTTTGCAGATCACACAATTCTAAAGCCAACAAGATCATATCAAAAGCTTTCACAGAATCTACTATAATTTCAGTCACAATAAATCATATAAAATTAGAAATATATCTTTATTTAAACTAAAACTTAATGAAAGTTCAACATATACTTGAATAAAAGAAAACTAAACATCGAAATAAACTATAGGTTTCATCCTGTAACCTTAGTAGAAAGATTAGCCTGAGAAAAGAAAAAAAATTAAATTAAATTAAAAAAAGAAAAAGAAAAAAAGATTAACTTGAGAAAACTAACATCCTATAAGAAAAACAAAAGAAAAACTATAAAGATCTATTAGAACCTATGAAGAAATCGAAGTAGAAAAACATTGTCAACGCTCCACCTAGGTCTTCTCTCCCTTTCCAAACCCTAGAATATGATTTGGAATAGCTTAGGGACTCTTTGAAATAATTTCGCACAATCAAACTTTCGCACAGCCTTGGAAAAGTTTGTAAACCGCCTCAAATTTACGCACTCTGCACATAATCAATGGCAAACTTCGATGTCATCGAAGACCTTCGATGACACCTTCAATGTCATCGAACTAACTTTGATGTCATCGAAAATCATCCAGAACTGTCCAGCGAGTCGAGCTTGAAATTCATAAATTGTCAGTGCCATCGAAGACCTTCGATGTCAGAGAAGTCTATTTTGGGAATATTTCAATAATTTCTCTTTTAGACTCGGAGTTTCAGAATATCATTTTTTGGACAAATTTCATGATTCATTTTCTTCACTTCAAAGCTTTGATTCTCTTCATTCCTCACTTGGTTTCCTTGGATCTTTGACATGTAAAATCTTCATTAATAACTTCCAAATCTCCACTTCTTCATTATCTTCTTTTGAGCTATAAATCCATCATTTTAAGCACATATTCATCATAAACTTCCGAATCACCTCAAATAACAAAAACGTATATAATTAAATCAAATTATGAATTAAATGCCTGAAAAACTAATATAATTGAAGGGTTAAATATGCAATATTTGAGTCTCAACAAAGTGTCATACCAACTTTTAGCCGCATCCAAAACTCATGTGGGCCCCACCAAGTACTTTTATTTATTTTCGGCATGTCTTCACATGGTTTTAGATGGAATGGCCCACTCGAGTTCCATATACGGTTGATATAAGGTTGATTTTTGGGATATTTCATAATCTAAAGGGGGGTCGTCAAATGCACAATGTTGATTTTCAACACACATCACGAGGGGGGGGGGGCTCACACAACTTGACCTCATGGGAAGTTCCCATGAGGTCGCCCTCATACTACCATTTCCCACACACACACACACACACACACACACACACACACACACACACACACACATATATATATATATATATATAGCTGAATGCTCAGTTGCGCACTAGTTTGCATGAAACTCGTGTAGACTTTTTTTTTTTATATAGAACTAATCATATGTGATCTGACTCCAAAATTTGAATGGACCATGTGAAGCCGCACCTCATGAAACCCCTTGGGCCCAATTTTTTATTTGATCTAAAACTTTGGTAGGGCAAGAAAATGAAAATAGTTTCCTCCCTTGATTTTCATTTATCTTTTCTATGGCCCACCATAATTGTAGATCAGGGTGAAAATTTATCTGTTCGAGTTTCATGGGAGTCCTTATCACATGGATCATTCAGATTAGACGCCCATGACACGTGTGCAAAGGTGCACACGTGAAAAGGTACGCACGTGCATAGGTGCGCAGGTGAGTGTGACTCTTTGTAAGTGCTATGTTGTATATCAAGTACCCTGTGTTGTCAAATTTTGTAGTGAATAACCACTTTAGAATGATGGACTTGTTCATAGATGGAAAGTTCACCTTCATAAGAAGATGTGCTACAAAGCTCAAGTCATGAAGATTGTTCTACCTTGTTCAAGATTAACTTCAAGTACTACTAGTTCAAGTGCAAGTTCTATTTCAAAGTTCAAGTTAAAGTGCATGTTCAAGTTCAAGAGAAAGACCAAGTTCAAGTGCTAGTTCAAGTTTATGTGCTAGTTCAAGTCCAAGTGCACTACATGGTCAAGATCAAGTTAAAGCTTCAGGTGTACAAGATCAAGCTTCAAGTAAATCAAGTTGAAGATCAACTAAAGCAACTGAAGCAACAAGTTCAATGTTCAATATTTCAGGTTTAAATGACCCTAGAAAGACCTTAGGTTTAGGTCATTCATATTGCACATTTAGTACGGGTTATTGTGCTTGTTATAGGCTCTATTTCGACTAGTCCTAGCATATGTTTGACTAGTCCAGGTTCTGACTCGACCAGTCTAGAGTTTTTCTCAACTAGTCCAAGATTTGTTGCAAAATTTTAAAATTTTCTGGTAGGGTCACGACCAGTGAGCAGTCGAGAAGGGCTCGATACGAACTCCAGCAAGCTATTTTGGCCCCACTCAACCAGTCGAGTGCTATGCTCGAGCAGGCGAGAAGGCCACTCGACCAGTTGAGGGATGATTTTATTGATCGCGCCAGAATTTTTGAAATTTGGTTGAATCTTAGACCAGTCGAAGCCAACCTTAAACCAGTCAAAGGAACCGTTTTTCAGCCTATAAATAGAGGATAAATAGAGGACTTTTTTCAGTTTTTTTTTTCATTAATAAAAAGCAAAATTAAGCCTCCACTTTGAGAGAAAAGCCCCCAAGATTGTCAAGCTATTGTCCGGTAAATTAAGATTCTTTTTATAGATTTTTTATTTCTAATTTCTTGATCTCTCTTTGCTTTAATCTGATTTTATAAAAGGGTGTTCTTCTCTACCCCTTTTGAGATCCAAGGAATTAAATCAAAGTAGCCCAAGGTTGGATCAATTTAAAATTCATTTAGACTTAGAACCCTTTTATATGTGTGATTGGACAATGGACATCTTCATCTTCAAAAGAAGCGGTTCTATCGGGCTACATCAAGAAAAATTTTTAGATAAGTATTTTATTTAAATTGCTTTTGGTTTTTTAGATTGCTAGAAAATCTCTATTTATGGTTTGACTGAGATAGTAGAAAATCTCAGTGCGTGGTTTTTAATTGTGGTAGCCCATTGAAAATGTAATTGTAAAGGTTTTAAGGTGAACCTTGGAAAACCTTATTTCATAGTGAAAGCTAATATCACATGGGTTGTGATTATTGTGAGTGGAGTAGGTGTGGCTGTTTAAGAACAGTTGGTGTACACACCGAACCACTATAATTTCTTTTGTTTTGTGGTTAATGTATGTGATGTATGAGTGGTGAATGATTGTATCTATTTCATGTACATGTGGTGAATGTTGTAATAACTAGATTTCATTATTTTGCCTCATGTTTTAGTTTGGGTTTTTTATCCTTACCGAGTTCAAGAAATCAGGTTGTCCTACCATAAACTTTGTTTTTTGGTGTTAGGTTGTCCTTTGAACAACATTTGAATTAACTTCTCAATATTATTGCAATTGAGATTGTTATTTGATTCAACTATCTTCATTTATATTCCGCAATTTTTTGGGCATAGTCCTATTCACCGCCCCTCTCTAAGATTGAGAGCTCGCCCTTTTCAAGTGGTATCAGAGCTAAGTTGCTTATTCTTTTGGATTTAATTCCTGAGCTTATCAATTAGAGCTTTCAGTATGTCAAATTTCGATAGCTTATCTATTACTAGGCCACCACCGTTTGATGGCTCAAATTATGCTTATTAGAAATCCAGAATGAGAATTTTTATGAAATCCATTTATGAAAGCGTGTGGCAAGCCACGGTGACTAGATGGAATCCACCGATGTCTGAGGTTCTAGGCAGTGATGGAACCAAGTCCCTTAAGGAAACACCTTTATACATGTGGACTACTCTTCAGAAAAATAAGAGCAGTGCTAATGCTAAGGCTTTAATTGCAATCACTTGTGCACTATCACCTGATGAATTCAAAAGAATCATTTAATGTGATACTACTAAACAAGCCTGGGACATTATTGAAATGACGCATAAGGGAACAATTATAGTAAAAAGGTCTAAAATTCAGATTCTCACCACTAGGTTTGAGGAGATTCGTATGGAAGAAAATGAGTCTTTCATGGACTTCTATACGAAACTAAATGACATAGTTAACTCTATGTAGGGTCTGGGAGATGGTATCCCAGAAAGCAAAGTCTGTGCAAAAATACTACGATCTCTTCCTGAGAGATTTAATTCTAAGGTGACTGCAATTTAGGAACTTAGAGACACAGATCATATGAAGGTTGAGGAACTTGTTGGTTCACTTCAAACTTACGAGTTAAATTTCAAAGCCCCAAAAGGTAAGTCCAAAGCTCTTAAATCATCCAAATCTATTTCAAAAGATAGTGATATTAATTCTAATTGTGAAAACTCAGAGGATGATATGGCTTACTCGCTAAAAAGTTTTACAAGATTTTTGAAAGTAAGAAAAGAGTAGATTTTCAAAAACCCTCTGAGAAGAAAAAGGATAAATCTAAAAACTGGAAATCTCTAAAAGATAGTCAGTGTTTCAACTGCCATGAATATGGGCATTTGGCAAATATGTGTCCAAAAATAGACAAGCCAAATAGAAAAGGCATGTTAGTCACATGGGATGAATCATCCAGCTCTAAAGCTTCTTCTAAGTCAAATGAATTGGAACCTGAAACTTCAAATGAAGTCAAGGCTTTAATGACTCCAAAGTAACTTCATAGATAGTTGCGATTCAACTGAATATGAAAATCTGAGGAGTGACCCTGAAAATGAAGATGATCTTCAGGATGCCTATAATGCCTTGTACAAGGAAAGTTGTAAGATTGCTATCAAGCTAAAACTTCAAAAAGAAAATTTTCTGAAATTAAAAAAGGAATTTGAAATTTTTGTTTTAGAAAAATCTCATATTTTCTGATTGTTTTGAAAAAGCAAATGCGATTTGAGTTTCAGAACTTCTGAACTTGAAAAAATAAGAATAGAAAATGAGA